>VZTJ01002475.1:376480-543613 GCA_013397795.1 Orthonyx spaldingii | reverse complement strand
GTAGAATTCTAGAATATCGTGAGCTGGAAGGGACCCACAGGGATCATCCAGTGCAGCTCCTGGCCCTGCACAGACACCCCAACAACCCCACCCTGTGCATCCCTGGGAGCTGAGTTTGGGGTCTGTGCATCCCCCAAAGCCTGTGAGGCTGGCACCCACTCCAGGAACATTCCTGACCTTGATGGCTGAAGCTCTGTTTTCCTTGCACCTCAAACACCCTTTGGCCTGTCAGCCAGAGAGATCAGAGTTGCAGAAACACAATATTCCTTCATTTTGATCCTTGATCCCCAGTTTGTGCTTGGAAGCAGCCTGGTAGCATCGCTGAAAGCCAGAGGCTTCATCCTAATGGATTAAGTCCCCTTGCATGCAATATGATGATTTTTCCATGCAAAATTGATTAAATAGATACATGAGTCTTGATTTCTGCTTTATTCTTTCCCCCTCCTCACTTATTTTTTTGTCAGAGCAGAAAGACAGCATCTACCCTTTAATTAACAATTGAAAAAGGTGAAAAAAAAAAAAAAAGGTGATGTATTTCATGATGACAAATGTGTCTCTGGTTTCTCTTCAAGTCACAGCTGGTTTCACACCCAGGCACAAGGTGTCTCTTTGAGGAACCACCAGGAACAAGTTATGGATGTGTTGGCTGTAGAAATGTGGTTGCCCTGGAAAGACACTTTTCAAAGAATAGAGGATAGATTGGATCTGTGAATTATTTACTGGAAAAGAATTGAAAAGAAGGAGCAGCTCTGTCCTCTGAGATGTAACAACAGTGACAACCTGTACGGGACAGAAAGAATCTGGGGGGAGGTTAAAAGGTGAAAGGGAAGCAAAATGTTTTGGTGCATTTGGAGAGACTGAGGAATACAGGACTCCTGAAAAGCCAGATTGTCGGAGCTGAAGGGTCCTTGGTTTGGGGTGAGGCTGCGATCCATCCAAAGTCCAGACACTCAATTCCATGTGTGGGGAAGCAGAGGCGAGGCTGGGATTTACTGCTGGAGCACATCAGTGTGTCATAAATCTGAGATTTGTTTCCAGCCCTGACCAATCCCTGAGCATTCCCGAGTCTCACAAAGCACATCCCCTATTGCCTTTAACCATGGGACATATGGTGAGGAATTTTCTTTATCCTGATCCTTCCAGAAGATCAGCTTTTTGTCCTGAGGCCTGGAGATTGATTGCCCTTATCTTAGTCTGCATAAATACAGTTCTGAATATAAAGCCAGCCATAATAGTGCTTTGGTCTGGATTTTTTTTTCCCAGAGGGATTTTGCTTGTGGTGGATTTAAATTCTAGGGATTTACTTTTTTATCTGCAAAGGCAGTTTGTTATCCAGAAATGTTTTATTTTTATTTATTGGGAGGAAGTTTAGTTATTCATTTCCACATCACACTGTTTCTGCCTGGTGCTGTTGCTGTTTAATGTAATATTTTTTGCAGAATGTGGTTTGAATTTAGCATTATTTTTGGAGTGGGCAGGCTGGTCAGGAAGATGACCAACTTCCATAAAGGCATAAAGCTGTCATGCCAAGAACTGTTCTCACTAATGGTGGGATTTCACAACTTCTCCCAAAAGAAGTGAACCTTCCCAGCTCTTGGTTTCACACCAGCTGAATTTAGGACACTGTTCTTTTCCATGTCTCTTGTCTCCTGAGTTCTGTCCAGGCTTCCTCCCAAACAGCTATTCTTAATCTGAAGAGGCAAAAATAGAAAAGGAGAGAGGAGAAAGCAAAACAAAAAAGCCCAAACCAAAACCAACAACAAAACCCCCATTCTGTTTTGTTGGACTCAGAAAAATCCTCGAGCACAGCTTGACTTTGTGGTGTTATAGATGTGAGGCAGCTGAACCTCTGCTGTGTGCACACTGCTCTTCTAAGGGAAATTGGGTTTGAATGAAATTTGGAGGGAATACAAACCAGCTGGATTTTTGCTGTGGTTTTTCAAGGATTTATTTCTACAGCTTGAGGTGTTTGAGCGTGTCCGGGAAAGGGAATGGAGCTGGGGAAGGGGCTGGAGCCCCAGGAGCGGCTGAGGGAGCTGGGAAAGGGGCTCAGCCTGGAGAAAAGGAGGCTCAGGGGGCCCTTGTGGCTCTGCACAACTCCCTGACAGGAGGGGGCAGCCGGGGGGGTCGGGCTCTGCTCCCAGGGAACAGGGACAGGAGGAGAGGGAACGGCCTCAGGCTGGGCCAGGGGAGGCTGAGGGTGGACATCAGCAGCAATTTCTTCACTGTAAGGATGGTTAAACGTTGGAAGGGGCTGACCAAGGAGTGGTGGAGTCCCCATCCCTGGAGGTGTTAAAGGAACAGCTGAGTGGCACTCAGGGCTCTGGGCTGGGTGACACAGCAGGGATCAGTCACAGGTTGGACTCGATGAACTTGGAGGTCTTTTCCAGCCTCAGTAATTCTGTGTGACATATGCTGGGCACACGTGGAGGCTCTGGACGAGGTCAGTGACAGGACAGGCCCACGTGAATGATTCCAGATACTCAGGACTGGACACAAGTGGTGCCCAGAGAAACCAAACCAAAATTGCCTCAGCTGCTGTTACCAAGCCAGCCTGGGTCAATCAGGGAACTGGATTCCTATCTTTGTGCACAGCACAATGTTGTTTGAGTTTCCTTGCGTGCTTTGGGATAATTGTGTGATTCCTCTTTTCAGCTCACTTAACAAAATTGTGCAGGGAGGGAAGGGAAGCAACATAAGCAGATATTTGATGTGTTAATAACTTCTTCCCTACTTGCCTGTGCAGCTTCATTTCAGCATTCTCAGTTTAAGGGTTTCTCCAGCGTGGTCCTAAAAATGTGTCTGCACAGGGCTGTATCCTCAGCTTGTGCAAACCTGGCACTGCTTTGCCCAAGTCAGCATTTTACACCCATTGAAAATCTGCCCCACCATTTGCAGAAACAGGCCGAGCGTTTTTCCTCAATTGTCACTCAGTCCCCCTGCTAAAAGCAATTTTATTCAAATTGCACGGTGCCTTTTAGTCTCCAGTTAAGAGGCATCTTTCATAAAATTTCATCCCTTGTTACCATGTTATTAGTGCTTCTGTGGGCTCGCCGAGGCTGTGCTGAGATGATCGTTCCCAGCTGTGGCTTTATCCCAGCGTGAAAAGCCCAGGCAGCGGGAGGAAGCTGGGGAAGGAGGGTGCTGTGTGTGTGTTCCTGCAGTGCATGTGGCACCCATTGAACCGGGCTGAGGAGGACCAGAGGGAGGTGTCTTCGCCTCCTCTGTGCCACAGCTCATCCCGGGAATCAGTGCCAGACCCATCCTTGCTGAGGATTTGCATAGTCATGATCCCATCCTTATCCTGGGACAAACACCGCTCCCTGCTTCCTGCTTGTGTTCCTCTCGTTGCTTTTCCAAAGGCAGCTGAAACGTAAATGACTTTCATTTTTCAAATGTGTTTTTAATACACACAAGTCTGCGTTGAAAAGCACTCAAATAATAAGAGATGCTGAGAGTTTGTGCGCTGAAAGTGGCCAATTTGAAACATTTCAAAGAATGAAATGCACATTAATTGGCTTTCATGGATGCTTTAACATAGAGTACAAAAGCCAGGCAGAGGCAAAATGGAAGAGAGCACTTCATCTTTACCATGCTAAGGCTTTTAACCCTGAGGCATTTTCAAGACATTTAGGAGCAGTTTTCTTCCTTACGTGTTTAGCTGTTTTACACTTTGCCATAAATATTTTACCTTTTTATTTTTCCCCAGTGGACTCTGGAATGTTGAGATGAACATGACTTCTTGTTTAACACTTGGCAACTCATCCAGATGAGCAGGGGTTTTGCACAGCTAGGGGACAAAAATGTAAAAAGGCAGGTTGGTGTCTTAAATCGTGTTGCAGAACCAGCAGATGGAGCATGAGAGTGCAGAACCTGGTTTTCCGTGGTGTGTCTGTCCGTCTGCACAAGCACCTTGCATTTTCATACTGTTTGAGCTTAAAAATGGACTTTAAAAAGTGATTTTTAGCCACCTGTCCTGTCCACGGGCATTTCTGCTGCCTGTTAAGGGCAGTACCTGAACAGGACAGACCCAGAGCAGAGCCCTTGTTCCCCATTGGGGATTTCTGGGATCCCTTGGTGTCGCAGTTCCCATGACACAGGTGGAGAAGCAAAGACCCCCAGTCTCCCCAGGCTCTGGATTTGTGATCCAGCTGACTGCCATGGCCATGGGATGGGATTGGGGTTTACACACTTAGCCACCCTTTTAATTATTTGCTATTCAACTGAGCTCAGTGAGGAAAAGGAAATGCTTTCAACTCCTTTTAACTTATTTTTGCTTTTTAGTTTCATAAGCTAAAAGCTTAAAAGCTTTGGGCATTTATTTATTTAATTTTTTTTATTTGGCTGGTTTTTTTAAATGTGAAGCAGTGGAATATTTTATGTCTTTTGAAATAATACTGAAGTACAGACCATAGCTGTGACTGCATCAAATACTCCAACATTGCTGGGGAGACTTAGAGGCCTGAGCATCCAAATCAGCCTGACAGTTGTTATTACAATGTATTTTGCTCAAAATCCACAAATCCTCATTTCAGCTGCCAATAAATCCTTCAAATTATTAAACTCCAATCTTGGTGCAGAGACCATCAGAAAGGGGTTTAAAGCGAGACCACAACTCACAAGATAACAAAATCTGAAAGCCTGAACGTCATCATTTCCTCCCTGTGGCACTTGGAGATGTTTTCTAGCATTCACTAGAGAAGAGAAAAAAAAAAAAACAAACCAGGAGGGAAGTAGGTCTTGGAAATAGATCCAAACCACCAGACATTGATTTGTCCATTAATGAAGTTTGACGAAAATCTTTGGTGAGCCTGGAAGATTAGATTATATATCAAGGAACTCCACCACTTGGAAGATAAAGCCTTCAAGTGATAACTTTATTTAATAACATTTTTAATAAGAAGATAAACTGTTGGCATGAAGCTGGCTGGTTTAACAGAGGAGGAACTGAGGCAGAGGAGTGGGAGGCTGAATTTAAGACAAGGAATACTGCACCAAAGGCAATGTTATGTGTGAACTACTGCATTTGTATAGAAACAGCTCTTCACAGTTGTTTTTATCCCCTTCAGATGGGTTATTTTTTAAACTATTATAGGAATAAATCTTTGCACCTTCTGTTCTAGAGGTCCCTTTGCTATAGTTCTTCTGTTTGCATTCATAACACATTCCTCTGTAAAAAGATCCACACGATTATTTTTCCTGGACAGAAAGAATCCCATTTCACTAAAGAAGCTGTGCCTGAAAGCAAGTCTAGAACTGTGATGGTTTTTTATTTCATGTGGAATTAAAACTGTGTTATGGCAGCTCAGACAAAGCCGTTGCTGCTCTAAGATTGCATAAATGCCTTTTGAGTTGTTGTCTGAGAGGTGCAATAGATTAAAATCCAGGTGTGAAGTGTTGAATTTTCCTTCTGTAATTTGCTCTGTGGTGATGGAAGGGGTTTCAGGTGATAAGAGTTCGGTTTCTTGTAAACACTGATTCCCATCACATCTCAGCATGTACATTATCTATTCCTTCACAACCAGACAAGGCACTCCGGCGAGTTTCAGTTATAAAACTTCCCTTTCCTTTGTGAAAACTCAGCTTTTCTGACTGTGCTTTTTGTCCTGCTCTTCTAAAGAAATCAGGAACCAGAGAGTTAAAAGATGAACCTTGCAGTACCTGACATAAAATCTGCAGAGTGAAAATGAATTCTGCATCTACTCTTGTTGTTCCCATTTCTGTTCTGAAGCTGTTTTCCATAGTTGTTGCTTCCAATTAATGTTGTGTATGTGAACTCCAGATAGGCACCTTCTGCCAGCCTTCTCTAGGAGAGGCAATTCAGAGCTTTCCCCTGATCCAGCTGGCACAGCAGAGCAAATATTTACTTATTTTCAAACAGAAGCAAATAGCTCAGTGTAAAAGAGTTGGAAGCAGGCTCTGTGCAAACAGGTGCTTCACATTTTATTGGTGTGTTATGCTGCAACCCATCAGGCATTTATACAGAATTTTCCACTGGCACTCGTGGGATTGAGGCTCGGGTTGGTGTCAGCACTCCCAGGGTTTCAAAACTGGTTAATTAATTTATGTGAGCAATAGTTTGTCTGTCCCTATTTGTCCCTGCCTGTCCCAGTGTGAAAGATGCTCTTGCTTATAACAAGAAATAATCTCCAAACCTGACCGTGGTGGCCTGTGCTAGAAGTAACATTACCTTGTTAAAGTCCTCTTTAGGCTGTGGAAACGTGCCTGTGTGCTGAAGGCATAATCATCATTATCTGCTTGTTATTCTGGCCTTGGCAGCGAAACACTGGGATGGTTTAAAAACAAGTGATGGTTATCCAAAGAGGGGAGGGCAGAGCATTGGCTGTGCTCCAGGTGTGTAAAGCAAAGGTAACATCATTAAAGGTACAATGACAGAACATTAAAAAAGAAAAAAAAAAAAGTGGTGGGGTATTTTTATTCCATAGTAAAAACTCTCAATTTCTTTTTAAACAGTGCTGTGTGCTGGGTGCGTGTTTTATGTTCTAAAGAGCTTTAGTGCTGTTGGGTTTCTTTGTTCAGGGAAAGAGGTCTGGGTTTTGTGGGTTTTTTTGTTTGTTTGTTTTTTGTTTAGAGCAATTTGGGCTAAAATACTTGCACTGCATCACCTTAATTTGAGCAATGAAGAAACGTGTGTTCACATATTAGTTCTTAAACCAGAATATTCCAGTAGCAATGAGGTCCTGTGCCACCTCCTCTTATTTGCAGCACAGGGCTCTGAAAGATCCACTCTTTGCCTTATTTATCACAGGATGTTTTGGGTTGGAAGGGAACTTAAAGCTCATTCCACTCTACCCCCTTCCATGGGCAGGGACACCTTCCACTATCCCAGGTGCTCCCAGCCCTGTCCAACTTGGCCTTGGACACTTCCAGGGATGGGGCAACCACAAAAAAACCTCCAAAAATTCCAGTGTGAGTTTGTGTCTGAAAGCATTGTCCAAATGCTTCTGGAACTCTGGCAGGCATTTTATTTATTCCTATTTATTCAGCCTGTTGGGGTCATGTCTGCCTGAAAGAATCTAAAGGGTACCTGGCACAGAATCCCATTTTTTGTCTTTGGAGGGGAGCACAATGTTCTGTTTTTCATGGCAGGTGTGTGAAGGCTCATCCTCCACAACTGTGTCCTAGCATTAGTTCCTGTCAGAAGCTGCTGGAGTTAAGGGGAAACAGAAGAAGTTGTAGAAATTGAGAATATACCTGGATCTCAATTTTTAGATGACAAGATAATTAATTAATATTAAAATCTATGTATGTTTTGTGCAATGTACTGTTTGTCTACCAAAAATACCTGAGGGCTCTCTGACCTGCCTATGACACAGCCATGCTGGGCACTGCTTTTGTGCAAAAATGGAATTTTCTGCTCAAGAGTTCTTTCCCAGGAGGTTGGTGGGAAAGGCCTGAGTCTTCATTTAAATTTCTCCAGAGTACTTGGGCTTCAGAAACAGCAATATTTGGAAGAACAGGTAGAGAGGTTTGGTTTTTTCCAACACACTTCCCTCATTCTTGGTATGAAAAAGGACCTTGGAAATAATTGAGAGTTTCTGTGTAGGAGGTGTCCCCACCCATGGCAGGGGGTTGGACTGAGACCAATGTCAAGGTCCTTTCCAACCTAAGACGTTCTGGGATTCTGTGACTCAACTCTCCAACCTCTGGTCCCTGTAAAACAGCTTTTCCTCCCTCAGGGATGTGTTTCCCTCGCTGCAGCACCTGTGCTCCAGTAACCATCCCCCTTGGCACAATCATTTTTATCCATTCAACCCTTCCCAACTGGATTGCTCGGATCTTTTCAGTTCCTCCCTTAACCCAGACATTCCTCCGCAGACAGATCTGTTTGTGTGGCTGTGTATTCCCCACTCCAGGTAAATAACTCTGAAAAGAGGTCATCCTCCAGAGGGTAGGTGAGAAAAGCAGGATGAGATTAAATTGCTGCCTGAGTTACAGACTCACAAACATCATGCAGAAATCCCTCCTATTCCGCACAGGAGGACAAACCCTTCCTCCCTGCAGAGATCTGCACAGGAGTCACGGAGTGGCATTGCCTCTGATCGTGCACTTGAATGTGTTGACAGGCAGAAATGCTTTTAAACTCAATGCCTTTAAGACTTTATGAAACAAATCCTACCTCGGGTTGTCCCCAGGGTTAAGGACCAGGGTACTAATGGTCTATCACCTTCAGCATTTCCTTCAAATTTGTCTTCCTTGAAGGAGCTGGGCTGCAGTAGCAAATTGTAGCCTGCAGCACTCCATCTGTTCCCCCCTGAGAGCACCAGGACACCGGGAGATGCTCTGGGCCCCTTCCCACCACTGCAGTTTCCTTCTTGTGTATTCAAAGCACAGAAACCACAGTGATGTGGTCACATTCTGGGCAGCAAAGCTGAGTGATTCCCAGACTGTCTTGACAGGTCTATCCTTAAAAATCCTTCCTGCTTTGCTTTTGTGATATTTATGAGAGTTACAGCCCTGTTGGTCTGAAGAACTCAAAAGCCCTGAGTGAGAAGCCAACCCTCTCTTTCCCCACTCCGTATTCATGGACTCTCATGAAATGTGTTCTGGGTTTTTTTGTGATTTTAAACTTTCCTTTTGCTTTTCCTTTCATGAATGTCAGGCACAAATCATTCAATCTCCATGCAGAACTGCAGGCACTGACCCCTTGCTTCCAGGCTGCTGCCTGTGTTCTCCTGTCTGCTGTATCGCTCCTCCTCAGGATGGAAAACCTTTCTGGAGTGGCAAAGCTGGCAGCTTTCCCTGTGATACCCTGGCACAGGAAAATGGGAGTTTATTTTAGTTGTGTGGTGGCTCCATGTGTAGTTCAGGCATCAGGGAGATGAAGGTGGGGGCACGCTGCTAAAACAACTCTGTGGGATCTGTTCCCTGTTCACCCTCGTGTCCAGCTCCAGGAGAGTCAACAGAGAGTGGAATGTGGAGTCGGAGCTTTGACTGAGCTTGGCTGAGAAGCTGGCTGGAAGTGCTTTCTCCAGCCTCAAAAAGCTGCTGAGAAAGAAGCTCCCCTCACTGCCTACGTTTACTCTCTTTGCTGTGCTGGAGGGGAGATGGAAGAAGCTCTGTTGCCTCTTCCAGAAATCCCCACGGAGCACCAGGGACGCCTTTGCTGCCGCAGGAAACACGCAGCACTGTGGCTTCTTCTGATCACACTTAGCTCAAACAATTCCTCTGAGCTTTCTGGGCTTCTTTCAAAGGTACCCACCAAATTATACCGCTCGCTATAATTTTAGCTTTGCTTACACTAAAATACCACTCCAGACTATCTAGGGAGCCCTGCTCTGTGTTGTCTGCTGGAAGAGAAGCGTGGGAGCCTCAGGATCTGTGCCAGTCTGTGTGATGTGCAGAGCTTTACATGTCCTGCGTTGCTGAGGCAGGATGCAGCACGCTGGAGACACCCATGAGGGGAGGTTTGACAGGACTGGCAGGAAGCACTGCTCCTTGGCAGCCTGTTCTTTTGGTGTGTGTTGGTTTTGGGTTTTTTAATTTAGAAGGGAGCAGCAGTGGATGTGGGGAGTGCTGTCAGGATCGCTGTGGATATAGCAGTGCTGCTCAACTTTTACATTATCATCTCTCACTTCTGTTTCCTTTATTTTCTTTAAATTTTATTATCTCTCATCTGGTGGAAAAGCAGTATTTGAATTTCAGAGCTGAGCTGGTTCTTTGTCCTGTGGGAATAAGAGCTCGGCTTCTCCTCCCTCAAAGCACAGGCTCAGATCTCTGTTTCCTTTAAGTGCTGTCCCAGCTTTCAGCTGTCGAGTGCCTGTTTGCTTTGGGCTGGTGTGTGAAGTGGGTAGTGAATCCTGCTGCCTTGAAATTCTAGGAATTGTCCTAGGAGGATGAGGCACTGTGGAATAGGACTTTTTTCATCCTATAAATTGTGTTGTCTGGGTAAGACTTTTGGGTTACAATTAATGTTTTTAGAAACTCGCATGCTGTGTTAGACAAGCCATTTTCAAATAATGATTGAGCCATTATGTCATTCCTTAGACACAATTTCTTAACTGGAGGGCAAATTGCCCGAAGATGTATATTGGAAAAGTTGTAGGGAGAGAGGAGTAACCTCTGAGTAAAATGTGTGGCACTTGTATAATGAAGTCATTCACTTGCTTAGAAGCAGCTTTGGGGAAGGTTTCATTATTTTACCCCATAGAATGTCTTTTTTATAATGATGTAAGGTGGGGGATATTTTGTCTCTGCAGTACCTTGCAGAGAGAAACTGGTGCTTGTTCTGTTTTTGGGTCTGTACTTATCTCCCGCTGAGTGTTTGTGCTCTGAGAGCCTGACCTGTATCAGGGCTCATTCACCCTGATTCAACACTGATTAATTGAGACCAGCACAGACTGGGAGAAGCAGTCTTTGGGAGAGGCCCTGTGGAGAAGCACTTGGGGATTCTCAGGGGTGGAAAGCTGGACATTTTTATATGGACAGGGAGTGACAGGACAAAGGGGAATGGCTTTAAACTGAAAGAAGCCAGGTTTAGATTAGATACTAGGAAGAAATTCTTCCCTGGAACTGTGCAAGGCCAGGTTGGACAGGGTTTGGAGCACCCTGGGATAGTGGAAGGTGTCCCTGTCCATGGCAGGGGGTTGGAATGAGATGGTCTTTAAGGTGCCTTCCAGCCCAAACCATTTTGTGATTCCATGATTCTAAGCACAAAAAGAGGCATTAAACATTTTAAGATCATTGCTATGGCATTGCATTAAAATCTGGAGGAGAGGATCCAACCCCCAGGTATTGCAGTTCACTTCAGTGGCATTTCTACCCCCTGCTTCCTCAGATAATCACTGTCAAATTCATGTAGACACTGTGTAAATATTTATTTATTTATACACTGAAATTGCCATCTAAAACTGAAAAAGAAGTGTGAAGATGGTTCCTGTGTTCAGTGTGGCTGAGGCTGAAGTAGCAGATGAAAGAGGAAGCATCACCTAATTATTGCCTAATTCTAAGCACTGGTGTTGGAGTGTGAAGTGTTACTGATGTAATTAAAGTGTGGAAGAAGCAGTGCGACTTTCCTGCTGTCACAATGTTCAGCTAAACATACACCGTGGAAAACAGAGGAACTTTGTGAAGCTTTCAGTGTTAATCAGTGCCGAGGAGCTATTTTCCTCCTAATACCATCTGCAAGTCTCCATCAATACTGTGCAAGTGTTGATTGTGTGTTACAATACTTCATTTTAATTAGACTCCATAGGAGATAGTTAAAGGGTTGATGGGGGAAGATATTGTAGCAGTAAATATTATGGCACATTTGGAAACGGAGAGGGTGGGAAGAACACGGTGGCTTCAGTGCTGACATAACGAATGCTCTGCACTCTGGGACACACTTGTCACTGCTGGGGACTGCAGGGGCTCGGTGATACATTGCGTTTCAGCTTAGCAAATCTTCCCTAGGGGACTGGTTTGTCACTCTAACACCCCGGTGAGGAGATGCAGCAGCTGTGGCTGTGTGAATCAGTGGGGCTGGGTGACGCTGGCAGGGGAGGGGTGGCCATGGGAGGTGAGGGATGGCCCTGGCAGGTGAGGAGTGGCCGTGGCAGAGGAGGGGTGGCCATGGGAGTTGAGGTGTGGCAATGGGAGGGGGCTGATGGCCACGGGAGGGGGCTGAGTCCATGACAGGGGGCTGATGGCCATGGGGGGGGGCTGATGGCCATGGGAGGGGGCTGATGGCCATGTGGGTCCCACAGCAGATGCAGCTGGATGCTGATCCTGAACCAGGACACCTGAGAGGGGTCAGGGCTCAGTCCCAACGTGCTCTGTCTGAGGAGGTTCCTTCCAGCAGGACTCGGTGACACGAGGAGCAGCTGGGCAGGCAGGAGGGGACAGGGGAGGGTCTCTGCAGCAGCAAAGATTCTCTCCAGTGACTGTCCCAATCCCCTAGTCCCGGAATCAGGCAGTGATGCTTTTATTGCCATTTTGCTTCTATTTATTGATCAGGCTTTTCTGGCCCAGAGGCTGCTCAGAGGTTCTTTAGCCCCTTGTGTTGTGTTTCAGTGAACTCAGAGTTCTTTTTCTGCCTCTTTGGCTGTGACTCACTGCAGGGTCAGCAGGTTGTGGCATTTATTCACACTAAATACTGAACAGACACCAAAGCCTAATTAGAAAACAGAGCAGCTTCCTCCCTATCCCTGTGCAGGATAGGGAAAGTCGTTTCAGGGAAATTAAGTAACCTGGCCTAGCTTCTAAAAATAGAGACATAAATAACATCTGTGGTAAATGTGGATTTCAGTGTGACTCCTGGGCCACGCAGTAACTATCACATTTATAATGCAGTGCAGGTTCTCACATGGATTCTCAGTTACTGGTTCTGCCATCCCGAGATGAGACAAAATGAGGTTTCGTCTTGTGTAGTAGGTGGCAGTTTGAAGCATTAACTGCTGTGGAAGAAGATTTGAAAGGCAATTTCCCATCTCAATTTTCTCTTCAGTCATTAAAATTCATCTTCAGTTCTTGAAATATCCAAATTTCTGTTCTGCTTAGGTATCTGGATTGGAGATCTTACTGCACTGAATATCCCTTAAATTTATGGCAAACTGTTCGACACCATTTTACAAGCCATCCATGATTCTCCAGATTTATCTTTAGAAGATTAATTTTCCCCTCCCCACAAAATTGATGCTAATCTTGCTGTGAACTGAGTTTAAAACTACTTAAACCTGAAGTTCCTTCTTTGCTCTTTACTTAGGAGAGTTTAGCACTGCTCAGCTACTTTCTTGTCACCTGTCTGCAGGTTGTTCTCATTCAATTGTTCTTTAACGTGTTGTTCTGTGCCACTGATCACTCTGGCATCACTCAAGTGAGTGGTGTGAGGAGCTGAGTGTGCAATTTACTCCTCTGTGCATTAAAAGCATCTGCTTGGGAAGTGAGGGGACTCAAAGTTTGTCCTAGAAGTGCAGAAGAGGATAAAAATAACTTAATAACTGTGCCACCTTATTTGAATTTGAAATAGCTCTCACTTTAATTCATAAAAAGAGAGTTGTCAGGCTTTGGGTGACAGAGGGTGATGAATTTGTGTGGGAGTGTGGACTTCCTGTGCTTCCTTTCTTTAGGAAGCTTGTGGAAGGGGAATAACCTTTTGTCATACTCATGTCACATTTTATTTTGGCTTAAGTCTGATGAGAGAAGAGAGAAATGTGGCTGTCAAGAACAGCCTGTCTCCTCCGTGTGTCTTTTTTGTTCCTCTGATCCTCGGCTTCTGCTGTTCCTTGGAGTACAGGAGAGGCAAAGCTCCAGATAATCCAAGCAGAAGCGTCTGTGGGGTTTTTCTTCTGCTCTCTGCTGCCAATGGTCCTGCTCCCATCCCGGACTTCTAACTGCTGCAGGGTTTTACTCTCATCTCCTTAATGCTGGCCCCAGCCCACACGTGGTTCTAATCCTGTTTAACTCCACAGCCAGGTTCACTGTGAGCACTGGGTGCTGTGTCAAATCACCTGGGCTGTGGGAGCTGTGTGTGGATTTTTTTACCCAGACAAGAGCCCTCATAAATGATAATTTCAAAGATTTAAGATTAATCACAACACTCTTGCCAAGGATAAAATTACTGGGGAGGGAAGCATGGATCCTGAGAATATTTATTTATATCCCACCCATGACACTTTGCTCTCCCAGAAGACACGTGAGCGTGTGAGGAGATTCATGTTGTTCTCTGACATTCTTTTGTGTTTAAGGGCAGACACTAAAGGAAAAGGTTAAATGAATGGTGAGAACCTCTTCCTTTTTCCTGAATTTTTTTCTTTGATTGTGTCCATAATTGTGTGGTACTCATGAAGTAGCCAAAGGCCTTTTGAAAAGTCCTTTCATTTGAAAAAGATGCCAGGCAGAGCTGCTTGTGAAATAATTACAGAAAATGAGTGTTGATGCATGTTTTGACTCTGCTGCAGAAGTAATTCTGTCTTCTCTAGCTGAAGTAATTACATTTGTTTCTAAATAGAAGAAGAGAAATGGCAATTGTAAAAAAACTGCATAGATCTCACTTCTACATTTACGTAGTGGCAGATAGATGGGTAGCAAAAACTAATTATGATATTAGTGTAGTCATTGTTGTGTGTTATTTATTGGAGTGAGGTGCCATCATTAAACACATCGAGTCACGGAGGATTTGTGGGACTTACAGACTCCTTTGCTTGATGGTTGCTTTCTTTAGCACTGAGGAGTATAAACACTTTCACAGTGTGTTAAGGTAATAATTTAGGATAGATATCTGCAAGGACTCACTAGCTATTAATTACTTTTTATTTTCTTCAGAGAAAAAAGGTTTTCAGTTATTACAATCCAGAGTCCTCACATCAGGGAGGGCTGAGCGCTTGTATTTCTATGCATGGGAAGTTTCTCCTCAGTTCAGAGGCCAGGGGGGGTAAAACTGCAGCAGCTGGGATGATGCCTTTGCTGAATTTAGAGGGGGATTGAACTGCTCTGTTTTATGTGGATCAGGAAGCAGACATGAGACAACAGCACTGCTGTTATCCCAGGCAGCATGGACCTGAAAATCCTGTCAGTCAATTCCCATTTCACCCTCTGTCTTCTAAGGAAATCAACTTTTGTGTTGTGCTGGAAAGGTGACCTTACCTGGAAACTCAACCTTCACTGAAAATTGGGGTTAAACTTTTTTGAGTAAACATTGGATACGGTCTGGCCCAGCGTACTGAAGTCTTACTGGCCCCTATCTGAAAGCAGAATTAGGCATCTGGAGTACACTGTATGCTTATGTGAGTTGTTTGGTGATAGGCTGCTAATTGCTGAGGGTATTGTTAAAGGCAGAAGTTAAAGTGAAAGGAATTAAGTGGAACGATGCTTTGAGTTCTACATGAGATGACTGATTCTCTGTTTCGTATCAGTTAATCTACACATTTCCTGGGGAGGCTTCTTATCTCTCTTTCGAATTCTTTCACTCATCTGGCAAGATTAATTTGCATTTCCAGGTCTTGATATTTGACGGATGTACCTTGATTTCAAACTGAAAGAGGGGAAATCTAAGTTAAATCCAGGAAAGAAATTCCTCCCTGGGAGGGTGGGGAGGCCCTGGCACAGGGTGCCCAGAGAAGCTGTGGCTGCCCCTGGATCCCTGGAAGTGTCCAAGGCCAGGTTGGACAGGGCTTGGAGCAGCCTGGGACAGTGGAAGGTGTCCCTGCTCTTGGGTCCCTTCCAACCCAAACCATTCCATGACTCCCCCTCAGTGCAGTGCCCTGGACTCAATGGACATAACTGGTCACAGGTTTGACGTGGCCCTTTTGCATTTCTGAGATCTGTGCTGATTGGGAACGTTCTAAATCACCCTGCTGGCCGTGGAAAACCTGTCCATGTAAAATCACTTTCAGGGTTCCAGGATCAAAGCCATGAGCTCGCTTTTTCTGCCAAAGAGGACAAAATATTCAGCTGCAAGCTGCCCTCTGTGTGGTGAAGGGAGCAGCACAGGACACAGCAAACCTCTCTGCTCCAAACAAGACCTATATTAGATTTTAAACAAAAATGAAACCTCTCTTAATTCCCGTGGCATTTTATCATCCTCCGGAATTGAATTCGTTTTGCAAGGCAGTTCTTTCAATTTCTATGGGAGAGCTGTCAAAAAGTGAGTCAAGAACCCTCCCTACTTTTTGCAGAGCAGAAGGTCAGAGTCCTGAGAGTTTTGTTTTGGCATAAAAGTTTGATGAGTTAGCCAAACCACTGTGCAGAGTTGCATACAAATTGCTCCTTAGTGAGTCACAAGATAATACTCCATTTCCAATTTTTGTTATTTTTTTCTTGCTTATGCTGGAAAGCTTTGGAAGACACATGATGCTGTCACGCCTGTCAAAACTTCATACAGGCAATTTCAGGTTTAAAAAAAAAAAAAAAAAGTTCAATAAAAAATACAACTGGTGTGAATGGGAACAGGGAGAATCTGGCAATCTCTCTGACATCAAGGAATGAGGAGGGTGTTGAGAGATTCCCCCTCTCCAAAATCATGAGCACCATATGTTCAGCTTGGATTCTCTTGGTTTCTTGGGGAGTAAAACGAAAAGGCCATCTTCCCCCTCCTGCCCCCACATGCCTGTGAAAGCAAACAGTGTATGTTACATTTCTGTGCCAGCATAGCACAAACGGGGAGGAAGGTCTGTCTCTAGCTGAGCTCAGGTCATGAGATAACCCTGAGCTGTGCACTGGCAGGGGTGAAGGTTGGTTTCGGGGTCTCCTGGAGGCCTGTGGGTTACTGGAGCTTCTTGGAAATGCTTTTCATGAAGAAATTTAATCACCACAGCGTCTGCTGGTAGCGGAGCACAGCAGGATCCAAGCAATCCAAGAGGTTTTGGAGTGCAGCAAGAATCATTCCAGGTTGCAGGTGCTGAATGAGATTCTCAAAAAGGAGATTCTCAGTTGGAGCTGCTGCTCCTGAGCAGTTTGGACTCTGCAGGTTGGTGGCAGCTTTGGCTGCTGAGACCGTGAGATGATGGCACATGAGGTCCTGGGGGAAGGGAGGGACATGAGGAGGGTGAGGGTTGTGAAAAGAGGATGGAGCCAAATAAACTTGTTGTGTGAGGACCAGGAAAAAAAAAAAAAAAAAAGGGCGGTTTGAATTTCAGAATTGAATGTAACTTTGAAGTTAGCTGTGCTTTTGGTAGGGAGTTGAATCAGATGACTTGGAAATGTCTCCTCCAACCTGAACTATTCAGTGACTGATATTACTCATTTGTCACGGCCTGTAGTGGGGTACATCACAGGTTATTGTCTTCTTGTTCAACAGGAATCTGTAATTTGCTCTTCCTCTTACTCAAAAATCTCGTTCTTCTGTCCAGGAGTCCGAGTTCCCTTGTCCTTGCTTTTTAAGGTTGCAATATCAGCTGTTGCTGTGTGTTGGAGGGGGAGTGATGAGGGAAAGAGCTGAAGAATAAATCAAGGATTCTTAGTCAGGGGATGAGGAGAAATGGGATAAAAAGCAGGACTTTATGGTTATACTGTTAGGGGATTGTTCCTACCCCAGCCAGAGCAAAGCCAGTGGTTCTCCCAGCAGTGTTGGCTCTGAGGAGGGACATCCTGCAGGAAGAACTGCTCCAGAGATACTCGTGCAAATGTTTTTCTCTGCTCTGTTCTTCGCAAACCTTCCCTGTGCAATTTTAACTCGGAGGGAATGACATTTTGTGTTAACTCTATTATGAGCCTTTGTGAATCTCCTGAGCTCCCAGATGGATCACACACAGCCGAGGAGCAGCTGTGTGAGGAGCGCAGTCCTTGTGCTCAATGGGGAGCTGCATACACCGGACTTTGAAAGATTCCATTTAAGGGGGAAAAAAGAGATCTTCAAAGCTGGCATTTTTCAAGTAAATAACTCTTTAGCTTTGATATACTTGCTTCATGCTGCCTTGTCAGTGGAGAGGAGAGATGTACCTGAAATCAAAGTGGACGACTGAGAATGAAAGTTAATAAAAGATTACAATAAAAGAAAGGAATCCCTGCCACAAAAAAAAAAAAAAAAAAAAAAAAGAAAAAAAAAAAAAAAAAAAAAAAAAAAGACATGAAAAGACATGGGTTTGTATCCATTGCAGGAAACATTCACAGAAATGAACAGTTTAAGTACAGCCCGGCCTCAGAGACTACTGGTGAAGTTTTATCAGGTGCTTAAAGCTCTGCAGAGTGATGTGAAAAATAACAGGGGGAAAATATCCCCAACTACTCGGTTTTTCAGTCACTTTGCAGAATTTCCTGATGTTGCCATCAGAAAAGAAAAATCTCTGATGGGCTAATACGAGTTTTGCTGAGCAGGCAGGTCCACAGCACCTAGAGCAGGATTCATTAGCCTTGCATTTCATACCTGAAACCACCATGATTCACGTTTAGGAGAGCAGCAGCCCCCTGACCCTGAGCAGTCGTGTGGAGGCCGCTCATCAGTGCAGCCCAGCCGTGCAGGAGGCTCCAGCGAGCTGTTCTGATTGACAGCAGTCATCACTTTTAAGGAAGTTTGAGCTCCTGGACTTGAGGGAGTTTCAAATGAGTAGTCACTGCTGAGAACAGGGTAGACCAGTTGAGTTTGTTGTAAAACTTTGCCATCCTGTTGTCTTTGCCAGGGTAAATTGCAACTGCTGTTCCAAGAGACCTGAGTGTGTTCAGCATTCCCAGTGGGCACAGTTCTGGAGTTTGTTCCCCTCCTAATTTCAGTAATGTTGTAGCACAGGGGATGTCAGGCCAGGTTTGCATGCAGAAAGGTTTAGTGTCATCTGTTGATGATGGCAATGAAAATTATTGAGGGAAGGGAGGAACCAGAAGACCAAAACCCCAAAGAAAACAAAAAGAGAAAAGGGAAAAAGAAAGGAAAATCTTAGTGACCGACTGGAAGGGAACTGGTGAAGTTCTCCCTCCAATACCTCTGCGGTGAAATTCTACAATACTTTGACACAAGGACCTATGAACTTGTCATCAGGACCTTCTCAAACTCCTGGTGGGTTGCAGCAGTTTGAGTCAGGGGTGGTGCTGGCTGGAGCACCTTTTGGGCAGAGCTGAGCCATGGAAAGGCTTGGGAGCACATGGATGGAGGCACTGGAGATACTGTGTCCGTGTGTGTCCTGTGCATTCCCCTCCCTGGGGCTGCCTGGCAGGAACCTGCAAACGGTGGATTTTCCACCCTCCCCTTCCCTTGCCAGGAAATCTGTAGGAGAAGGTGGCAGTATGGAAAAACCCCATAAATAACCATGCTGTTCTTCCAGATAAACACCTTTCTGACGTGACAGGGAAAACTGCATGCTGCAGCTGTGAAGCAGAAGAGCACACAGTGCTGTGATGAGCAGGATTTTGGCTGACTCCCAGAATACTCTTGGTAGTTCTATCTTTTATAGGGAAGAATTAGAACAAGTTTCACTTCTTTAGGCACAGGCCCTGCAACAAAGGAGAGTCTGAAAAAGCAGTAAAGCAACAGCACCAGCACATCCCTCTGCCACTAATGTCCTGCCCTTACACACATCCTACAAAACCATCCTCACAGTGTGCAAAATTGCAAAGAGTTCCAGGGTCCTTCATTCCAAACTGCACCAGGACTGAGCTGCTCAGTCCTCTGAATGCCATAACTTGTTTTGTTTTTGCAGTCAATGTAAATGAATTAGTAATGGTTTGCCACTTGCTATAAATAATGCCCTATTTCCTGCCTGTAGCTGTGCAGATCCTGCAGAAGATGATGTTTTTGACAGCCCATAGGCCCGACAGAGCTGTTTCTCTGGAGACAGTTTGGACTGGTAGAAATGATGTGTGCATGGTTTTAGGCATTGCAGATCTGGGAGCAGCTGGTTTTGACTTCCATTTTTCCTGTGGTATATCCTGCTCCATTAAAAAAAAACAAAAACAAACCAACTGTCAAGTGACCAAACTGTGCTTGACAGAGACTTAGGTCTGGAAAAGTGAAAAGATTGGAACTTCAGCAGGGAGTGAACATTGAGCAGAGGCTGGAATTCACCTGGTGATGAAAGGACAGATGAGGAGGGGTACAAGGGAACGGTGTCATTAGGGAGAACCAGCCACAGATGTAATATGGTATATGAAAAATACCTCATTGGATGTCAAATATTAATGTTTCTCTGTGTGTCAGTGCTTCAGTGGATTTCCATGAACAGAAACTTGGCATGAACAGGGTTCTGCCCAAGCCCATGGAGTTCTGTTTGAGTCAGGTTCATAAGATTAGATCCCATTGAAGTTTGGGGTGAAAATCTGCAAGGATGGCTTTTAGTAAATTCTGGAGCATCACATAAATAATTTCAAATCATAGAATAAATGACAAGTAATGCACCTTTCCTAGAAAGACAGGTGGAGGGAGAGCTGAGGTTGTTCTGCTTGGAGAAGGCTCTGGGGACACCTTAGAGCCACTTCCAGTGTCTAAAGGGAGCTTATAAAAAGATGGAGAACAGGTTTTACATGGGCAGATAGTGACAGGACAAGGAGGAATGGCTTCAAACTAACAGAGGGGAGATTTAGATTAGATATTGGAAATTGTTCCCTGTGAGGGTGGGGAGGCCCTGGCACAGGGTGCCCAGAGAAGCTGTGGCTGCCCCTGGATCCCTGGCAGTGTCCAAGGCCAGGTTGGACTTTGGGGCTTGGAGCAGCCTGGGACAGTGGAAGGTGTCCCTGCCCATGGCAGGGGGTGGGAATGGGATGGTTCTTCCTAAGGTCCCATCCTAAGGACCCTTCCAACCCAGACCATTCTGGGATTCTCTGCTCGCTACGATGCTGCAAAGCAGCAGATTGAGACTCCCCAGTATAAAATGTCTGGGGAAATAAACTCTGTCCCCGTTGTGCCTCCCCAATCATCCCTGGCTTGTTAAAGCAGGCAGGGGAAACTCTGCTCTGTACTTCCAGGCTGTGCTGAGAGGAGCAGCCTGGCTGAGGAATAGAGGCGGCAGCACCACCAGCTCAAGGTGCTCTCACCAGGAGATATTTGCAGGCTCCTGGGTTCTCCTTGGAGAGCAATGAATCACTTGTAGTGCAGTCTGTTCTCTGGGAATCACATGGGATTGAGATAACATCCCTGAAACTGCCTCAAGCACTCCTTAACTCTTTAACCTGGATTTGCAGTGCCTAAAGGTTTCTTTTGGGAGGGCTGGATTCGATGGAGGGACCTGGTGTTTTAAAATCTGTTGTTCTTAGCACGATATGGTCTTAAAGCAGAGCAGGTTCAGTGCTGCAGCAAACTGTGTGCAGTGAGATCCGAGGGAACGCGTAGGCTGTGAAGTGTTTGTAAATGTTTTACTTTAATTTTAGAAAAAACATGTGGTAGAGAAGAGATAAATAAGGAAAGAGAGGTTGAAGCAGCTATAACAGTCTTTAATAGAGAACTGACAAGTTTAAATGTCAAGGCCATAATAGCAATTAATTCCAAATGCTTAATTATCATTTTACAGCCAAGATTTGATCTACATTCCACAAAGCCAAATACAAATTAAATTGCCTTCTGCTGAAATACGGCCCCTGAGAGACTAAAATCTAGTAAGTGTTTTACTCAAGGAACATTATATAATGACCCATGATTTTGGTGAAAATGAGGTGGAAACCTCTCGTAAGGCTTTTTTTTTTTACACACGAAAAGACAAAATCTTGCAATATCTCACCTGGCTGTGTTTTGTATTGGCCAGAATGGCTCAGGACTCACCTCACAAATGCTGCATGTCACACTGGGGATGGATTTTTGTGCTTAGCCACGTTTACAGAGCCACACAAATGCTTCCCTGTCCTGGCCTTTCTGGTGTGTGTTTTGAGAGAGAGAGAGTTTGTCAGCAAACAACACAGCACATTCCAGGAGAGCCGGGGCAGCAATTACCTTCCCGGGCACCCTGGGCTCAGAACCCGGCAGTGTTGTGGGGCAGGGAGCTGATTGCTCCATCTGCTGCTCTCTGAGGGACAGGCTGTGCCTGGTGCCCAGCACACAGAGCGTGGAGGGCTGTCTGTGCAGAACAGGCTCTCGTTGGAAATTTAAATTGCAATTTTGCCGTTATGGCACCAGGTTTGTTATAACCTCCATGATTTCCAGTGCATCCCTGCAGCAGCCAGAGCCCTGGTGTGTGTTACCTGTCAGCTTGCAATCAATGAGGCTCTGTCGCTGTTGGACCGAAAGCGGAGCAAAGGAACACAGCAATCTTGAGAGAATGCTATGTGAATTTATTTAATTATTAACAGATTTATATACACACAAGAGGACTGTTCGGATTGGATAAAACCAGTCCACCCCCCTGGGACTGATTGGACAGAACTCTGACTTCCAGTTTCCAAAAGCCACTCTCAGTAACATGAAACTTCTATTTATAAAACTTTCAGTAGAATTCCAGTGAGAAAGAGTTCTGTGCTGTTACAAGGCTCCTTGTTTGCTGTCATAACTTGTGTTGAGCACGTTTTTCTGCCCGTTGGTTCAGTGGGAGCCTGATAAAAAGCAAAGCTCTGCGTGGGCAAAAATGCATTTTGCTGCCTGCACAAACGGCCATGGCCCAATATTCCAGCTCCATTTGCAGAGAAGCCCTGAGTGAAGAGCAGTTTGTATTGATGGGCTCTTTTACTTTGTGTGAAAAATGCACGTTGGCTCTTCCATCTTCAGATTTGTCCTGCAGTGTCTTTATGTCCTTATCCATATGGATGATGTTCTGGTACATATTAGCATTGCTTTGTAATCTCACTCTTCTGAACTGCTTGGGGATTCTGCAATGGCACTCGCAAGATATTTGTGAATTAAAATTACAGACAGAGCTGTTTCCTCCTTTATGCTCTCTGCTGCTGTTCACACTGCAGCTCAAGAAGTAAAAAAGTCTTAATGCACCTTTCTCAGCTCATGTGCAGGCAGAGCTTCTGGCAGCTCCTATTATGGTTTTAGGAGCTTAAAATAATAAGAAAAAAAATCAAAATTCTAGCCATGACAGGGAGAATTTTTGATTATTCAGAGTTTATATCAGTGTCAGTTGGTAATTTTTACTGGCCAGTACCTTCTGTTCCTTAAAATGCTCATGAGCATAGAATCATAGAATTAGTAAATTAGGTTGGAATCAGAATTAGGTTGAAAAAGATCCTCTGAGATGAAGTCCAGCCCTTGACCCAGCACTGCAAAGCCCATCACTAACCCATGTCTCTAAGCACCTCTGTGTATTTTCTGAACACTTTCAGGGATGATCATTTCACCACTTCCCTGGTCAGCCTGTTGCACTGCCTGATAACCCTTCAGTGGAGAAATTTTTCCTAACACTCTACGTTAGACTCGTGCTGTTTCAGGTAATGACTGAAAAGTGATGAAAAAGGTGGATTTGTATTACCTGATTCAAACAGCTCTCCATTGCATTCACATTTCTTCTTGGGAGCTTCTTGGTTTACAAGAAATTATCAAACCAACTTTTGTTCCGCTTATGAACGGCTGCTGGCAAAGTTTGTCAGTCACCTGCAGAGTAGACAGGAGAGGAAAGAGAGGAAGTTATTAACATTCAAATCTAATTTGCTGCCTGGATGGCTCTGACAGGACAGCGTGAGCTGTGGTTGCACATCTCTGGGTGAGTAACCTGGCCAGGCTCGGGTTCAGACGTGTTTATGTGGATACATCCCAAAACTCTGGTAGGATGGCAGTGGAGTCTCCTACTCAAAAAGACAATGTCTTGTTGTGGCTGCACTCACAAATACCAGCATTGACCCTGTTAGGGAAGTTTTATTAGGGAATGTGGCTGGAAGGGAGATCTTCTCTTTTGAACATGACCAAGGGATGTGGGAGACCTCATTCTTTATACCAGACTTCAGTTCATTGTGCTGTCTCTCACAGGAGAAAAGAGAGGTCCTGAAGGCTGAAATAAGTTAGTTATTATAGGTATGGTGGTCTTGAAACAACCAGAGATGGCAGAGCCCTGGAAGGATTTCACTGCTACTGATGCCAAAAAGATTTTTTGCTATTTCTTTTTATACCTGTTACACAGTGCTGTGTATCCACAAGTATCAGCATGCACACTTGTACTTCTCTAAGTCTGATAACTCAGCACAGCTCCAAGGCCCTGTAGAGCCAGGAGACCAAACATCCTATTGTCTTGAGGAGCCACGGCTCCCCTCAGTAGAACATGTTCTGTAAAGTTATTGGCCCCCGGGGAGATCAGGTCTGTAAGTTGTGTGTGTGAGTGGGGTGGAAGAAAAGAAGAAGGAAAGAAGAGAAGAGCATGCATGCATGGGGGGCTTTGTGACGTGATGTATCAGAACAGGATCCTGTTAAAATACTGAGGTAAATGACCCTCGACCCTCTAACCTCCAACTGTGTCCAGTGTTCATTCTTAAGACCAGGAAAAAGGCATCACTACTGCCAGAGCTTTCTTGCTTTGAGTAGGAAACTCCTCTGTTGTGCCCCATCCAGGTTGGGATTAACAGAACAAAGAGGTGCTCACAAGGTGCTTGTAGAGTTGAGGGTTTTAGTTGCCTTTTGCCTTTGTTTCTCACATTATGCAGACCCCTAAAACCCCAGTCAATTCTGCTGATTAGCTCATCAAACAGACGAGCTCCTCAGCACCAAACTTTGATCTTTGCTGTGTTAGAGATTTAAATGATAAAGCGAGCCTGTGATTTTCTGTTGAGGAGTCAGAAATAAAAAGTACAAATTTAAAGAGCCCAGGAGGTTTCGTAGCAGTCCAACATTCTATTTATGGTACTTTATTTTGCAAGATGCTCCCCTTAAGCCTCTCTCCTTCTCTAAATACAGTCACTAAGCCTCCCAGCTGTGGCTGCCCCATCCCTGGCAGTGTCCAAGGCCAGGTTGGACGGGGCTTGAAGCACCCTGGGATAGTGGAAAGTGTCCCTGCCCATGCCAGGGGCTTGGAACGAGATGATCTTTAAGATCCCTTTGAACCCATCTTGTGATATTCTCAGCCCCTTTGTGGTGGTAGCAGCAACAATTCAAAGAGTGAAAATTGCACATCTCTGACTTTAAAGTTCCTTTGTCAGAGGTAAAAGGCACCTTAATCCAAGGAGCTGTAGCCACCAGGTCCCGTTTGCTGGGCGGTGTCTGCAGCACACCCTGCTCTCCCTGGCACAGGTGCAGGTGCCTGTGTCTCAGACACCCATGAAACAGGCCGTGGTGAAAAGGTGAATTTTACTTTATTGAACTCCTTCAATTTTTATGGTTTGAGGTTGAGAAAAGAATGAGTTACATTCCTAATTTATGAGGTTAATTTTTAGAATTTATAATTTATGTGAGCTTGCTTTTAGATGGATTCTGGTACTTTTAACTGAAACTTAGATCAAAAACTTAGAGTTGGGGAGGGTAGTTGCAGTCTGAAGTTAAAGATAATTGAACTGGCCACAGGACAAAAAACAGGTTTGCATTTAAGGCTGGTTTTTGAGGGGTCGTTGGCTGTAGTAAGTAATATTTATCTGGTTTGGGAGATGCTACACTGCAGAAAAAGCAGTTTTATCAGTGCCTGGTGTTGCAGTTACACAAGCAAAACTGTGAGAAACACTTTTTTTTTTTTTTCTGCTCCTATTTTTCATGCCCAGGTACGTAACTTAGAGCAATCTGTCCAGCTAAGTGACATGGCTGCAACATCTTGGCTCCTGCAATAGTGGGTGCAGGATATTCTTTCTAACAGTTTCAAACCAACAAGTTCCTGAGGTGTGGGAATTCTTCCAGACCATAAATTTGAGTTTGTTTAAAATATAACAAGTATCTACTCCTTGAAATACTAAATAGCCTGTAAAAAATGTATTTAAACTAAACCCAAAGCAAGCTGGCTCAAAGTGTTAAAATATAAAAACCCCAAACAAACAGGAAAAAAAAAACCAGGACAAAACAAGAAACAACCCAAGTTTGCAGACACTGGAAAAATGACCTTCCACATGAAATCAGTTTATTGATCTTGATACCATTTTTGTTTAAATGCATGGGGCAGAGGAGGAGTTTTCCCCAGGATTGTTGCTTTGCTGGCACCAGTTTCCACAGGAGTCAGAACTGGAGCCTCTCCTGTCACCTCCACAGATGAGAAAAAAATAAAATCTGAGGCAACCACAATCCTTGGTTTGATTTTTGTGGCTTAGCCTAGAACAAACATGACAGGAACAAGCTTGCTCGCTTTTTAAAAACAAACAAAAATTTAGGTGTTTGGGTGTTCTCTGAAGATTTATTTCGTGTGCAATAAAACATACAACCTACGGAACGAGGATTCTTGTAGAGCATGGATCACAGGGGAGAGAAACCAGGCAGGCACAGGCACCCATGTGGGCTTTAGAATTTGGTTTTATAGACAGGAAAGTCACTGGCATGGAGTAAATGTGACCTGAGACACTCTAAACAACTTTGTGATTTGCTGGTGTTCTGTATTCTAAAACGTGAAAGATTTTGGAATGCGGATGATCTGGGCAGAGTGAACCCTGACTCTTGGCTTGGCTCAGGGAATGTTGTCAGCAAAGTGATGTGAGGAATTGCATAAAGACAAAGTCTCAGTTCCTGGAAGAGGCTTGGGTAATATAAAGGTGAAGGTAATTTGACATTTATCTATTTTGAATTTTGATTCATTTCTGTGGATGCTCTGTTGATGGAACTGTGTGTGTGTGTGTATTCTGTGTATAAAGGATTAATTTCCAAAGCTTTCAGGGAAGCTTGGGCATCAGGAAAACAGGATGAGTGCACAGCCAGGCAGCCCTGGTGGTGAGGAATTGTGCTCTTGGCTCTCCTTGCCCCCACACCCTGCCCTGCCTGTCTGCATGGGCCTGCAGAGACCCTTTGCCCCTGCTTTTTAGCACTTGTGCACGTAATTCCAGCAACAACACTTTGCCTTTTTTAAAGTCCCCATATGCACACAGCTTAAAGAATTAGGCCGTATTTGCATCTCAGGCCACAGAGGATGCAGAGCAGAATATAGAAATCCTTTTGACAGCAATATTTAACAACAAAACAGCATCTGTTTTGTCATAACCAGACACAGAATAGCAGCTAATTATCTTTCTTAAAAAGAAAATCCTGAGTGATCCGGGATCAGTGACCCTGAATCCATGGCTGCTCTTTGAGATTCAGGACGGGGATTTAAATGGGAAACAAATACAGTGGTAGGTGATATGCAGGGAGGTGAAAGAGGATGAAAAGCTGGCAGAAGGATAAAATGAATGTGTCAGTACAGGCAAATGTACAACACTGCAGCATTAATACAGTGCAGGGATGGGGCTGGAGGTAATGGGAATCCACAGAAAAACAAGTCTGGAAACAGCAGGGGTCTTTTTCACTATTAAGCCTATGAACCTTTAGGCTGCTCTCTATTAAGGGCATGCAATAAAACACTCTCAGGTGTTTCCAGACCACCTTTTATGCCAGTGACCACAACAATACAGTGAAAGCAATGCCTGCATTTTATAGAGGCTGCTGGAAGCGTGAAGTACTTGAGAAATACATTGGAGAAGTGCTTGAAAACACTCGGGGTCTGCCCTCGGGCCACTGCTGTAGTGCTGGGCTGCCTTCTTCTCTCCTGTACTGTCAATCTTCCCTCTTTCTGTGCACTGGGTTCCACGCCAGTCCTGCAGGAGAGAAAATCAAACTGTCACCTATGACAGAGATGTTTGAGGAGTGTGCCTGGGCTGGCAGGGAGCTGCTGACGGGAGTGGGTGGTGGGAGCTGGGTGCTCATCGCCCCCTCAGCACCATCCTGTCTCTGTAACTGAGGATCATTAGTAAACTTAATTTAGCAATGCATTTCCCTTGGTTTTGAGGGTGGCTGAAGTCGAATGTATTTTCATGCAGGAGTCTAACTGGACTGCCCTGCCGTGTTCTTTTAAAATCCTTCATTAAGCAGGTATTTAATTGCCCCTGCAGGTCAGTGTTGCTGGGTTTTTTTTCTAATCCATCCCTTGAAGTGATTGCTGAGTTTTCAGCAAGGTTTCCCTTTTCCCCTAGTGCTGTATATTAAATTATGTGACCCATTGTGGTCTGTTTCCATATCCTGTATTATGTTTTTCCAGCAGTTGCATTTCAAGCCATACTTAACTAAAGGGGCACATCGACTGCTTTCAAAGGAATTGGCATTGGGTGGGAAAAGAATTTGGTGTAAGTTCATCATTTGACAGTTTCAGGCCTTCCTTGCTGTCCTTGTGGCCCCTCAACAAATGCCATAAATAGTAAATTATATTTTTTGGCTGAAGGGTCTTCTGCTTCCTCAACATAAACTGAGTGCTTGCAATATTTTTTGAATGTTTGGACATCTGGTGATTGGATTTGGCAGTTTTAAATGCTGTGACGTGTTCTGTTCAAGCAACCCTATGTTTTCCTTTGCCCCCAGTAATCCTGGTTTGAAACTGCTATTTGTGATGACAGGTGATAGCTTGTGATCCCTTGTGATCACAGTATTCGGAAGGTACAAGATGCAGGATGACAAATACAATTTCTTAGAGGACTCCAAAGGACACAATCCCAATGCATCGTGCACAAGAACAACTGAACTGTGTCTGAGCATGGGGGAAAATAACTGGCATGAAATGATTATAGAATCACAGACTGGCTTGGGTTGGAAGGGACCTTAAAGATCACCCAGTGCCACCCCTGCCATGGGCAGGGACAGCTTCCACTGTCCCAGGCTGCTCCAAGCCCCGTGCAACCCGGCCTTGGACACTGCCAGGGATCCAGGGGCAGCCACAGCTTCTCTGGGCACCCTGTGCCAGGGCCCAGTCACCGCTTTTTGTGGAGTCATTGATGTGTGTTCAGCCCTTGTGGCTGGCAAGCAGCATCTCAAGTCTCGTGGTGGAGGGATAATATTTGTTCTGGAAAGAAGAGCTCATTTCACTTATTTTTGTGGTGGGTGAAGAAGCTGGATCTGAGCAGCAGTGTTGGCTCCTGTTTGTAAATAGAGAAATAATTGAGTGACCCTGGGCAGCTCAGCTCAGGCTGTTTTAGCTCAGAGTTTAAACATGCCAGAGTCACAGTGCTCTGTATCCTCTGCACGTGCTCAGAGAACCTCTGTGAACTATATCTGAAGAATTTATTAAGAATGAAAGCAAAGAGGTCCTGGAGGAATTACTTTAAAAACCAGTAGAAATTAATAAAGAATTATGTCTACTCCTAAAGATTTTTAAGGCCTCCCTGTAAAATTCTATAGCAGGAATAAAATTAAGTGTTAGGTTCTATACAATGGTATGAAAACACTACATATAGAATGTAATAGAAAATTAAGTATTTTGTAGGGTACTTTCTCATAAGGGATAACTAAACAGTCTGCCTGGACCTTTAATCAATATGAAATTCAATTTGAAAAGGGAATAAAAGTGGTGACAACTTTCCTGCAAAGAGAAAATCACAATATATCACAGTCCTGGGAGCATAAGCAGTTCTGAAGTAGAGCAGAAATGTTTCAGCAGCAGAAAATGACAGGGGGAAATGTCCCCTGACTGGTATTTGCACACCAGGGAAGAGCTGCTGTCACAGTGCTCCCGTGCTTCATGGAGAGAGCGAAGTCATCGAGGATACAGAATGTGAAACGAGGGAAGGGCAGGCTCCAGGCTCTGTAGTGTCACACAGAGGTGACTTTTTCCTTTTTTTGTAAATAGCCTCAATAATTTTACCTGTGTTCTTTATTCAGCTGCAGAACTGTGACTGGAATTCCACGTGACTGCAGCCAGGCAGGCCTGGGGACAGATAATAACTCAGATCTCCAGAAACACTCTGACTGCAGAGGTGTAAGATCCCATGGCAAGCACACCATTATTTTTTGTGGAGAAGAACACTGGTTATTTTTGGAGGGCTGCTGGCCGCAAACTGTGCTGTTTGGGTTCTCAATTACCTCAGTCTATGAGGTTTTATTTTACCTCTCATTGCACAAACCCCAGAAAATGTGTTAGAAACAACATCCAAGTTCGTGATCTGTGCAGTCTTGAAGAAATTGCATTTTCAGTGATCTTTTCTGTGAAATATTCACCATCAGATGGTTTTTGTTTCTTCAGCTGTTTTGTGAAATGACCAAAAAAACCTCCTCCTTGTTGGGCATTTAGTACTAAAAGCGCTTTTTTTTCAGCTGTCTGACCTTTTCCAGTTCTCTTTACCATAAATGCAGCTAATGCTCGAGTTTCTTTAGTTACAATAAAAAGAAATGTCAATGGCATCTTACAGCTGATTTGATGGTTTAAAAGAGATATATAAGAAAGGATGAAATAAAGGGGAGAAAACAGAAAATTTAATGGAAAAGTGGGCACTTGGAGAGGTGCCTCTTATCTGCACATGTCACTGGAGCACAGCCATGCTGATATTTTCTGATGTTCTGTTTTGCTTGTACTTCATCAGCAATGTGGTAGATGAGATGTATTTTACTCCAAGATGTTTCAAATCACTTGAATCTGCTTTAAAAACTAATTTTTGAGGCTGATGCGTTGAAACACCACAAAGGTGTTCAAACATAAGGGGGCTCTCAAATGTCCTTGTGCTCTTGACTGTATCTTAAAAATATCTCGCGCTTGCCTCACCTCGCATTAAAGTCACATAAATCATTTCTCCCTGCACCCTGCCCCTCTCCCAGGTCAGAAATGAGATTGCTGCGTACCTGCAAGATATTTTTTCCCCTTGGAAAATGAAAGCAGAATCATTCAGTAGCCAGTGTTTCAGAAGGAGCCAGTAGCATGGTTTCAAGGAGTTCTTTTAGATTTAAAGTAAATTCTGAGCAAAATCCACAAGCTTTTCACATTAAGGCCAGTGCTGTGAAGCAGAAAATGGCAGAAGAAAAGAAAATATTTTACTCTCTGGGCTGCTTGTGTAGCTGTAAATATTTTATAAAGCCAAGGCCAGCCAACAGGTAAATATTGAGTTTGCCCATTGTGACTAATTAGGAGATATCTGAGCTTCCTGCTGACACAGTGCCTTCAAACACCAATGGCCAGGAGCACAGCAAAGACATATTCCTTATTGCCTTGGACTGCTTTATGTTTTTACCTTTATGCTGTGCTGCTGCAGACAACATCAGCCGTCTGTCTGCTCAGCCCAAAATCTAATTGAGGTTCCTGCTCTTGTCCTAACAACGTTAGAACAGATGGACCCAAACCTTGCTTTCGCTCCCTGTGTATTTAAAATTAAACAAACAATGAGGAGCGAGCAGAATATCTGTATTTTATGGCTGTAGCTGCTGGCAAGAGCAGTGTTTGTGTCTATAAATTCTGTTTGATACGGTTGGATCTCTTATGTGACAGCAAGGTTGAAATGAAAGAGTGTTGCTGCAGAGAATCCAGGCAGGAATAACACACCAGCCTAGTGGTGCCCACATGTGGGAAGGTGGCCACAGCTTTGAAACCAAGATTTTTGCTTTGTTTTCCTTTCTCCTTCCTCGAAGACTGGGAAAAATATGTTTGAATGTAACTTGGTTGTTCACGCAACCTTCATTGTCTTTTTTTTTTTCTTTTCCCTCTACAAATAGCTTGCTAGAGGAAAGTGTGGCTGCAGAAGATGTTTTTTATATGCCTTTGAAGATGTAAGAACAGCAAATGGAGCCTGCAGTGGCATAAACTTCAAAGATCAGCCCAAGGAAAATCAAAGCATTGCTTTGCGTATATCAGCTTGCCCATAAATTGAAATTTTTCAACTCCTGGATGTATCCTCCATAGCGGGCACCTTATTATTGATTTTGATGCCACCCAAAGATAAAAGGATGTGCAGTACTAAAAAATTGCTTTTTCTATAGAATTCTACATCTCCATTCTAAAGCAGCAGTTTTGCCAAGTTGTCAAACTTTTTTCCTTAAACACCTCATGTTAAAAAGTTTAGAGGCACCTTCCTGCTGAAAACTTTGAAGAAACCATTTGCTATCCTCCCAAAACTGGTTTTGGCTGATGATAGCAATCGGTTTGGCAGGGTGAATTATATTTATTGGTCTTGGTGCTACAACATTTTGTTATCAAATATTAAATGACCCTATTCTTACGTAGAGAGTGGTGCTCCCCAGCTGCTACGTCTTCTGGGCTCCTGATTTCTGTTAATGTGCAGGAGGAGATGCGAGCATGGCTTTGCTGAGGGGGGAGAAGGAAAGAGGAATATCCTGCCACGAGCTGGATGTGGGTGTTGTCAGTGACGTAAAAACCCACCACCAGCTCCTGCTGCCCAGTCTTTGTCTCCCACAGACTGGATATTAGTGGTGGGTTTTAGCTGATTGTTTTGGGTTTTGAGGTTTGTTTTTTTAAAACACACAATTTTGTGAGTTAAGTGTACTTTATGCAATATCCCCTACTGCTATGTATTGTTTGTAACACTAATTTTAGTTTGATATGGTTCTGTTTGTGTCGAAATTTTGTTTCTTCGATAATTTGCAAATTGCTTTAGTCTCTGTGGCTGTTGCTCAAGTTGCTGGGCCCGGAGCTCCACATTGGCAATGCCAGAGGAAATTGTTGATGTTAAACTGATGAGAGTGAAAATAAGAAAAGGAATAACTTTGGCAACTCCACAGTACAATACCAGTTTCATGACTGTACTCAGTAAAGCTGTGCTGCTGGCTCTGGCCTGGTGTCCCTGCCAGCCTGGCCTGCAGACCCAAAGCACTGTGTGATCCATCAGTTTTATGTCTTCTGTAAATAAGAATATTCCTCTTACGTTTCCGCCCCTCCCCAGCCTTGCCCAGATGCAGATCAATGCATTTAGTGGCTCTCCTCCAGCGTTAATGGGGTTAGGAGGGTGTGGTAAATGGAAACTGCTGTTTCTCTCTTTTCTGATCTCTCAGTCACCCAAGACTGGCCCATTACCACGTGTCCCTTGGTCGGGCAGCCGTGTTAAGGCTAAAGGCTCCTTAGATGCTTGATGCAGTTGCTATCTGCACTGCCTGAGCTGAAAACCTTATTTCCCTTTCCCTGCCTCACCTCAAAAGCTTTTCCCCTGTCCTCCGAGGATTTCCCTGCTTTCACAGCCTGCCAAGTAATATTCTTGACCACCACGTCAGAAGGACGGGGGAGGTTTTAGAAGCGATCGGTTTGGGAGAAAGAGGGAAGATTGCGTGAGCTTGGTTCCCTGTGCCAGGCTGGATTAGTTGGAGATGTCTTTCCAAACGAGCTGCTGCACGCTGGAGCAGTGCTGCGCGTGCTGCTGCTGCCCAGTGCTCTGCCTCTCGATTTCTCAAGTTTTCCAGCACCTTTCTGAGAATTAGTGAAATCTGTTCTCCTCAGCTGGTGCTCATTTCAGCAAGTTCTTCATCACATTCGTGACCAAATCCTGGTTTGAAGCTTCTCTGGTTCACGTTGGCCAAAGTGGAACACCAAACCAAGGGACATCTTCAAATGGCTGCATTGACAGGGATGAATGACCCTTATTGTTTCTATCCAAGGGTTTCCGTAATCCTGCAATAGTGGGGGCAGGAATTCCCCACCAAACTTCACCCAGGGCTCACAACTTCCTCTGGTTCCTGTGGGTGTAACCCTTTGTGTGCAGCAACCCCCTTCTCTTAGGTTTGACTTTTGTCCCTTTTGTTAGGTTTGCCTTTTGATCTGTCATTCTAAAGGTGCTTTGGTACCGAGTTTGTCTCACCAAAACAAGACAAAAGGAGCTGTGATGTCACTGTGAAACACCTTCTGTTCCTCAAGGTGCTCTGCACTGCTCTGCTCGTGGGTTGTGCTTTTCCCTGGAAGGACTGTAAAGTGTGTAACAAATCTGAGGAACATTTACATTTGACAGCAGAAAATACCTGAACTTCAGTTATTTATTGAAGACAAAAGGGCAATTTTGAAACTACCAGGACTATTCAGAGCGTATGGAGATGTAGCATAATTCAAAGTAGATTATTGTGTAGCTGGGAGATGTGGCATAACTCAAAGTAGATTATTTTGTTGCTGAACTAGTGTTTTATGTCATTTTTTGTCACTCCCAATGAGATAGAAAGCTAATACAATTATCTAGGTTTATGAACAGAACTTGAGAAAAATCACCTTTTTTACTTTGCTAGGGGGAAAAAAAAAAAAGTGTGCACGTTTTTTTTTGTCCTGGTGTAAGAAATAAGACACAGAAGTGAGAGGTCTTAAAGCCAGAGAGCCTGGAACCATGGTGATGGAGTTGCACATGGAAACAATGGAGCACTGAACCAAAATCTGCCTCCAGGCCCCTCAGGAGTCTGTAGTGGAGGATTCAGGGTGTTTGGTAGGTTAATATTGTATCAGGGGGTATTTTGTGAAGGTTTCTCTGATTTTGCCCTACAGCAGAGGTGCTTTGCTGGCTCACTCTTTATCTCCTGCACCCATGTTTGCTCAGCTGAGGGGTCACTGGGGGTTGGATTAAAGCCAGCTCTGATGGCTCGGTCACACTGAGGCCACTCACCTGAGACAGCTGTGCTCAGCTGCAGTTGTTGGTAAAACATGAACATGACTGAAATCCCAGCTGAGGAAGCATTGATTTCTTTTCATGACATACATCCAGGAACTCCTCATAACTACTGTGCTAACTCAGTTTTACAGGCATCCTGAACTTTTCCATGGCTGCATGTCCAAGGATGTATCTGCCTTTCTGTGCCTGGGGATGGGAGAAATTTGTGTAAGATTCCATAATTGTTAAATTGCAACTAAAAATCTTCCAGACTCTAATTTTATGCCTCTTGGCTTGATAGGTTTGGAGAATGCATTTTCATTTAAGACAAAAAAGCAAAAAAAAAAAGCTTTATTTATCATTTGTGGTGTCTCTGTATAGGAGAGGTCTTTCTATTAGACAGCAGCTGGGCTGCTTTTGAAGTGGGCAAAATACAGCAGGACCCAATGAGAACTTCTTTTTTCTTTTTGTTTTTTTCCCTTTTTGGACATCCATGTGTTTTGTCTCTGACCTGGAGTAGGTTGTTTATTGCCAGGTTCTTCTTTTTGTTCTCCTCTTTTCCACATGAGGTGGAACGTGCATTCACAAACGAAACGCTGTTATCTGCAGAGATGTGACTGTCCCTGTTAATGCCCACAACAACACTTGATGAAATTCAGGTGCTTCGTGGGGAAAATACAGAGTTCATTCAAGTCCTGTTTCAAAGCACGTCCACTGGGTCAGGAACAAGGATCACACATCCTAAAGCATTACAAGGGTTCCATGTATGATTGCTGGCAGATCAAACTCACCGTCCTCTATGGCAAAGTGAAACATCTGAGCTGTTCAAAGAGTTCCTTTTTTATCACCCATGCTGATGGCAGGGCTTTGAACAAAAACCTCTTTGAAAAGTCTTTCCCAAGATTACATTTTGTTCACTGTTGTGTGTTAAAAAAAGGTGTGTGTTGTGTGTTTTGGGAAGAGAGAAGCGTGGAATTAGGAAGGACATTGCTGTTTTAAAGGCAAAACTCATTTTCTGTGCAATTCAAGAGGTGCCATCATTAAACCTCATGTCTCAAAGATCCTGACCTTATGCCTGTCTCACTCTGGAAAATATTTGGAAACTTCACTACATGAGAGAGTCCAGGGCTGGTCGAGTTCACTGAAGTTCAGTGATTTTCTGCTGGGTCTTCACGGTCTCTGTAACCTCCTTTTGCAATTACTCTGCCATATCAGTGCTCAGAAATATATGTGATGCTACTGCTTCAGGCAATACATTTGGATTTAGGGACCATTTTTGATCACTGATGCAGGTTCAGAGGGTTACTCCATGCAGAATCACACAATTAACACAGTAGAACTGTTTTTCTCTCCTACACAAATGTAAATGCTCTTGGTGCAATTGGCAGAAAACCCCCCCACACAAACAGAAAAGGGGAATCTACAGATGTCACAGTCCCTGGTTTGAGGTGAAAATTGTTGCCTCCAAAGTAACAGCCTCATTTGCAGCTCTGTAGTTCAGCTTGCCATAAACTTTGAAGAGAAAATGACTTTTGCTTCCACAGTAAGTGCGGGCCCTGAAATATCTGGGGAAAGGAAGAAAGGAATTAAAATGTTTTTCGAGGCTTTAGAGAGTTTGGTTCAGTGTAAAGTTAAAAATCTGAAGTGTAGAAGGGGGAGATGATTCTTTCTAATCACCTGAGGTGATCTTTTGCATGGGGCTTGCATGAGGTTATGTGTGACATGGAGCTGCCCTGTTTTGGTTTGCTGTTTCTAGTAGAGAAGAAGGATTTTGTGCTTTCTGGTGTAACCTGTACCTGTGGTAGCTCTCGGGGTGTAGGAAGAGATGGAGGGGTGGTACAAAACAACTGCATTAATGTCAGGAGTGGATTGGTCACATCCTTCAGGGATCAGATAAACCCACCAGGATTTATCTCCTCTGAGAAGTGTTCCTGCTTGGTCCAGCATGGGAAAAAAATGCTTGGGATTGTTTCCCTCATACAGTGCTGTAGGACATTTGGGTTATTTTCCTTCCAAATGAATCAACTTCCCATATTTTGAGCAATAAAACATTTGTGTTTCCCCTTTAGTTACAAAGCCACTGCTCCTTTTTCACTAAGTCTGTCATGAATCTTGCAAACGTGCCAGAGTGGATCACGGCATCACAGACTGAGGGCTGAGCCTCTCCTCTTCCTGCTGCTTTCCTGATATTCCACAGAAACCACAGTCCCTTCTGGCTCATTCAGTGTTGTGGGACTGCCTTGCTCTGTGTTTGGTTAAATATGTCAATGAGATGTTATTTTCATTAACTGAATGAAAATCTTACTCCTGTGCTGTGTTACCTGGGCAGCCCTGTCTTTGGAATATGTTCTTTATTCTGTACCTGGAGGTCTAAAATGCCCAAACTGAGCTCTCTTTCAGGAGAGTGATCTATTGATGAGGAAGGCAGGAAATGAGCACAGTGAGAAGCCCCAAGAGCAAAGAACTCCTCCTGCACTGGGTACATTTCTGGCTGAGTGTACTTCTTGGCAGATTTCTTACAGCAAACCCTTGGAGCTCTTCCAGCAGATTTCCCCTGTCCTGCCGAGGTCCATGGCTTGTGCAATGACGGAGTTAGATCCTGAAGAGGTGGCACTGCACACTGTAGAGCAGTCCTTGAAGTGCTGTGTGAAAACCTGGCCAGCAGGTATTTTGGGAACAACACAAAACTATCAAATTGACTCAGTATCCCCCCAAGATGTTCTCCTTGCCACTGTTGCTGTCGGCTGGTGCTCCAAGGCAAGTTGGAGATGCTGCAGTCGCTGTTGAAGAGGCTCTGGAAGTTTTGCAGTACAATGTGCCTTGGGTTGAATCTGTCTGGAATGTGCTGAAAGAGAAACTGCCTCTGTCATCACCCTTTTTACCCAACAGAAAGTGTTGCCTGGTGTTCTAGAGGAGATCTGTCTGAAAAGCTAGGAGAGACCTCTATGCTTGATTCTTCTGTCCTCTGACAAGGATTTTTGGATTGTTTCTGGTTCTCTTTGTGACATGAAGCTGTTAAGGAGAGTTTTTCTTAACACAGTTATTCTTGACTGCAACAAGAGTTTAATAATGCTTCAAATGAAGAACCTAATGCAGTTTTGGGCACTGCAGAATTACATGTGGAAAGCAACAGAAAGAGCCTGAAGGAAAACAGTAAGAGCAACCTGCAAGGGAAGAATTAATCATTAGAGCGGTTTTGTTGGGATGGCAGCACTTCAAGAACATCACGTTCAAGAACATAAAAGGAAAGAAGAGAGTAATCTCTTCCTTCTGTCTGTAGTGGACAGGGATAGACGTTAATGGGGTTAAATATCAGCAAGAAAGATTCAGTTTAGGCTTTTAAGGAAAAGCTTTTTAACATTAGGGCTCCTGAAGCACTCAGCTGGATTGTGTGAAGAGGTTGTGCCACATCACTGCAGGAGAATTGAGCCAGGCACCTGTCAGGAGTGACATAGCTGAAGTAATTGTGGTGTATAGAACACATGAGGGCTCTTTCCCATCTGTTTTTCCTGTGTCTCTTCTCACACTGTGCCTTACTGGCAGTTGGAGCCTGTTGATGAATGAAATGACAGCACTCCTGCAGAGTGGGTTGTTTTAGAGATGCTGACAAACCCTGGGAGGGGAGGGCTTGGGAGGGCACACCTCACCTGCTTGGAGCTGCAGGACAGCCCCACACTTCCCTACACAGGTCACAGCTTGAGCAGAGACAGCCCAGCAGGGGTTCAGAGGAAAGGGTTTCCTTCTCACACCCAAGGAGATTTGGATTTGCCCCGCTGGGCAGGGTTGTGATCACCTTGCTTTGATATGAGTTGACTTCACAGAAAAGCTCGTGGAGGAGAGCCCTGCAATTGGGCCTGATATTAACACAGGAAAGCCAAAGCTTGGTCTGTAATTTCTGCTTCAAGACCCATTTGGCAAATTTAAAACTATGCTCTGAAATATAATTTACTGTCGTGCAAGAATTAAATTACCTCAACAGAAACAAAGATAAATTATGTTCTTTACCTAGGGAAATTTTTTGGTAGTAATGCTCAGAGATGTGTGTGCCTGTAATTAAATGCCCAATTGAATATGAGCATCTCACCTTGATAATTAAGCAATAAAGACACATCAGAATGCGTTTCTGGGTGCTTATAACCTGACTTGGGTGGTACTATAAGGCATGAGGCCAAAGATTTAGTGGCTTAAACCACCTGAGAAGTTCATTAATACCTGGAAATTTGCTGCCCTGGAGTGTTTTGTTGCCATTGAGAAACAGACTTGTACATAAATCTGAGGAAAATGGATGGTGTTGCTGGGAATTTCACCCAGTGGGGCTGAAAGCTTTAGGATTCTTCAACACTGGCTGTATCAAGTGCTATCACAGGGTAATTTCAGGCTTTAGTGTGCTAATTTATGATGACAATCTAAAGGGACAGTGCTGGTTTTAAGGGCATGAGAACAATACTGAATACAATAATATTTCTCCACTTCATTTTGTTCCATTTGTTCCCCTCTCGTATTTCACTTTTTTCCCCAAAACTCAAAGAATTATGTGCATATTCCACCTAATAATATCCTCCTTATATATAGTAGCAAAGTCTAGATGAATGCACATGCATCTTATTCCAGTTTTTATTTCTGCAAAACTTCTCCTAACATATCCCAAGTCACTGATTTATCCCTGTGACTTCAGCAAGCCCTGTGCACACATTGGAGGTCACCAGAATTGGGCTGTCTGGGTGCCACTTTGAGAGAACCCAGCATCCTGTGCTGGGTGTTGAGCAGAGGAGAGTGCTGAATGTTTAACAGTTTTGTGATTCTCTGTGTTCACTTCATAAAACAACCAACACCAGAGTCTTTTCTCTTGCATCCAGCTCTCCACCAGAGCTCTGATAGTAATGGATTTAGGCTGCATTTACAGGCATGTAGGGAACCTAAAAAAATCAAGCCATTGGAGTCTGTTTTGACAAACGAAACCATTACACATTTTGGTGGGGGGTGGTTTTTTCCCATTTGATTCACTCAAGATTTATGTTCTTCATTTCCCTCTGTTTCCATGCACAGCCCCAGAATATCTCTCTAAAATTTTGTTTTCTGATTACTGCGAGGTAATGGATTCCTAGAACTAGCACACATACCCGTGCACGGTTTTATGTCAGTGGGGACTTGATGAGAGCTGTAGAGATGATAGTTTCAGCTGTCATCAAAGATGTGATGCCTGTCTGTTTATTTTTGGTTGGATGAAATATAATTGCTCTTCTGGTTGACATTAATAAATGGTGTTGACTGGAGTGTGTTCTTCTGATTGCTTCAATGAGTGACAGGTATCATGTGCTGATTTTTGACTGTGAAACAAATATCAGGAGAAAGCAGATTATTAACCTCTTGCAATGATGTGAGAATTAGACCCTGTAAAATGGAGTAAAGAAAGATCTCTTGCTCCTTGGTGTTTAGAGAAGATGAAGTAACATCAGCAGGAAACAATTAATTCTCTCTCAATTCATGCTCCCAGGATAGGATATGTGCTTAATTTTTAATTCTAAATATTATTTTTAAAGTGGAAGTAAGATATTATGTATAACACCACAAGAACTTTTGAGTTGAATCAAATTTCTTCAGAAATCTCTGCTCCGCTTTTTTTTTTTTTAATGCAAAACTGACATATCTCAGCAGAGCTGTGTTTGCAGTTCCAGAATTAGAACTGAGATTTGGGATGCATTAAATGTCTTTGGTTACATTTTGGCCCAAGTTCTGTTTCATTTGAATAAACAAACTTTGGAAGGGCTTGGGGGGGGGGAAGTGATTGAAAGGGAGAGATTAGATTTTCCTTGCCATTTCCAAAAAGAAATATATTCCAGGTTCTCTGTATTTCTGCAATGTCTGAAACATTCCCCTTTCTCTTGTGGCTCTGCAAATGTTCTGCCTGGCACTCATCTCATTCCCTCTGTGTTGGATTTCTAAATTTATTTCCTAATGATTTATTTGTGACATTTTTCTATGCTTACTCATATGCCTATAGTGATGCCTAAACTTCTGCACTAAAATTCATCTTCAAGCACTTTTTTTTCAGAGAATTTTGGGATACTGACTTGAAAATGAGGGCAAATGTCTGGTTTTCAATGTAATGGAGTACCTGCTAGCTTCCTTTGCAATATCCAGAAATATTTCTCACACATGCATCTCCTGTGTATAAGAATTTCCCAAAAGACAGCAAAAATGCTGCTTGATAGGAATTGAGGTTTTTTTCTTCGTTTACATAATCTCAATTAAGCTGTTTTATCCTTAGTAAGATGATTTTATTTGTTGCATTTGTTGTACTGCAGAATTGAGGGAGTGCTGCACATCCAGCTAAAACGTGGGTAATCAGGAACAGTGCATTTTTTGCCAGCTGATGCTTCTTTTCTTGTGCCACTTTTAAAACTTTTTTTTTTCCACCTTTACTCACATAATATTCCAAATACAACCTCTGGACCTACCGATCTTATGAATTAGGAGGATTGTCTGATGCTCAGGTTCAAAGCATGGAGAAGGGGGAGAGGGAGAAATGTTCCTGGGCATATAATAATCATCACCATCTTCATCAGTCATTATCTTTGAGATGATGAAAAACTGGAAGGCTTTGAAATAATAGCACTCAAAATGCTCAGGGAAATAAAAGGAGATGTTGTGGGCTTAAGGAGATAATGAAACATGCATTTTGTGCTTCTACTGGGCAACATCTGGGCAGAGAGCACAAAATAAAGGTTGTGTGCAATACAGGCTTTAGTAAACACTTAGTGGGAAGAATGGAGGCTGATACCGAGAGCAAAACTATGAATAGCTGAATGGGAATTAAGAAAGGAAAAAGGTGAACTCATTCTGTTAAAGCTCAGTCCTGGGAGATGTATTAGAATGAGTGGCCCCTTTGCCTGGGGCGTTCTAGCCTAGCGTGGAAATTGCGGTGCCAGGTCATTTCCTGCAGGGTGCTGTCCACAGGCAGGGGGAATTATCTGAATGATCTGTGGGCCTGGGGTGTTTCTGAGTTAAACGTCTTGGTTCGTGTAAACATAATGCTTGGGAGAAGTGGAATAATAATAATATTTTTCTGTCACCTTTGCTGCTGTTTGTTGATGTCCAAGAACCAAAAGCAACATGAGTATTTGTGTTGGATAGGATCACATAAGAATATCCAACCAAAACGTGTTCCTTTAGCAATTGTGCTTCTGAACCTCTTGCATGGAAGTGTAATGGATGGGACAAACAATTTGAGCCACGTGTGGTGGCACCTGCCTTTGCTCATTGAGTAGCTGTACCACCCACTCAAGATTCTTCAGAGCAGTTTTTGAGTTAAAAGTCTCTTGGTTAACAGGTGGCCAAAAAAATTCTAAGGAAAATCTGTATTTCAAAGTATACGTGTTGTACCCTGTGGTTTGAGGACTTCAGAGCTTGACGTGATTGATCTCATTGGTACCTTCTGCAAGAATTTCCATCTTTAGCCTTATCCCTTATCCCTTCTGCTGCTCTCTGTGCTATTGATCACGTCGTCAAGGTCGATCACAGATCAGTAGCTGCTAATTTACAAATGTGCTTTCAGCCTCCAGAACTCCCGACACACTAATGAGAAATCCAAGTGTCATTAGTGGCTGCACTGAGGAATATCCAAGGCATTGTCCAGGGACCACTGGAAAACAGCCACGTCCGTGTCAGCAAACCTTCCTTTTGTAACTGCTTGCTTGGGCTCTGCAAGGCCCCTTAAAAAACCAATTTTGAATGTGTTGCTTCCTCTCTCTGAGGTTTTTTTGTTCTTCCCTGTGTTTCTGGTGTAACAATCCTGGTACTCTCCTCATAGTGCAGAGTTCTCTCCTCACCTGGGCTCCAGAGTTTTCTATTGCCTCGTGCACATCTGGGCTCCAGAGTTTTCTCTTACCTTGTGAGAAAAGTGAGACCTTTAGATACATTCCTTGCTTTCTTTGCTCTATGCATTCCAACAGGCACCTGTTTCTATTGTTCAGTCTGCAGCACAAGGTACATGCAAAGTCCTACAACTTGAATGTAAAGCAACCTGTGAAAGTGGAGAGAAATGAATGCCTTCAGTTTGCATTCAGATGCAGAGGGAAACTATTCAAGACGAATTCCATGCTGCAGATTGCACACAAGCAATCCAGTCGGAAAGGGAGATTCCAGTGCTTTTGTAGCTGGCTGCCAGAGCAGGGCAATTAACACAGCAACCAGGCAGCCCTGAGCCCTGTTCCAGCAGCCTAAGCATGTCATTGAAAAGCCACAGATACACTGAAGAGCCACCTGTTTCCTCTCAGGATTACAGAAGGATGTAAATATCTCACTTCAGAAAATCTTAAGAACGTGCGCGAGTATTTCCTGATTCATGAAGAATTTATCTCCAAGGTTACCCACCCTGCGCTGCAGGTGGAGTCAAACACAGGATAAAATATTTTGTAAGCGGCGTGAAAACCTCAGGAAGTTGACAGCGGCTCTCGCTTTGGAGCACAACCTGTGCTCCATCTCACACACAGGCGTTTCCTTCCTCAGGATTGCCTGCCCTGCCCTTCCTCACTGCATATGAAAATCTATAAAGATTGAAAACATCTTATTAAAGTGAATCTGAAGAGCTGGAGATACTCAACTTTAATTTCTCTTTGAGCAGACTGGAACAGAATGGTTGTCCTCTGAGCTGGGGGTAAAGTGTGTTTTCAGAGTCAGCTATTGAAAGATTGGAGAGCAGCTATTTTGGAAGGAGTTTGTCTGAAGTCTGCTTCATGTCCTAGGTCTGTGCTAAAGGGCAAACTTGCGTTTTTGACAAATGGGACCATTATGCTTTTTGAATAATGCTTCTGAAAACTGCCTTTTGAAAATCCTCCCATCCTATTAAAACCATTTGAGATTTTAAATAGGTCAATATAAATACATCAACATCTGTGATTATCAGCTGACAAAAGCTTTGCCTGCTTTGGACAAAATAACATCTGAAGTTCAGACCTTCCCATTAAAGAAACAAACTAAACAAAAGTTTGCTGAAAATTCAAAGTCAACAAAAAGCAATATGGAAGTGCTGAATGATAAGATTACTGTTTTATTAATATTATGGCTTACCTTAATCTCAGAATTCAATGGCAAATAGAGAAATATTCAGGGATTTGCAACAGGGGGCAGGTAACAACCAATAAAGTATAAAAAATACACTCTTGTATTTTCAGATGCCAGGAAAAATAATCTTCTGATTTAAGTGTCGCTAAAAAAAAAAAAAAAAAAATCTCTTTAGTTTTAAAAGTCAACCTCAGCAGTTGCATTAAAGGAAGATTTTAGGTAATAATAGGTAGCAATATGAGGCAATGAGACTTGAGACTGTCAGAGAGAGTTTTCAATTGCATGAATTGACATGCAAGTGTTAAAAGAACTGAGAAAACCCCTTGAAGTAAGTTACAGCTCAGAGCAAGTGCATCAGGCACAGCTCAGGCACTCTCAGTGAACTAAGGTCTGATGAATTTTTCCTGACTTCTTGTTCCACATTAGAACCTTCCATTTTCCCTGTTTGCAGTGGTTTGTGATGCTGCAGGGGGAAAGTGAGAGGCTCCCATCCCCAGATATACCGGAAAGGAAACCATGGGGCCCAAGACACTCATTTTAAATGCCAACCAAAATTTCCATGTGTGGCTCAGAAGATGACCTTTGTCATTATACTGACACAGAAGAGACTCAGGCAGAGTTGTGTTAAATAACTGTGCTGAGAATCACGTATTTGGAAATTAAAACAAAACACAAGGAGTGGTTCTTTCTCACACTGGGGCTGTGATGGGAATGTCAGAGGGTGATTTTCACACCTTGTACTCATGACTCTGCTGCCTGGGTGTGATAAAGATGATCCCAGGAATGTGCATTTAATAGGAAGGCAACTGGTCACAGTAGGGTTAATTAAGGAGTTAAAAATCCTGAGAACAGTTCTAAATTATAGATTATCCATAGAGCACAAATCTCCTTATAACTCCCATAGCAACTTCTGCCCGAGTTAATGTCATTATACAGGGAGCAGCATAAGGAGATTTCTGTACCAACTCAGAGCAGTCTAACTTCAATTTTTGTCCAAGGTATTGCTGCAAAAAGGCTTGCAGTTGCCTGGGATGAATTCATCACGGTCAGTCTGAATCAGTCACACCCTCACAGGCTGCCTCATTAGAGGAATGTGACCAACCTCCACTCCCAGGGCATCAGCCTGGGAACAGAGGGCAAAGCAACAGCCCTGGCACCATGCAGGGTCTCCCATCTTATTGAATTCCTCAAAACCATCGATGTTGGGGCTATAGACGTCTGTGTAATAAAACTGGGAACACCCTAGAGCCAACCCACAAACAAAGGGGTCCCTGTGACAGATGAGGTACAAGAAATGTTGTTACAGAATCTTAGAATCACCAAATCATTAAGGTTGGAAAAGCCCTCTAAGACCCTTGAGTCCCAGTTTTGACCCAGCACTGCCAAGCCCACCCCTAAAGCGTGTCCCCAGGTGCCACATCCAAGCTCAGGTTCACACAAAATTCCCATCTTTAGATGGCCTGACATCCTTGCAGTTTAGTCTCAGAATGTGTGAAATCCCTTTTGACATGCCCATGCATAAACATATCAATTAATGTCATTGCTTAATCCATTTACATCTAAAGCAAAGGGGCATGAAAAGGCAGCACTGGAACCACAAAGGACTCGGGATAATTTAGTGAAATGACAAAGCCGTGAAGAGTTTCCCCACTGTCAAGCACACACACACCTGATCACTGACTAAAAGGGGTTCTTTCCTTTCTGTTCCTTCCTAGAGGAAGATTTTAATCTTCAGGAATGAGGGTGCAGAGCAATGTGCTTGGCACCTCTCAAGTCTGCTTTATACTAATTCATCCCAGCCTAGCTCCCAAATGCAGGCACTGTGCATCCTTAGCAGTGCAGCCACTGAAACTCCATAAATGCTGAAAATGTCACTGAATAAATTCATTAAACACAGGGCTGGTTTTTTTTCCTGTTGGATCCCATTCTCTTCTGGGATATGCTTCCAACAGGCAGTTTAAAACTAGCTTGAGCATATCTTCCACAAACAGGAGGCAACAATATCAAAGAGCTAAAAACCACAGTGCACTGTGTGTGTACAGCCCGTCAGCCAGAAAATAAGAAGGTATGAGGAAAGAAGAACCAGAAATTAAGAACCAGAAATTTTCAGCTACAGGGGTAATACTCTTGTGAAGATAATCCTCCTATCCAAGATGTGACAAATCCAACTTGCTAGGAGATGGCTTTGAGACGTGAAATAAAGCTGCATTCAGCTGCACTGGACAGCACATGTCTGGTGCTTCTATTATAGGCAGAAATTAATACCCAGGTAGAAATAACCCTAAATCAGCCTCATTTAGTTCATCAGCTGAAATGCCAGCCTTCCCGTAAGAATACATTCTTGGCATTTCCAATCTTACCCTCCCTTGTGATAAAAAGCCAGACTTGTCACTTAATCCTGGACTGCTCATGGGGCAGGGAGGGAAGCTGCGAGTGGAGCTTGCATCTGACTGCTCCGAGTCTGCTCTGCCAGCACAAGGGGAGGTGGTTCTGCCCAGCACGTGGATATTCCTGGCCAGCTCAGATGCTGGGAAGGAGAAGGAGCAGTATGTGAGCACTGCATCCAGCTTGGAGGCTCCCAGAACAAGGAAGACTTGAACCTGGTGTGAGAGGAGACCACAGAGGTGCTCCAAGAGCTGGAGCCAGGCTGGGAGAGCTGGGAGCGTTCATCAGGAGAAGAGAAGGCTCTGGGGAGAGACATCAGAGCCCCTTCCAGGGCCTAAAGAAACTCTTACCTGTGAGCGTGAGGACCCTGGCACAGGGTGCCCAGAGAAGCTGTGGCTGCCCTGGATCCCTGGCAGTGTCCAAGGCCAGGTTGGACATTGGGGCTTGGAGCAGCCTGGGACAGTGAAAGGTGTCCCTGCCATGGCAGGGGTGGCACTGGATGAGTTTTAAGGTCCTTTTAACCCCAAACCATTCCATGACTCTATGTCCCATACTAGAAACCTGTGGATGTGCAGTGGGCCCCTGTGACAGCAGGGAGATTACAGGTATCAGGGACAGTTTGGAATTGTTTAGTATTGAGACATTTTCTGAGCAGGCAATTAATCCAGTTGCATTTAAATAACAATAATAATAAAAAAAAGACTGCTGCATTTAAAGAGTTATTCTTGGACTGAGAAAACGGCTTGGATTTCAATGAGACTTTAAAAAATATCTGCTGGGGGGTACTAACCAGACTGCTGTAATCCTGACACTGCTGTATGCTCGGATTACACTGAGAGTCCTGGCTGCCTGAGCAGCTACACTTTTTATAGGCTTGACAGTGTGTCTGAAGAGCTGTTTTATTTGTATTTTCTCCTACATAATGCCTCTATTAAAATCCTTTAAGGGTCTTTTCCTAGTGTCAAGCTGATCAGATAAAAATGGGGTTAAAAATGTGTTGGCCCTGCCCCTCCCACTCTGCTCTCCTCCCACTTCCCTCAGGCATAAAATTGTTTTGCTTTATTTTTGTTTGAGCTAAAATGCAAGCGCATCCTGGAAAAGGGCACTTATTGGGCTAAATGCAGTGCATTGATTTTGTTCAGAGCAAACTCTTATCTTTCCTCCACTACCCCAGCAAGTGTCTCCAGCATTTGGAAATGCACATTTGTTCAAATATGTACATTCTCATAAGAGCTAACCATCCATGGCCTTAATGGCACCGCACTGCTGACTTCAACACCCCGGCGGAAGGAGGACATGAGCATGAAATTAGAATTAAACAGCTGGCCATAAATTCTATCTAGACCCTTCAGAAACACATGTTGCTGGAGTGCATTGCAACCAGAGCTCAGCTGCAGGAATTTCAACATCTCTTGGTGTGGTTAAGGGAATAACTGGGGAAAGGAACCAGTTGGCATCTCTGTCCTCTTTTCCTCCCAGCTCAATTTCCAGCCACGTTCCTGAGGGCTCCCCATTTGCCTAACCTTATCATTATTATGGTTGTGGCACACTCTACATTGCTCTGAGTAATTATCCAGCCTTAGCAGCCTTAGAAATTGGAGATTTGGGACTGTTGTTACTGGGTTTTCATTATTATTGCTGTTGATTTTCCTGTGATCATTATCATTGTTTTCTGCCAATATGGAATGGTGTAGAGAGCAAAGCCCTCCAGATGTCATCAAGGCCAGGGAATCAGCTCGTCCCCATTGTAGAGAGATTCCTTGTGTGTGAGTATCCACAGCTGGTGAGAAAAGGAGTGCCTGCTACTCCTGAATCGTGAGGAAAATGGACAATCCTCACACAACGGTCCTGAGCATCTTCATTCTAACCGGACCCACTTCACTGTGCAGCTGTGACGCTTTGAGTTCTAAATTCCATAGGAGATTTTCTGAAGATGAGGAGGGAAGAGAAAGTGATTGTGTCTGTAACTCTTGAGTGGAACTGAATGGATGCCACTTGGAGATCCAGGACATTTCTAATCTGCTTTTCAGGATAAATTATAACCACCTAGGGAGCAAATGCTAACACATCTCTGGTAGGAATATTGTTATTTTAATAGCCAAGGCATAATTATTTTCTCTCTGCCCTTCTTTCTTGCCCTTTACTCTGAACAGGAGGAAATCATTAACAGCTGGAGAACAACCAACCATCCAAGTGACTTTTTCAGCACTTGTTGTAGGCACGAATATTAGTGGGAAATGAGGTTAAGAATAAGGAATGCTCTTTATATAAATTCAATGGCATATTAAACGAACAAAAAGTGTGTCTCACCATAAATGCTGTTACAACTTGCAGACCTGCGGTGCCAAGCTGTGGCAGTAGTTATTGGAATGTTTCAGTAACCTATTAACAGACCTTTTCTTAGAAACTCTTAGCTTTCCTTAACACACTTCCAGCAAATGGATTTCCAATAAGCATCTACCTCCTTTCTCTTCTTTCCATTTCCAAATAAACTCTTTCAGGGCACAGTAGTGTGTTTGTGTGGAAATGGCTTTGCTGAGAAATTGAAAGGCAGGATCTGGATCAGTTCCCTGCACGAGCTTTGCAATATCCCTGAAAAGTGTCGTGATCTGTATTTGGTGCCCAGAGCATTGCTTAAGCTACTGAGGAGAAAACTAATCTCTTGCACTTTCATTGGCAGCACTGTCTCACAGAGTGATCCTAATGGGGTGGAAATGAGCTCAGCTGCCTAATTCTGTTAAAAACATAGGCTTTTTCTCACACATGAATGCCCATATACTTCCTTCTAGCCTTGCTGAAGCCATGGCAGCAAAGAATCGAGTCACAGTTGCCGAAAACAGAACACACTGCTTTTTTTCCACTTCAGCTCTTTTTAGTTACTTATTTATTTATACACAGTAAGAAACAGCCAGTGGAAGAGACTCTATTCACGCAGGAAAAAACCCCGTTCTAAAGTAAAAAAGATCTTGATGTGGACAAATGAGCTTCTCCCTAACTTTTAGGGCATGGCTGACTTGCTCATTGGCAGCGTAATTTTAAGTAGCGTTGTAAACCTTGTTTTTGTCATCTCTGTTTCACAAGCCACAGGTGAGGGCAGTGCAGGCACAGAACCAAATATGTCTCTTGTCAATACAGCTTCATCTGGCTGTGATCCCTGTGCATGCAGATAGTCCAAGCCCTCCCATGAGCTGCTGTGGTCGTGTTGGAGTTGTTGGCTGTAGTAACACAGAGCTCTGTGCCCGTGGTGATCCGAATTTCCCAGCTCGCGGATGACCACTTCCCTGCTCCTGCCTGTGGGATATGATGGAAGCAGGCAGAGCTGCAAATCAGCCTCTGCATTTCCAGCTGCCTGGAAATGAGGACATGAGCAGTCATGGGGCTCCCTGGTGTGGTTTAGTGGGCACGGTGGGCACTGCCGAACCTGTGACCCTTTAAGAACCGGGGTGACACACAAGTTAAACAGCTGGTGTGTGGGTATCAATACGGTTTGCCTGAACACCAGGAATTATCAAGCAAGCAACAGCTTGCTGCTGTTGATAAGTTTTGCAGTATTAGTTTTAACTCCTCTGACAGCAACAATGGGGAGTCCTCTACTGCCAGTGCCTCAAGGTAATGTTTGGCTTAGGCTGGCAAAGGCTCTTAATCAGTCGGCATTGTGTTCATCTATGGCAACACCCCAAGTTCCTTTTCATACATGCTTGGTGGGAATACTGCTGGACTCCCCAACACTGATCGTCCAGGGAGTCACATCCTGTCTCCCAAAAACCCATTGTAACCAGTCCTTTGTGAGATGTTTGGATATGTTCGATGGATGAGATGAAAAATTAGCACCGTTTTCGCTAGAACCTCAAGAAATAGATGTGCTGGGATCAATAAAGGATGACCACTTCCCTGGTGGATGACCACTTCCCTGCTCCTGCCTGTGGGATATGATGGAAGCAGGCAGAGCTGCAAATCAGCCTCTGCATTTCCAGCTGCCTGGAAATGAGGACATGAGCAGTCATGGGGCTCCCTGGTGTGGTTTAGTGGGCACAGTGGTGTTCGGTCAAAAGTTAGGCTTCAGAATCTTAAAAGTATTTTCTAACCTAAATGATTTTATGACCGTTTTCTGCTATATAAACAATCCTCTGGGTGTACTTCTAGGTCCATTAGGGTTGACCTTCCTGTGCTCATTAAAACCAGGGTTCAATTTGTTAAGGGCTCTGGACAAGAGGAGACTGAGGTCAGACCTCATTGGGGGCTGCAGCTCCTCCCGAGGGGCAGCTCCGATCTCTGCTCCCTGTGACAGGGACAGGACCCAGGGAATGGCTGGAGCTGTGCCAGGGCAGGGTCAGATTGGATATGAGGTAAAGGTTCTTCCCCCAGAGGGTGCTGGGCACTGCTCAGGCTCCCCAGGGAATGGGCACGGCCCTGAGGCTGCAGAGCTCCAGGAGCGCATCACGGAACCCTTAGGGTTGTCCAGGAGTTGGACTGGATGATCCTTGTGGGTCCGTCCAACTCAGGATATTCTGTGATTCTATGATTGTTTTTAGTTCCAAGATGAACATATCCACATAGGACTTTGTGGGAAAGCTTAAAAACTGAACAACAGCACACTTTGCATAGATACTGATCTCTTTTACACCCTTCATCATTTTCCTTTCTGAAGACTGCAGGGAACGTGCTCATGGCCACTCCAGTGCCATGCTCTGAGGGAGCTGTGGATGTTCCTCAGGCAGAACTGGCTGTGTGAGGGAGGAGCTGTGCAGTGTGTGGGAGCACACTCAACTTCATGTCCCTCTAAGAGACTTCCTGACGATTAATTAAATCGTGCTAACACTCCTGTAAGGCTGTAGCTGTGTGCTAATCGCTTGCTTTGCTATGCAAATGAGCAAAAAAGGGAGCTGAAAAGGATGTGTCCAGGCCTCCACAGCAAACAGGGATTAGGGAATGGGAAGTTACAGCTTTTTCATAAAATAGTGTTGAACAAAGGAGCAGGGCAATAACTTGATATTCTTTGGTGAATAATTCGAATTCTTGGGGGTTTGCTTGTTTGAACCAGAAGTTCCTCAAAGTTTAAGAAGCTAGTGGTCTGAACTTCTCCTGGGGGATTTTTGTGGATAAAATCCACTCTGCTGTCTGCACTGGGAATGTTCACCAACTCCTGAGCTTTCCTGTTGGAGCAGTGCCTTGGCCTTTGCAGAGTCCTTCCTTCTGCAGTGTGGGGCATGAACCAGCAAACAAACCCCATGGGGACTGTTTGAAACTAAAAGAGCAGAGATTTAGATTAGATTTTAGGAAGAAATTCTTCCCTGTGGGGGTGGGGAGGCCCTGGCACAGGGTGCCCAGAGAAGCTGTGGCTGCCCCTGGATCCCTGGAAGTGTCCAAGGCCAGGTTGGACTTTGGGGCTTGGAGCAGCCTGGGACGGTGGAAGGTGCCCTTGCCCATGGCAGGGGGGGGACTGGATGGGCTTTAAGGCCCATTCTAAGCCAAACCATTGTGTGATTCCATGTCCTGAATTAAGTTGGAAAGTGCCAGGCTCCCGAGATGCCAGTTCCAAAATCAATTACATCAATAGTGAGCAACTTGATGGTGAAGCAGATCAAATGCAGCACTCAGCAGTTGAAGGCCGCTTCACGAATGATATGGATTTTCTTAGGCAAGTAATCATTACATATGCATAAAGATTCACAGGATTCAGACAGAAAACAGATCAAAACTAGTGCAATGTGTTAATATGATAAGAGTCTCCCTGGGAAGATAACTGCTGCAATTATAACTGTGCTTTTGCCTACAATACACTGTTGCAAAAGGAATTAAGAAACTTGATGTCTGTGCTTTGAATAGAGGCACAAATCCAACATATTACATAAAAAGTCTGTGACTGCCTTTTTTCCCTCATTTTGTGTCTAATGCTTCAAAAGAACAAAAAAAACCCCACCCCAAATTAGTTGTACAGAGTTGTGTGTAAAGAGACAGAGATGAAGGCTGCACGCTCAGAAGCTGATCCTCTGAAGAACAAATTTCTTCCTTGGAATAGAGAGCAAGGTAAAAATCCTCTTTCTCGTTTGTTTTTGGGGATGGGGTTTGGTTTGATTTTTTCTTTTTCCTAGAATTAAATAGAGTACTGGAAAATACTAAAATCTTAAGTCTGCTACCCATCAGCAGCCCCAAGTGAGCTTGCCATGTGAAACGGAACACCTAAATGGCCTCAGATTTCAATTTCTACCTGTATCCAGTAGACAAAATACTCCTCAGACCGAGCAGGAAAAAAGGGTTGCCTTTGGTACAGTAAATATTGTAATCATTGCATTAGAGACAGACACCCTGCTTCATGCTTGGAAGCTTCCAACTTACACCACAATTGCTGTAACTTCATGTATTTCTCTTTTATCTGAAGTTCCTGTAAAAGGTCAGACAGTTTGGGAAAATCCCACTGCTGAATCAGAAGCAGCAGGAAGATACACTGGTTCTCTGGGGGGATCTGCTCCCCTGAACCATGCCAGAGCTGACTCAGTGACTGCAGTAACTCCCATTTTAGCAAAAGCTCAGCTCATGGATGTTCCTAAAATTGGTTGTTACACAGCAACAGCAGGAATGAAGTGGCCCCTCTGCAGGAGCCACCAGCAAGAACTTATGCCCCAAAAAGCTGCATTCAGGAGCATGAGGTGACAACAAGCCTGGCCCATGTATTGGATTTGTCACTGGAGCATCAGTGCTCACAGAGATCTGTCCCCAGCTAGCCAGAAATAGAGGGAAACAACTCTCAGTCACTGCTGACAGTCTGCTTTTATCTCTGTACTTGCTTTTCCTAGTCCAAAACTGTAATCAAATGGGAATAAATGAAGTTTTCTTTGATGAGCGTGTCATGCTGATGAAAGGCAGCAGAAGTTCTCTGTGTAGACAAGAGCCACAAACATTAACAGACATTGGCATTTTGAGCTCCTCTCTCTGTCAGTCCTCAAAGGGGTGTTTTTATGAATGGAATTCTGTGTATGAAGTGAAGGTGCTGCTTAATTGCTGCCAGTGCTCCCGGCTCGTCCACCCTCATGGAGCAACCTGCCCTTCATTTTCTAATGGAAATAAGAAAATAAAGGTAGACAGTTCTTTCCCCATCCATCAGCCATTTTCCCCCAGGATCAGATCACTGGATTATACCGTGTTTGCTTTTGGACAAGGTGCTTCACCAGCACTGGCTGACCTGGATTAATTACCTATCACCTGAAATGGTGAGGGCATTGAGGGAAGAAATGCAGTTTGTGGTGCTTGATCCTGACTGATCTTATACACTGTCTGTCTTCTACAAAGAAAGCACCACCACTACTCTGTAGCTCCAGGAAAAAAAAAAATCTTTCCTGTCTGGAAGTGCTGGAGGGTAAAACAAGCAGAAGGCATGAGCACGAGTGCCAGAGCAGAGATGAAGGGCAGTGTTCAGGTTTGCTGAATTCATTCACTTTTGTGTCTGAAAGCCACCAGTGCCATACATCTTGTAACTGTGTTAAATATGCCTTGTTGGGGTAATGGGATGTCAGCCAGGACAGAAAGGATTCCAAAGCTCTAATTTTCTTCAGTGCTGAGGGCAGAATATGCCCTGCCATTCGTGTGAGTTAAACTGGTGCACGAGGGTGCTCAAACTGGCTTACAAGGATGCTCCAGAGCAGCATTTCTAACTAAACTAGCTAGGCTTGGCCTGTTTTCCATGTGGATTCATGAGGATTTGGAAAACTGAGCTGAGGAAGAACACAGCAGCACAAATGGCCACACTGCAGCTGGCACAGGCTGGGTTTGCCCCTTGTGTGTGGTGGGTACCCAGCTAGTGAGCTGTGTCCAGGCACCTGTAGCTCCAGGACACAAATCTGTGGGACAGATCACAAATTAAAACCCCGAACTTCGTTCTACTACAGAAAAAAAATAAAAATCCCCAATGCATTCTGCAGTTCATCACCCTGTAAAGCAGGCACAGGGAGTGTACTGCTCCTTATTTCACCAAGAAGCCTGTTTAGTTGCTTAAGTTACAGCATAAAGTTATTCTACATTTTTACTGCTTTTTGCTACTTTCTCTTCACATAATTTCTGAGGGAAATAATTCCATTTGGCTGATTGATTCAGGAATTTGACTGTCACATTCGAGGCATGACATTTGAAAACGCATAGTAATGGACTTGAAATGTGTTGCTGTAAGTTTTAAAGTGATTTTTTGTAACGTTGAGGTGGAGCACTAATGTCCCTTTGGGTAAAATCTATTGCCCCTAGAAACAATATTTTAAAGTTCACTAATATTCATGACTGCCTTCCCCTTGTAATTGCATCACTAAAAGAAAACCAAGGTGCTTTACAGGCTGGTTGGAAACAGCTTTGCAAAGACCTGGTTTTTACAACGCTCTGTGACAAAGATAAAAGTAGTTCCAGAGCAGATGAATATCTAAAATGCAGTAAAAATCCAGCTGCAATGGGCTGGAACTCCTGTGCTCCATCTCTCCCTGGTGTCAGAGTGGCTTCCTGGCCCCATCTCTGGCTGGCCCTGATGCCCCTGGGGATTGAAAGCACAGCCTTGCTCACATCTGTGCAGGGAAGAGTGCAGGGCTGCCCTGAGAGTGCAGGGAGCAGCTGGATTGCCTCCCCGACCTGTCTGCGTCAGGATGGTTCCTCTCAGAGCTGAGGAAACAGCAACTGGTCAAAAATGCAAACTGAAAATGCAATTATTTATTTAAATTCATCATTTTAGTTCACGTTGAGCTTTAACAAAGCTCAGGTTCCTGCTGCTGGTGGGGGTGTGGCAGTGACTGAGGTCACTTCTGATGAGTTTTCAGACTGAGGGCTGTGATCACTGAGGGCACCCTTGGCAAGCTGGACTGTGGTCTCAACGTCCCTGCCACACAGCACACAGGAACCGTTATCCCAGTGCACTATTCATCAGGAAATGATCCTGCTGGAATTTGAAGCCTGCAGTAGTGTGAATTTTCATATTTGAGGAACTCAGGCCGGTTTTGTCTGGTGACTGCACAGCAAAGCTCACCTTGTGAATGGAGAGGAGCACCAGGCAACTGCTGGCTACCCCTGCCTCTCAAAAGGGGAGCCAGAGCCTCATTCCAGGTGCTGCACTGCTTGTGATGTGCAGCAAAATGCAAATTATGACATTCCATGTCCCAAAGTGAAACAGAGGGTTGGCAATTAAAAATATCTTCGTTTATTTTTTTTCTTGCAAGCAGAGCATGAAAAAACTTTAGTGAGGAATGAATGCAAACCAGCAAAATGACACTGGCATGGTCTCTTCACCACCACCATCTTTTAACTTCTTCAACAGTGCTACAAGTTAGTAGTGGAAATTCTAGGCTGGGTTTGCAATTGTAAGTGGTGATAAATCACCAATCATATCAAAAATTAGCGAGCAGCTCACCTGATAAAGAGAAGACACAGCTTCTACAGACTGTCACTTCTCAAGGACAAATCATGTGTTTTACAGGGAATATGCTTCAGCCAGAATAATTAGGGAAAATACAGATGAGAGCTGTATGTCTGATGGAGTTACCCTCTGCTGTTGCTCTCAGAGGGCCCTCTTGAAAATCGGCTCTGTAATGGATGTTATGGAAATTTGAAAGAAAATTTGAAACATGCGACTTTTTATCTGCTTTTGATGTTACATTCAGCCGCTTTCATCTCGGAGGATAAAAGTAATTGAACAATAATCCCAAAGAGAGTCAAATACACAAATCAATAAACTGCTCTCACAGGAGAATTTATTCTGATGAGCACACTGGTACCTCACACTTCCCCAGGCTCTGAGGCTTCCATTAGGTGGTCTTGTTCTCTTTAATACAGATCGTGGTGCCCCGATTGGGAACATAAACAATGAATGAGGCAGATCTACTCACTGAGTATCACCAGACAAGAACAGCGTTTGCCTCCTTTGAGTGACATCCTAAATCTTAATTGAGTGTTGAAAGCTTGGCGCTGTCTTTTGATTTTCGTGTTCTTCTGGGGAGTGTAATGAAAGCAAGGGCCAGTGCTTCCATCAGGCATAGTGAGGATGGGGCTGGTGTTAGGCAAGATCCCTCTGTCGGGTGTTTTCCTACCTTGTCAGTGATGTGTGGAGGAATCTTTCATCCTTTGCATTCCTTTTCTCTGCAGTGCTTCCCAGTGATTTTGGATTTTTTTTTTTTTTTTTAAATCTACTATGATTTATTTTTCTGAACTATTTATATGCATTCTTTAATAAGTCAGGTTGGAAGGGACCACAGTGGGGTCACTGGTGCCACCTCCCAGCTCCAGCAGGGCCGTCCCAGAGCACAGGGCACAGCAGTGTGGGCACACAGCTCTGGGATATCCCAGGGAGGAGACCCCACAGCCTCTCTGGGCTCTGTGCAGGGCTGGGCACTGCCCAGGGCAGGATTTGTGCCTCCTGTGCAGGGAATTGCTGGGCTCAGGCCCTGCCCGTCCCTCTGGTGCCACTGCTGGGCCCTGGAGCAGAGCCTGGGCCCTGCCCTGAGCCCTCCCTGCACCCAGGGACACCCAGGGACACCCAGGGACACCCAGGGACACCCAGGGCTCAGGGCCCCTCTCAGCTGGGGCTCCTCTCGAGGCTGAGCAGCCCCAGCTCCCTCAGCCTTTCCTGGGCACCGAGATGCTCCAGGCCCTTCCTCATCCTCACAGCCTCTGCCAGCCCCACTCCAGGAGCTCCTGGCCCTGCTGTGCTGAGGAGCCAGAGCTGGACACGGCACCCCAGAGGTGCGCCAGGGCTGGGCAGAGGGGCAGGATCACTCCAGAGGTGCCTCCAGGGCTGGACACAGGGGCAGGATCACTCCAGAAGTGCCCTAAGGGTGGGCACAGGGGCAGGATCACTCCAGAGGTGCCCCAAGGGCAGGGTCACCTCCCTTGATGTGCTGTCGAGGCCTCAAGCGATTTAGAACAATTTTTCTCTTCCAGAAGTGCTCACAAAGGCACTGTTTCATCAGCTATAGAAGCTCCCCCTGCCAGATCAACAAGTAGAACTGGGAACATTTTTACTTTTTTTTCTTTTAAATTTTTGTTGTTGAAGAACAGAATTCTGAAGGAACATTGAGAATTTCTCTTGCAGGTTGCACAAATATAAAAAGAACTCGCAGTTACAAATGAGAGAAAAGCTGTCTGCAAGAGCAGGGCTTTTTTCTGCTGCTCAGAATAATTGAACAGCCCCATGACTGTGTAGAGGAAGCCTCTCTTTTACTTTCTATTTTGATTACCTTATTTATTTTTATAGAGATAATTTATGTTTTGTCAGGATTTAGCTTCTGTGTTACTCTGAATCTCCTCCATTTAGTCCATTTAAGGATAACAGGAAAGCACACAGAGGAAGAGATAATAAAAATAAATGCATGTACATGTTAGTAAAGCAAACAGTTAAAATAAATATTTTATTTATGCATAATGAAATAAATTTGTAAAACCAGAGGTTTTACCTTTGTCTGGCAAAACCCAAGCAGTTTACCTGCCTTCTAATCTCACTTTCATTAGCATATTTAATTATGCTATTGTATTTAATCATCAAATGCTCAATAATGTACATTTTGTTCCCAGCCATGGAATGCCACTGCTATGTGTATCCATGACAGATGTTTTTAATAAAATCAGTAATTACCCTTTATTGTTCTTTTAAATTATTTTTTAAGTGTGTTAGGGCACAATAGGTTTGAGGTATAAAAGAAAGCAAGCTCTCATTTTGCCATTTCGTAATATAATGAAAAAAATTTCCTTTAAATAGATGCTAATAAACCTTTTTTAAAAAGCAGTGCTTAATTATCTTGAAGTTGTTTACAAGTGGAGCTTTGGCAGCTCAGCTCTGGCTGCAGCAGTGCTGGGGCAGGTGTTGGGAAGGCTCTGCTGGCAGCTCAGGTCCTGCTCTCCACGGCCCCTTCTTTCCCTGGGACCTTGGCCAGCACCTGGATTTAGTCTGGGAGTGTGACAGGCACATTTTGTAACAAATGCAAGGGTCCAGACAGATCTGGGATCCATTTAGGGCACTGGGGTTGTTTTAGACTTGTTTGGTTGGGTTCTGTTTAACAAAGTTAAAGTCTGAGATCAGAGGATGTTTTCTGGGATTTGTCATATATCAAATATTTTCTTTTTTTATATATATTTTTTCAAACCTTGGGTGTCTTTCAGTGCAGAATTCTAAGTAAAATTTGCAACTGAGACAAAACCAGATCAATAAAAAAAATGATGGGGATTTGCAATTAACTGAATTGGAATGATTATGTTAGTTGTGGAGAGAGCTCGGTCCCTGGCTTACCTAACCACTTACTCCATTATCTAATTTATTTCCTATTTCTTTTCTAATAGATTCATCAGTGTGGCAGCATTCCTCCTCCTTTATTGCTCAGGGAATGCCCTACAACAGCCTGGTTTAGTTTATCAGCTGTAATGACACCTATTTCTTTGGGCGTGGCTTGGGCTTCAGTTGATTGTAGACATCCCCCAAACAGGCTGTTTGTTCTCTGGTGATTTTATTGTGTCAGTCTCACTCCTTTTTTCTCTTTTCTCCATTGCAAGTCTTTCAGAACACACCTTTCTGTACAATTGCCTACTTTCAGCTCTGTCTGCGCCGCCGTTGGACCAGTGATGATCTCTGAAGTGGTTTAAAAGAAAGCAAAAATTAGATCCAAATATTAGGCAGATATCCTTCCCGCAGAGAAGGGCAAAGCCAAAACACAACACTGAAAGACTGGTGAACTCTGTTCAATCAGTGCTTTCATCTGTCATGTCTGAAAAGGTATTTATCCCACATTTTGGCTCAGAGGCATTGAGATGCGATGGGAGCAGCTGTGGGAGCTGTAAGGCTCAGCACGGGAGCTGTCACACAAGGACACGTCGCACTTCGGGGATGGACAGAGTTGTCCATCACTCAGGAATGTCTGTGCATGGGACAAGGCTGGGGGAGGCGTTTGTGGGACAATTCTGTCAGGATCTCTTTGAAGAGATGAGCGGCACACACTGTGGAGTGGCTTGGTTTACCCTCAACCGCCACCCAGCTGTGAATTTTGCATTTAAGGTAAACATCTTGATTTTTTATGCTCTGTTTGCCTTCCTACATTTTTTTGATAGCATGTGTGTTTCCCTAGACTTGCTCCATCCTGTGGAAATTAAGGGAGGAAGATGAGGAACAGGGAATAAAGGGGAGAGAGAGAAGGCTTCAGCTTTTATCTAAGACCTTGAATAAAATCATTGTTGGACACATTTCCGTTTGGTTTTCCATCTGCAGAATAAGAACACTCTCTGAAAAACACAAAGGAAACCTTCTAACTGCTGGTTAAGGCCAGGCTGGGTGGGGCTTGCAGCACCCTGCTCCAGAGGAAGGTGTCCCTTGCTCCTGGCAGGGGGTTGGAACAAGATTATCCTCAAGGTCCCTGCCAGCCCAAGCCTTTCAGAGACTCAGTGATTATGAGTTTTGTTGCTGTTGCTTGAAAAATGGCCACTGTTTCAATTTGTTGTTCTGTGCACTTCTCCACCACTCTGTGATACTGCCAAATTTCGTATTTTGTAAATGAAAATGAATTTAAATATTTTCCTGGGCTACAGAGAGAGGCTGTACTGTGCTGGTAGTTGGGAGAACACAGGTTTTAGTGGCCTTACCAGCTACCAGTGCACCCAGTTTTCTACTTATCTCCACCCAGTCTGCCTAAAGGAAGGTCTGGGGACTTTACTGGGGTGCCCAGATTTTGGATGGCCCGCTCTGGTTGGAGTGACTGGCTGATGACCTCAGTGTGGGTGTGCTTAGGGCAAGGCAGAATTCATAGTTACACCTATTTTCTCTCTGTCTGTATCACAAAGCATCAGTTCAGGATTCACACAAAGCTGCTGCTCATGCCACGCTCATTTGTCTTCCCTTTGTGCATTCTCAGTCTCTGTAACCTGCTGCTGGGAAGCACAGTTAAATCAGTGGACACCTGCACTGCTAATAAACTCTGCCTCCTGCTCTCCATAGGGTCAGGGGACACGGGCACCAGGCCCCAGAGGAGGAGGGACATCTCCACTCGCTGTCATGTCTTTACCGACAGCAGCAATTTATTGCAATTAGGCTCCTGCTGCAGGTACTTAACCCGGGGGCAGCAGCTGATTGTCTGTATTTAACTTCACTCCTCGACTTGAGCTCAGCGTTCAACCCCCGGTGTCCCCCCACAGCTTCCTTTCCTCTCTGTTCTGCCCCTGATGGAGGGTTACAAAGCTGGGACAATTGTTATTGATAATCTAAACCAGCCTTTTCTTTTCTATGCCTCACCTTGAGCGAGAGGACGGCAGAGAACAAAATGAGCTCTGTGACAATAAGGACTGAGCAAAACTGGCCTTAAAAGTCAGCTTTGCTGTGAAATTCTGATGGCAGAAAAAGCAGTCTCTGAACACTGTTTGCTCCACAATGTCTTTTTACGTGGGCTGAGAACACAGATTCCACTGAAGGAGCACTGGCAGAGTTTGTTTCATTCAGGCCACTCAGAATCATCAAATCATTTAGGCTGGGAAGGCCCTTTAAGATCGAGTCCAAATGCTGACCCAGCGCTGTCGAGCCCCACACTAAACCTTGTCCCCACGTGCTACACCTACAAGTGTTTTAAATCCCTCCGGGGCAGCTTGTTTCAACACTTGACCATCCTTTCTGTGAAGAAATTTTCCACGTATCCAATCTGAATATCCTCTGGCACAACTTGAGGCCGTTCCCTCTCCTCCTGTCCCTGTTCCCTGGGAGCAGAGCCCGACCCCCCCGGCTGCCCCCTCCTGTCAGGGAGTTGTGCAGAGCCACAAGGGCCCCCTGAGCCTCCTTTTCTCCAGGCTGAGCCCCTTTCCCAGCTCCCTCAGCCACTCCTTATAGGACTTGAGCTCCAGACCCCTCCAGACTTGCCCATCCCAAATGTTCCAGAAACATTCCTGGCTGCTGAGTGTTTGCTGCAGCCCACCAGAGCAGTGAAAGGTAGCGAAGCATCAGTGGGTGATGAGGTGTTAAAAAATACTGTTCAGTGCTTGACTTTGATGTGAACGTTTAAAATGTAATTAATGGTTCAACCAGGCTGAAATAAAAATACAGCATTTGCACAGTGAAATCCCAGAGACTGCAATTTTCCTTGTGTGGGTTCAAGACTCGTCTCAGTAGATCCGTGGCAGCTGTTTCGTTGCTTAAGCTTCTTAAGAATTTCCTTTTTTTTTCTCCCCCCTAAGGTCTCAGGACACATAGAAAATTTTTACTTCAGGTTATCCAGTTTACACCAATATATGATCTCTTAAGTATTCAAATTGGGCCAGTGTGTTTCTGTCTTGCTTTGGTGGTATCTTTGTATAGTTTAAGCTGAGATACAGATTAGCAGCTTTTATTCCACTAGCCAAGTGCACAGTTACTAATTTTCAGGTATTTTCTTGCATTATTTGGAAGCTACCATTCCAAGAATACAGAAATGGAGAAGTTTGGCCAGTTTCAAATATCAGCAACACTGGAGAATTGTAGATCAATTACAGTTTTATTTTTTGTTTTTTTGAGGGAAAACAAGGAGTGAAAAATGGGTGGAGTTAGACAGTCAGGTCCCAGGAATAGGTGCTACAGACGTTTGGAGACTGAATACTCATAGAACTAACAGGCAGAAGGAATAACACAGAGAGGACAGAAGGACCACTGACCTTTAAAAACAACAATACAAAATCTCATATCGGAAAAGGAGGTTTCAGTGGCCTCTGCCCCAGAGGAAAACAGTGTGGCAGGCAACAGGAAAATATTTTCAAAATTATATGGTCTCAGTATTCAGAAAAAAAGGAGATTGAAACCAGGAGAGAATATAAAGCTTTCCAGGGTCAGCTTCTATTTGTTGATTTAATTCCAGTTTGGTTTCTTCCTCTCTAAACCTAAAGTGTAAGTTGCTTTTACTTACTTATTCTCCCTCTTGATGGCCACCAGATGCGAAGTCCCTGCAGCCAAGGATGCCTCAGGATATGGGTGTTTGAGACCTGCTTTAGGACTGTCAGCCTGAGAACAGGTGGTTCTCGGGAAAATGTGGGGTAGTGGGGTCTGCACTATGGGTTTTACCTTCTTGCTTTGTCACCCAAACTCCTCTGTGGTTCATAGGCTGGTTACTCCATCCAGAGACTCTTTCAAACTGTGTTTGTGTGATGGAGCTTCCAGCATTTCCAGCAACATTTTCAGCAGAATTAGAAGCTGGCTGAGAGAAGCTTCCAACACTTAAGAGTTTGGGGTAGGAAAGGAAAGGGCAGATGTGGACAGGGTGAGAAAGGAAGCTGAAAACTGCAGGAAATCTTCCCTAACCCGGCTTTGGGCAGATGACTTGGTGAGGTGATGCTGGATCAAGCTGTTCCTTACTCACAGGTACAGTCAGCACATCTGACATCGATAAACCAAACGCCCCCTTATTCCTGATTCACTCCATAACATGACTGTCTTAAAGACAATAACTGTAATTAAAAACAAAATAAACAAAATAAAGCCAGTATAACCTTAACATGGAGGTGATTTGCCATTTCCAGCTGCATTGTTGTCTTGGTGTGAAATGTTTTTGCCACGTCTCAGCCACGTTCTGAGCTGGGCTCTGCAGTTGAGTGCTTGGTTTAATGCAGAGTTCAGCAGAGAAAATATCTGCATTTGCTTTTGGTTTTCTTTCCTTTGGGTGCATCTTGGCATGAGGCTTGGGTTTACCTTTGCTATTCCAGAGACTGAAAATTTTCACAGAACCATTCCTTTGTTCACCTAATTTCTCTCTACAATTCATCTGCAGAAACATAAATTTCATGGATTTATAGTACATGAATGCTTAGCACCTCATGCTAAATATAAATTTGTATATTTATACATAGAAACATCCTAATTTCTAATTACCTTTTTTTTTTTAATTTTTTTTTTTTGACACACAGAGTTAAAGGCATTTAAGAGGTGTTTCCTGGACACTGAGGGATTAACATGATTTCCAGGGAAACCTAAACCGTTTGCTAGCTTTAGACGCCTGGTCTTTTAATATCCATCCTATTTCCAAAGTGTCTGCACATGTGTGTATCTATATAAAGATGCAGAATACTTTCCCATTGCCAGTCCTTAGGGGATTTTTAGCAGTAATACAGAATATGCAGGTTGTTAAAATGTATTTTCTGCTTATGCATGAGTAGATTGAAGTCAGGGTGGCTGGTGCATGCTTTACTTTCAAGAATTACTAGAAGGGTTTTTTCCCACTTTAATTATCTCTCAAAGAAGTGTGACTGTTATTCAGGAGTCCTTCCAACTTTTTTGTTCCCGTGAAAACGTTTTTTTCATAGGTTGAAGTCGTGAGAGAATATGAGAAGTGGGCAGCACCCTGAACTGTGCTATAAATTAAGAAACTTTATGTGAAATGATGTATTTTCTAATTACCTTGTTCAGATACATATTGAGCAAAAGAGCAAATACAAGCTGAAGAAATGTCAGATAAACAAACTGACATCTGTAGAATTTTTATGATCTGACTTATCTCAAACACTGATTTTACTCACTCATCCTTCATTCTTTATATCTACATGTCTAGTGGCACATGCATTTATATTTTATATAAAGGGCAGAGTGTAGTCAGAGCGTTTGAGTTAGGCTGTTAAAAATAAATTAAGGAACAGCAGGTGAAAATGATTCCTCCACATGAATATTCAAAGTGTACCTCAGCCAGATACTGTAGAAAGAATAATAAAAAGCAAAGAAACTTTGATGGGACCAAGGCATGGAGATGATCTGAAATTAAAGTTTTATTGGCACAAGGTTGAGATGACTCAGAAAACTTACTCCAAGAGTGGCAAGGTCTGCCTGAACATTCAGGAGTTTAAGAGATGAAGATGTTGGAAGTCCAGCAGTTGGTCTCTTATTCTTGATTCTTTCACTCTTGGGCTTCAGAGTGAGCACGATGGGTGTGGAGCTGGCGGGAGGGTGTAGGAGCCGTGGAGCTGAATTCAAAGCCCAGAGACTTGAGTTCATTCCTTCCCCAGGACCATTTCCTGTGTGTTTGCATCACTTAGGGCGGGACTCACCGAGGTCCTTAGGCACTGTCAAGTAAGCCATCAACTATTATTAATTTTTAATATTTTTTGTAAAAATGAAGAAGGCGCAACTTCCCCACCCCTTACCTGATGGAATCCACTGTTGCATTCAGTGAGGTTTCACAGGAATCAGGAGCACGACCACTGTTCAGGACCTCGTGACAGGAAATTTCCAGGGAAAACTCAGGAGCCAGAATGCAGCTGTGGATCCGACATTCATTTCCCTATCCCTTTATACATTCCACAGACAAGAACACCCAGACCTGTGGAGTGCTGGGACGCTCCACACGCGGAAGGAAGCGCATTAATAGACGGCTGCCATGTTTAAATACCAAATTCTGTTTCTGTTTCTTCTCCCGCTTCCCAGATCCCGTGCACGGGCCCCAGAATGTGGAGGTTGTGGACATCCGCTCACGGCAGCTGACGCTGCAGTGGGAGCCCTTCGGCTACGCCGTGACGCGGTGCCACAGCTACAACCTCACCGTGCACTACCAGTACGTCTTCAACCAGCAGAAATTCGAGGCGGAGGAACTCATCCAGACTTCTTCCCACTACACCCTGCGCGGGCTGCGGCCCTTCATGACCATCAGGCTGAGGTTGGCCCTCTCCAACCCTGAGGGCAGAATGGAAAGCGAGGAGCTGGTGGTGCAGACCGAGGAGGACGGTGAGTTGTGGTGGGGTTGGTTGGTTGGGTTTTGAGGGAAGACTCACGTTCCACTTGTAAATAACAACATAACCCTCTGTTCCACGAGACTTGCAGCAGCTTCTCTGGACAGTGTTGTCTGTTTTGAGTGTAAAACTTGCAGGTTTAAATGATTTCCATTTCACAGCCATGTTCTTCAAAGGGCAAAGATCCCTGAAGTGCTTGGGCATTAGAGACGCCAGTCTGAGCAGCTATTAAAGAGCTGTAGGTTTAATTCTTCGTGTTCTGAACCACCCAGCAGCTTCCTTCATCATGTGGACAAATGTAATCCTGGCACCTGCTGATTTTTCTTGTGCCTTCACAAAAGAAAGCATCCCAAAAAATGTACAATTCCTTCCTTTCCAGAGTGTAGCTTTTCTTAACACCGATCTTCTGGACATGGCATTTCATAGAGATCTCAGCAGAATTAATTGTGGATATAAAAGAACAGTTGTGGATATAAAAGAGCAGTTTTCTGGAGGAACTGATGAAAAGCTTCGAAGTGTTATTATCCCACCTGAGCTATTTCAGACCAAGGACTAAATTCCTCCGCCTGGGCTGTAGAAGTTGCTGTCCTAAGTTCCTCTCAGCTGAAAGTGGCTCCTCCAGCTCAATATATCACATGGGGGGACACAAAAGGATGGCAGATATTTCAGAAAAATGAGCAGGGTTTTTATCAGACAGGCTTGGGAGTGCATTTAGTTGCTTATCTCCCACAGCATTAAAATTTTGCTGGAGTAGGTGGATTTTTGAGCTGGCTTGTAGCTGTAATGAAATATAAATCTTGCATTGTTACTTTACTAAGCAAATCAATCTTTCCTATTGATAAAGGTGTGCAGCCCAGTAGCATCTCCATGCCAAGGTGCAGTTTGGCTGTTTGGGTGGAGAAAGACAAATTAAATTCCCTGCTGCTGCTCTGCTGTACTGGAATAAAATCGTACTGAAATTAGTGTCATATTTTCATGGATTCTGATTTTATTTGTCACTTAGTGGTTACATTAGGGTATTGTTATTTGAACCAAAAGTTGAGAAATAAGCCTTTCACATTGATAGTAGCTTGGTAATGGTGGTGCCTTGAGGGATTTTAATTTTTAATTTTATTTATTTATTTTTAAAACTCGGCTTCCTCTCTGGTGGCCTTTTGGTGCCTTCTCATGTGTGTGCAGCTGGAGCTGGTGATAGTTTTTAATGCAGTTTGTTGGTTTTTTTCCCCCTGCAGTTCCTGGACCTGTTCCCTTGGAATCTATCCAAGGAGGACCTTTTGAAGAGAAGATCTATGTTCAGTGGAAGCCTCCAAACGAGACAAATGGCATCATTACACTCTATGAGGTGAGAAGAACAGATTGTTGTCAAGGAATACGTGCCACAGGGCCCTTTTCATGTGTGTTTAAGCCAACCCTGAGCTCTGAGACATCTCAGCAGGTGCTAAAAGAAGCCTGATTAAAATAGATAAGAATCGTCGAGATGGTCTGCTGCTACCACTGAAAAGGTTTCCCAGTTCAGAAAAGAGGAAGATTTCTTTCCAATATTTGTGGCAAAATGAGAGTCACACCTTTCCCCGTGTCTCAGGTGCCCGTTTTCCTTCTGCAGTAGCTCCAAGGTCTGTTTTCTTTCTTTTCTTTTCTTCTTGAGGTAAAGCACTGTTAGGTTTTATACCTGCACACTGCCGCTGGTTCCTCTTTGCCTTTCCAGTCACAGCACTTCCTGCCAATCTCGGCAGAATGGAACCATCAAGTCTCACCTTACAGTGCTCTTTTTGAACGTTCCAGTGGTACATTTGTCCATTCCAGCAATTTCCCTGATGCCAAACAAAGTGTAGAGCAGGTTATGGGATGATTACTGACCATCCTGTGCTGGGTGAGAAATAAAGAATTAAATGTGATCCCAGAGTGTATCAGAGGTGACGTTTCTTGTGAAGGTGAGGAAGGGTTGCTGCTGTCGTGTGCTCGTGGTGAAATTCTCCATAATGTCGTGTACACTCAAATATGTGCAACAGGAATTTAAAAGGAGGGACTCTTCAGGGGATCATGTGAGAGACAGTCCTGCAAGAGAAGGAAAAGGCACTTGGATTAAACAGCAGAAGGTGGTGCCCCAGTGCTGGCTGAGCGTGTGTCAGTTTATGGGTTCAGCATTTACCTCTGTAAGATTAGAGAAAGTGAAAAAAAAATTGGTTTTATGGTGATGTAAAACCCCTCACTGTAGTTTGTGCAGCATTTGCTGACACAGAGGCACAAACCAATATTTCACAATCTCTTTTGTACTTTTTGTGCAAACTCACGTTAGAAAAGCCACAAGTGTAAGAAGCAGCTCTGCCACTGCCAGTGAGGTTCTACCCCTTCCCTCGTCCCATCCAGCCTCTCCTTTCGGTTCAGGATGCCCTGGGAGTGACATGTCACTCCCAGATCTCCTTGCTAGCACTGGCTCTCCTGTCACAGTCCCGTGGAAAAAATGAAAAATGAAGCAGGTTTGACATCACTGAGATCTTACACTCCAGCATGAGCAACGGATGAAATGTTCTCCTTTAACTGCACTTTTAGGTCATCATTTGGCTCACAAAGGTAGCCTGAGTTTGATACAGAAACACTAAACAGATGAACAGAACTTCCCCTTGCTAATTTAGTGTCATTTCAGCCAGGCTGAAATCCTTGACTAAGTATGGAGTCATTGGTTGTTGGTCACTATTGAGACACTTTTGGAAACGTGTGCAGGGTGCAAATCATCTGTCAGTGCTAAAATAGAACTAACCCTCATCATTTCATGGTCTTTGAAGGTGTCTGTTTAAGGAATTAGGCAGTAAAGCTGGGTGTGTTTTAAAGGAATTAATCTGAATAGAATCAGTTACAAGTTCATTTTTTTTCTGGCAACCCAGGTGACCTATAGCAGAACATGTTTTAAATAACCCAAGTCAAATGATGCAAATGATGCAAAAATAACTCCTTTTAATTTTTAAAGAAGCGGTTTCTTACTAAAACATTGCCTTGGGCTCAGCTTGTTGAAAGGACTTCAGCAATCGGAGTAGCTTTTCTGGCTGAGCAGCTGCATGAGACACTTTACTGCCTGCAGGGCTGTGATGCATCATGACAGTGCCTTTGCCCCTGAAGTCATATCATTGCTCAAGTCTCAGCGGAGGCACAAACAAATTTTTCTTTTCTGATAATGATTCTCTGCATATTTGGCAGCTGGAGACAAAGAGAAGTCAAGGTGAATTGAAACTCTTCCTCTTTTTCCTACTGCCCTCCATCTCCAAAAGGATGAACATCCAAGTGCTGGAAGCACTGCGAGAACCAGAGTGCCTGGAGGTTGTCACCAATGAAAATGTTGTCCTTTCCTGTCCCTTCTTCCATGTGAAAATTGATACAGACCCTTTCCACTGTCCATGGAACCCTGAGACAAGTCCATCAGCTGGAGATAAAAATACAGGAGAGCAGTTGCACATACCCTGGAGAGGTGGCCCAGGCACTCCCTGGCAGGTTTGCTCCTTTGGGAACAGGGGGATCCATGCAGATGGAACTCACACAATCCCTGTACACTGTTACTGGTGTCACTGGGACTTCTGCCCTGTCCTGGGAGATTCAGTGATGTTCCAGTGAATTTGCAGCTCTCTGGAAGCTCTGCAAATGTGTTGCTGTTATTAGGGAGAAACAAACACAAAGGTCTGTGAGCATTTGTTAAAGAAAAATTCCCTGCAAAGTATTTATGAAGCATTATCACGTTATGAACTTGAATTAGTGGTGTCAGGTCCTGCATCACACCTGGAAGTAGCTGGCTAAATTCACACATAGGAACTGTGCAACTGAGAGTCTCTCAAACTCCTCTGGGCAAACCCTCCTCATAAAAACAAATTAAACCCCACCTTCCCCTCCTAGGTAATAGTTCCCTCCTCACCATCACCATCACAATGTGATTCATTGTATCTGGATATTGTGTTTTCTCTCTAATTCTGTTTTTTAGAAAAATCTTGTAAGCTCTAAAACACTCTGAAATAATCACGCTGTCTGTTCTACTTACATCCCTCCTGCTTTCCTTTGGGACTGATTTTCTTCTCAGGACCCTAATCATTCTTGCAGCTCCCTGCCAGATGTCCCTATAACCCAAATTGCCGTTGCAGTTTCCATATCCACTGCTTGGGTGCCAACTGGGCTGGGATTCAGCAGCACAACCTTCAGCAAGTCTTTTGGCAGCCAGAAGCACTAATTTCATAATGACTGAACACTTCTAAAGAGCCTAAACAAAATGGAAGGACCTTAACAAACCTTTTTGACTTCTGCAAGCCTCTTCTGATGGATATTTTTCCTTCAGAATGCTGTTGTTGCCTTTTAACAAAGCAGCAGCATTGCATTTAGAAGTGGTTTAAACCCCCTCTGCGTTCTGTTGCAGAATTAATTGTGTCACTGGGTACAGAACCAGCTGGATTTTTAAACAGAGGGACCTCTTAGATCCCTTGTAATTGCAGGTCTAGATCCTTCTCTAATTGGAGTCTCTGGGGAGCAGAAACCTCTTGTTCAAGGCAACTTGGAAAGCTCTGGGAATTACAAACCAGTTAATCAGAGCTGGAAAGATTAGGATATGAGCTGGGTAGAAAGGGAGGATGGAACAGATTGGTCTGGGGTGCTGGGGAGCTCAGCAGTGCTCACCAGTGTGTGGTGAGAGAGGGGGTGTCAGTCTGTCTGTCCATCAGGATGGCCAGTCCGGAGATGCACTAACGCTGTCCCGGGGGGGGTGTGGGGTGGGTGGAACTTCTGCTTTTACCAGGAGGGTCTTGGAAGCTCCAAAAGACCTCTCTGGCCAGTACTGCTGGGTACCGAGCAGATAATTCTGTCCCTACCCCAGCCGGTGTTCTGGCAGGTATCCACCGAGCTGGATGGCTCGGGCGTTACCAGGGTTAACAGAGGGCTCAGTCGCATGGAGTTCCAGAAGCATTTTATTCCTGAAGGAGTCCAGCAGCAAAAGAGGCTGAATGGCCTTGAGAGACCCTTGTTATAGGGTCTGGCCAGGGGGCAAGGGGCACAGGGGAGGAGAGGGAGGCGGGGAGATACAGAGAGAGCAAGGGATAGGGTCAGGAGACAGGTTACAGTCAATCAATTAGGAGAATTAACATATCCAGGTAAGGCAACTCAGGGAGAAACCATTTTGCTTTCCAGGGGTGGTCTCACACAGCTGAGTTATCCCACCAACGTTCCGGGGTGGGCTGAGCAACCCCGACAATGCACAGGCTGCTCTTGGAAGTATCAGAGGGGAAGCTTAAGGCCTCTAACAGGTTCCCAGGTAGCTTCAGGGTGTGCAGGTACCTGCAGGAGGCAGGAGGATCAATCTGTGCTCAGAAACCCAGCAGAACAGCAGAGCTGGGCTTTGCTGGCACCGTGGTTTGGGTAAAATGCTCCACAGGGATAGTTCTGCATGTGCTGCTCATGGAAGAGGCACTATTGCAAATTATTGCTATTATTGTCTCTGGGAGCTACCTATGAGGGGCACAGTTTAATAATAATTCAGTAATCCTGCCCCACAATCAGTCTCCTGGCACACTGAAAGCACCACAACTTGTTGAAATTTTTATTTTACATTTTTTTAAGCAGTCCTGAAAAGCTGCTCTGCTTTAAAATCCCTGATAATCAAATGCTGCTCATTGTCCTCACACCATGTGGGAGTTCAGCTTCAAAGCCTTTGTGTACAAAGACATGCAACAAAGATTTATTCCTTTTACTTTATTTTTGCCTAAGTGTGTGGAAAGTCAAACTACCATCAAACAGACTCACACTGTTGTTGGGCTGCAAGGGCAAGCAATCTAATTTAAGGTCATGGACCACTTTAACACTAAAATTCTCCTGATTTTAAATTACATGAGCTTGTCTTAAATGTATATTTTGTGCAAACATGCACCTAGAAAATTTAAGTAAACAAAACTTATTGACATCTGCATTTTGCTGTTCCTTTGGGCAGCTGAAAGCTTTTAGGTGCACTCAGTAAGTGATGTTGTCTTTGGCCTTTGTAAGTACATTTTTTGTGCTTATTCTATTTCTCCGAATTGTCACTTTTTAGAAGTATCACCCTTAAACAGGAAGAAAGAAAAAAAAACCCCACCTGTCACTGCTGTCTGAAATACTTGTCACATCTCCTGGGGGAAGGCACTGTTAGAGGCATTGAAATCCTAACAGCATTTAAAGGGTGGATCCCCAGTGTTCAGCTCCTTGGCTGGAAAATCGGCTCCCAGACTGTGGAAGTCCTTTCAGTGAGCCATGCCTAAAGGCAATGTTGAAACAGCAAACTGTCTTTTTAAACATTGTGAGGTGCAGTCCTGTAATCACTGATGTCCTCATCTTTAGGATTGTTAAGTCCCTTGTGGTTTGGGGGGAAAATAAAGATGCATTTGCAGCTTCTAACTAGCTAGTTTTGTCAGTCACTGTTTCTGAAGAGCTGTAAATCTCTATTTTGATGCCAGGAATAATAATACAAGGGACTTTCATACACGATTTCAGCTCTTTAATGGGATGCTTGGAGCCTAGTACCTCTAATCCCGGTGGATTTGAGTTTAAATTGCACTTCAGAGGCTACAGATCCTCTTAGTTACCATGTAAAATTGCAGTCTGCCCTTCTTCATCTCTCCAGTTGCCAATATGCCATTCCTTCCCCATCACCTCACTCCCTTTTTCTCTGCAGGAGAGGTTGTTACACACAAACTGCCTCTGCACAGTGTCGTGCATAAGGTCAATATTTGTGGGATGCATTGCCTGTATTTATTAAAAGGGTGGAAACAAATTTCTTCCCCCCTTGGCCCCTGAAAGTGCATGTTTATTATAACAAAAAGCAGGATTATCTGCTGTGATAGCTGTGCATGGATATGCATCCATTTCTATTCATAGCCCTTTTCTAAGCTATTCAGGAAATCTGATTTTTTTTTTTAGGATAAAATCTTTCCTGCTAAAAGGTGTTGCAAAAAAAGAGGTTTCCTCGGAAAAAGCTGCAAGGGTTGGAAACTCAACTTGGCTTAGTCATTTGTTTGTTTATTTAAAGGGTTTGGGGTTTTTTTTTTGGTTGCAAGGAGTGAAAAATGTCTCCCACAAGAAGGAAAGCAACAACCACAAAATCTTGCAACCAATTTATATAAAGCTCTACGGTAGAAATAGTGGAAAGATGACAATTCTTGGAAATTGCCTTCAGTGAGAAGTGGCTTTGAATGTTCCCATGAAATTCAATCAAGTTACAGCTTCTCGATTGCATCCCGTGGATGCAGGAGACTCCTGGGATGGAGTTTCCCACTCCAGCTCTCTGCGTTGGGCCCTGCCACACACAGCTGGGGCTGCATTTAGCTGAACACGAGCTGAACATCCAGGAGAAGCTGTCAAGGGTTCAAAACGCAGGCAATGATCAATTAAAGATGGGGGTTTGGGTCCTGGCTTTATCACTCATCTGCAGGGTCACTGTTGGGAATTATTCTGTGTTCATCACAGCACTAATGCTGTTTTCCTCTGACACCGGATTTTTAAGATGTAGTCCATTTGTCCAGAGTCCATGAAAGTCAATTACATCAAGAACAAAGGGTTTACTGCATCTGTGCTGTATTGAATTAGACTTCTTTAATAATCTAAACCAGCAATGGAGGTGTGTGGCCATACATCATGTGTTTAAGTCTGACCATGTATCATGTGTTTAAGTTTGAAACTATGTCAGCCCTACAGGAGGCTGTGTCAGCCTCTCAGTGACGTGTAAGGAAAGCTGGTCACATCTTCCCAGCTCAGTTAGTTCTGGAGTTTGTGGCTCTTAGCACAGAAGGGCCCTGGAAGAGGCCTGGGCTGGCTGAAGAGAAATTGTGGATTTTCTGCCTGCTGACTGCAGTATTTACTGAGCACTCGGTGAACAGGTTGGTTAAACGCTGCCAGGGTTCTGGGCTCCACTTAATAAAGATTCAGGCCAGAATATGGGAAATGAAGGGTGCTGATTGCACTGATTTATTATCATTTCTTGGCAGTTGAGGAGAGTGATAAATCTGAGCATTGCTCACTCTCTGAGTAGCTTGGGATGCTGTGTCAGTCACAGACCCTGTGGCTCTGTTTCTAGAACAAGGCAGGGCTCAGGCAGCTTTCCTGTGAAATCTGAGGATCACAAGGTCACAGGAAATATCTTTCACCTCCCGCCCCACAACCAGTGGCATCCCACAGAGAGCTTTCCCTGCACCCCTCCCCCCATGCTGCTTAATAAATTTTAATAAATTAATATGGTTTATAAGCTCCCTGTCAGCAGTAGAATATGAGAATGTGCTTGAGTGACCCCCCTGCCACACAGGACATTCATTTAAGGTGAATCTGCAAGGAAATCACAAATTACCTGTGTGCAATCACTCAGGGCAGCAAAGGCAGCTGCTGTTCTGGTGAAACAGGATGGTTTTCCTTCCCCAGCACGTTTGGAAACAAAAAATGCCATGGCAGGACCGAAGTTGGTTGGAGCTGTGTTGATTTATGGCTGCTGTGGGGAGCAAATGGGAATTAGGCTGTGCTCTGTCTGTCTGTCTGTCTGTCTGTCCCGGGGTGATGGCTCTGCCTGGCTGCTCCTGCCCCTCTGGCTGAGGAGGATGCTCCAGGTGCAGCCTGGGGGTCACTCAGGGGTTACTCCCTGTTGAAAAAAGTCCACTCTAGTCTATAGCTCCAGTTCCTCTCCCCCTGTCCCAGTTACTTTAACACAGCCTTAAACTCAGGGAATGTTTAAATGGTTTCCTAATTAGGGATGCTTTTCTGAATAAGCAGCTCAAAGAGCTTTTGAACAAACTTCTTCAAATTACATGGGATCCTTAATTGTGTGTTACTCACTTGCTGTTGCTTGCAAGATGTGCTTAACTTGGGAGCATTTGTTAATGATGCTTTTTAAAATCCTGTGTTTTCCAGTAACATCTCAGGGAGAAAATGAGAGGGTTTTTCTGAGAAACTCAGATGTCAGGGTTTTTTAAATGTATCACAACCTCCAGGTAAGTAGCATACTTGTGTTATAAATAGAATGAATCAACTGTTTAAAAAAAAAATTGCTTGATCAAGCTTTTCAGAAATAAAAGCATAATGTGGTCCCTTGAGCACAACAATTTCTTTGATTACCTTTTTATTGTTCTTTTGAAGCCAATAGACATGCAGTGATATAAATCCCATGCAAATGAGAAGAGATTTGGTTACAACAACCCTTTTTTTTAAAGAAGCTGAATTATTTTAGTGTGCACGTTTCACTTTTTCTAAGCCAAACGAAATGATAAGAACTGAAAACAACCTCCAACTTATTCTTTCTTATAATGAAGTTCAATTTTAAAACATCCTTTTGTAGATAAATCAGCATCTTGTCTTTCTGCCTTCCAATGCTTTTTTTCCCCCAGAAAAAAAAAACAAACGATTTCAGTCTATTCTTCTTTCTTCTCTGCATTGCTCATCCAGGAGAACAGCTGATCCTTAATCCCATTTCCTCCATCTCATCTCCTCACGTGGCAGTGTACCTGTGCAGTTATTGTACTACAAAGCTCTTTAACAACTCCATTTTCACATCTTGCAGGATTTTGTTTACCAAAACGTAGCAGTTAGCTAAGTTGAAAGCAAACTGCAGATGCATGTTTGCCCTTCCTTCCTAGATGGTTTTTTTCTCCTCTGTTTCATCTTCAGTACTGTTTAATTTAGAAAATATATACAACTGAATAATTCGGATGTGGCGGTGGCTTCATCCCGTTAATGGGTGCAGCTGAGGGACTTTGGGAAAGGGGAGAAGCCAGTCAAGGTGATCTTTGCATCCCCTTCAGGAGTATGGATGTGTTGGTGCATGGCTGCTTTTGGGAAATTCACCTTATTGCTGCCCTTTGTGCTGGTGTCTCAGAGCCTGTCTTTCTGAGCCTGCCATCCAGTGGACACATGGGTTTGGGTTTAGTTTTCTGTGCCCTGCTCCTTTAGCAATTTCTGTCACTTTGAGTCCCCTGCCTCCTTCCTCTTTCTCCTTTTCCCCTCCCTGTTTGTTACTGCTTTTTCCCGCTCCCTGCTCTCCCTGCTGTCCAGATGGTATCACTGGCAGTGAGGGTGGGATGGCTTTCAGAAGGATGAAGGTTTTAACACAGAGAGAACAACTTTTCCTTTTGTCCTCAATTCACCTGTTTTTGTCTGAAATTGGGAAAAGTGACTTGGGGTGAGCCTGAATGGGGCTTGGAGCAACCTGGTCTAGTGGAAGGTGGCAGGAACTTGGAATGGGATGATCTTTAATGTCCCTTCCAACCCAAACCACTCTGTGGGGCAGACACTTGACTTGGACAATAAGTGCAAATGTAGAGCTTAAGAGTCAAGTGACTAAAACTACATCACCTCATGATTGCCAGCTACAATGAGAGCCAAGACTGGTATTTGAGCTCTGAATGTGGCCAGACCATTCTGTACACCCGTGGGCCTTGCTCCTGCTGCTGTGTGGCGTGCAGCAGAGCCAGCAGCTCTGTGTGTGTGGTGCTGCTCCCACCCCCTGTGTGCTTTGGGGGCTGGTTCCTTGCCCACAGCTTCCCCTACGCCCAGTGTATCGTGGCAAACCACAAAGAGGTATTTTAGGCAGAGCTTTCAGCATCAAGGAGTAAGTGAGGAACAAGCATGGAGATTGAATAACTGCCTCAATGCTGCAGTCCTATCAAAGCAATTCCTAGAGTTGTCATTTTCTGCTATTAAGCTGAACAATGAGGCTTTCCAATAAAATCATATGAAATAACAGCTCATTAAAAGCTCTCCTTAATATATAGCATGCTAATTAATGTCAGTGGGGTGCAAGCTTGAATGGCAGAATAGACTATAATGTTTAGAAAGTAGGTAAAATAAAAGAAGATATTTTATCATTAATGACCTTTTAGTAAACCTAATGAAATCCTTAATGGCCTGAATACATTACTGAGGCTCTCCCAATTGCTTTGCTATCTAGTCCATTCCTCCTCCTTTTCTCACAGACATTAAACTTGGATTTGTTTATAGGAGAAAAATAAAAGCAATAACGTCCCAAGGAAACATAAACAGGAAGAAAGAGTCTGTGCCAAAGGAGAGCAGAGGAGACTTCCCAGCCCTGCTGTCCCTGGTCCTGGTCAAGCCTGGGTCAGGCCCATGTTCAGTCCTGCCTTGGCTGTGTTGCTGTGTTTGTGTTCAGCTTTAATTGCCCCTGTGTTTACGTGGCTCTCAGTAAATAGGCCAGGGAGCAAATGGGCCTCTTTTATTCCCGGGGTCTCCCTGGGTTAACTTCCATATTCATTCCTAATGAATAGCTGTGCTCTGGCTTTTCATGCTCCTACCAGCCATGCTGTGCTTGTGCTGTGACTCAATTAAAGGACTTTATTCTGCAGGCCTTTTAGTCTTTCACGTGTTCCCAACCTTAAATAGAACTTGGAAATGCTGATTAACTCTGCCTTAACCTTATCCCAAAAGAAGTAGCACCAGAATGGAAAAATGAAAGGCCTTGGCTTCCTCCCGTTTCCAGGATGAAATTTAGTGGGCTGGGGAAGGATGTAAGTGCAATAATTGCCTGGCTTAAAGTGAGTTTTAAGATGGAAAATGTCCCCATTCATCTGGTCATAAAATACATCCTTCAGTTCTTTACTTTTCCAGCACCAGAGAACGATCAGGATCGTTCACTAACCTGTTCACCAACTCTCTCCTGTCATTAGAAGATAACTTCCTTCAAATTACTCCCTTTGTGTCATACTTGGCGCAATTAACTTGAGTTTCCTACCCCAAAATGTCTGATACTCCTGATAAGATTGAACCTAACGTCCCTCCCAGCTGCAGCCTGAAGTCACCTGCAGTAATAATTGTTCCTAAGGAGCACGGGTGGTTGGGGAATCTCAGAGAAGAGCCCCTGGCTTGCTGTGTAATCACGTTCCAGTCAGCTTCACGGACCCATGAAATGGATTGTCCCCCTGACACTCCCACAGTCCAGAGCACACGCTCTGCTGGCCAAGTTAATTCCTTGTTTGGCTCCAAGCACAAAAAGAGCCTCTGACTTCCCCTCCCATCCCTGCAGACCAAGGAGGAAGGGAGCACAAATCACCTTGAAGTCAGAATTTGAGGGCGTAGCAGCATCAGCCAGCCCTGTTTTGTTTTCCCAGTCATCCAGTGAGAAGCGTGGTGCTTTAGGAGAAAGATGTCCAGGCTGTTGGCTGTGTACAAGGGAGCTGGGATGAATGACAAAGCCAGCAGTGGTGATCAGAGAGCTGCAGGAATGGTGGAGGTCTGACAGGAAGGAGAACCCAGCCAGTGTCTTGTTAATGTGGTGTCCTCGTGGGTATTGGTGTCAACTCCTCTCTTCTGCAGCTGGAGAAAAGGAGATGCTGTGAAGACACAGTCCTGAGGCAATGAAGGTTATTCTTTTTCAAACACCTGCAAGGAAGGTCATGTCTTGACAGAATTTAATTCCCATTTCAAACTCCCTCATTTCAGGAATATTTTGATCTTTCAATGTTAATGAAACTTCATTCAAAGCAAATCCAAAATCAGCTCACCAGTGAAAATTCTAGGAACTCCTTGTCCTTGGAAGATTCAGCTTGTCTGACAGTTTTGTATTTTGTGTTGAAATGTTCCCAGTTCAGGGTCACTCTGAATTTCAGGTCTGAAACACTTCAGCTGATGGAAATGACTCATTAATCCCTGGGCTTTCATGGGGCAACTCTGAAGTTCACAGGAAGGAATCAAGAAAAGCAAGGCTATTGCTGTCATCCTTAAAATGCTTTCACAAGGCTCATATCTTGGAGAGAAGCTCTGAGAGAGGACACGAGTAAGAAAATATCTAATAATAAACCAAAACAACTTCCCTGTGCTGAAACAGCAAAAGATGCTTCTATCCAGATTTATGTTGTCTTTTAGAATGAGTGATTTCCCCAAGGCTCCCACCTTGGTGATTTCCAGAGTCAGGAATGTGATTCCCCAAACTGCAGGGCAAGCTCAGGGTTTTTCTCTTCCGTGAGCTCCTGCCCAGGACAGCTCCCATGTGAGGGTGATGGTCCAGCCCGTCCCGTGGCTGCACTCCTGGCAGCACAGCAGTGGGAATTGGTGGGGTTTATTTGTTTATTTTCTTTTGCACAGAGTGCAAGGGCCTTGTGCCTACCCAATAATTATTAATTTGTTTACTGGAGAAGAGAAATCCAAACACAAGTCATGCATACAGAGCTCCTGCATGTCACTGTCTAGAACATTTTTCCTTTTAGTGCTTGATAAGTTCTTTTTTCCACTGAGCCAAAAGGTTTTTCTGAGCTGTTTAACTTTGTGACAGTGTTGAACTTTCACTGAATTTAAAGAGAAACAAATGCATATACAGCATTACTGACTTGCCATTTTCTTATTTAGGCCACAGACAAATTAGAAATTATTCAGGTTATCCAGACAAAAGCGGCATCCTCACCAACCCACCATCCTTATGACGGGTGAACTTTATGAACTCCTCCACTCTGCTGCTGAGCAATCACTGCTGCTTGGTGGATGCAGCTCAGTCCTTTCCCTCGTACTCTTTCTCTCTCATTATATTTTATAAAATCTGTCCTGTAACACCCCTCATTCCAGAAACACTCTCTCTTCTTCCCAAACTTCTCTCTACAGCAGAGAACAGGTTTCCAGCTAGACAAACCCAGGCCTTCAGCTTTCAGAGGAGTGGCCAGCCAGAGACAAGTCTGTGCTCCAGTGACACTGGGGCTGTAGCAAGCTTGGCTTGGGCAGCAGTAATGAGACACAGCCCCGGGCTAGAAATTGCACTGACTTGGGAACGAGGGGAATTCGTTCTGCTTTGCCTGAGGCACAGGTCTGCCATGCTGTCAGCTGACTTCCTTACACTCTCCTTTTCCCCTGTCATGGTAATAAGTACCAAGAAAGCTGCTTGTGAAAGACTTTTGAGGAAATCCCTTGTTACCTGCTACTAGTTTAGCTTGTGTAATCCCAGCAGCGGCAGCAGAGGGACATCTATTTCTGGCTGCTTTGCTGACAGGTTTAAATAAAGACTGTGGACTTTGTGGGACTTTGGAACAGCCTTTCTGGACCACGAGAAATTCCCTGCAGCTCCAGTGGTTTGCTGGGAGTTGTCAAGGGAGGGATGACGATGGATGAGCTGCAGTTCTGCCTGCTGCATGGACATACTGGTGTTTTCCTTTGTTACCCTGAGCTCCTCAGTGGCATGAGAAAAAAGTTATGTCATTGTGTTTGACATTTCTAATAGGGAAGCAAGGTAGCAGTGGCTCTTTTTTTCCCCCCAGCAAATCTGATAAAGAGGAAGGCCTTGTGAAGCATTCTTGCCCAGGAAGAATCAAGATGTGCCGTTTACCCACTGCTTTTTCATGTCATTACATAATTGGTTTAGCAGCTTCCCTCCTCACGGGCTCCACACACATCTCGGTGACCAAGTTATTTGCTGGGATTTAACACAGTGCTGTCTAAACAGAGTATCTGTGAACATAATCCTTAATGATGTGCTGGGGGCACACACTGCTTGTGCAAGTCTTGCCTGTGATTAATCAATTAAGCAGAAGATAAACCTAACAGAGTTTTGGTAGACGATTCAAAACCTGCCGAGGCTGAACGTGCATCTGTTCTGTTTGCAGTTCCACACTGGTGTTTCAGTGTTGTCTGAAATTAGATAAGCACAGAAATAAAAGAACTTTCCAATTGTTGCTGGGCACAGAGGGTCCTTTAGGAGTGATAGCATCTCCTTTTTGGAGAAAGCCACCTTTTTGTACCGATAGTAACATTTATTTATTGTACAGACCTGGACAGCAGTGGTCTGGCACTCCTGCATGGCAGCATGCAGGTGGGTAAGAGACTGTGGTTGAGTTTGCTGATCTCTGTGTTACTGTGCTGAGCAGGCTGAGCCCTGGATGAGATTGGCAGAATTGCCATCTGGTCAGGAGATCTCGCAGTTCTCACCAGCCTGGCACAGGTCTTTTCTGAACTTATCAGCTGTGCCAGTGTAGATGAGAAAACCCACAGCAGCTCTTGAGAAGTGAAGTGTTCCTGTTGAATGACACTGATCCCGTTAGGATCCCTGCTTGCTCTGAGTCTCCCAGCACAATGCAGACGTGCTGCCCCTGAGCAGCCAGGTGTTGGCACCCTGAGCAGTGCATGGCTCTTACCCTCTCCCCAAGTAAGCAGAGGAAATAAAATAACAGCAAAAGCAATGGGCAGCTTTGAATTGGTTTTCATGCCCCATAGTGACTGTTGGAAGAGGTGGCGTTTCAGAAGGTAGAGATGCATTTTATTTTTCATTTACTTGCCTTCAGAAGATGTGGTGGCTCCTGCTGCTGATGTTTCTGAGAGTTCATACTGAAAAAGGACAACTAATATTTTATGGGAAGACTACTTTCCTCTGCATCCTGTTCTCACCTAAAGGGATGCAGGATTTGGGCAGAACACTCTGTGACATGGCTTGTGCAGCTTTTACCAATATGACAGTCTCTAAATTTACTGTTTATAAATATTTCTGCATATAAATTAGTGATTATAAATATTGCCTGCAGCTAAAAACAATCTGGTACAACCCATCCAGCCTTGTCTGCCCCTCAGAGAGCCATTGTTTTGTTGAGGAAGGTAACAGATGAGGTGACAGAGCTCTTCTCTGAGGTGACACTTGTTTTTCCTACTTGCCATTGCAGGCAGATATGTCTCTAGATTTAAATGTAGAGGAAGATATGGTGCCTTCTGTTCAGCAGCTTTTCCTTTTCATGCTCAAGTCCCTAGAGGGAAATATGCTTCAGTGGATTGGGACTCCTGCTAGGCATCAATGCAGTCTTCTGCTATTAAATTAAAATTAACATCACTGCCAAGAACCTGCTGTGTTCAGGAGCCAATGTCACATGTTTGAGGCAGGGACAAGAGATGACCACGGAAGAGCTGATGATTCCTGCCTTCTTTGCAAAATTTGGAAGCTGAGTTGATGGCTAGATAAGTTTTGTAGCTCAAGAACACGAATCTCTTTGCAGGTATCTATGTAAATCTGACTTGAGCCTGACTTCTCGAGAGACTTCCGGGGTCATCGCTTTCATTCAGGACACACACACTGCAAGAACTGCCTGGGCTGTTGAATTTTTGGGTGCATCTGCACTCAAGTGCTAAATATTATGATGGTAGATTTATCTAATAACAGCACACTTGGAGTTTGATTGTCAGTTTTACAGAATCACAGAATATTCTCAGTTGCAAGGGACCACAGGGATCATCAAGTCCAACTCTTAAGTGAAGGGCCCATGCAGGGCTTGAACCACCAATTGTGGTGGTTTCAGCACCAGGCTCTGACCAACAGAGCTAATCTCAGGGTCTCTTCACCAAAACTGGCTTTTCTTCCCCTTTTCCTGGTTTGTAGCTGTGGTCCCTGGCCAGTGCCATTCCCTGGAAATGCTGCCATTTCCTCAGCCTGATTTGGGTGTTACAGACACTGCGAAGGGAGGGTCTGTGTGGGGGACCTTGTGTTGTGTCCAAGTGTCTCTAACAAGTGTTTCTGGCAGCTGTGTTCTCAGCTCCCTGATTTTTGTCGAGGTGACAGTAAAAATAAAAGTAACTGTACTGGGGAGTGAAAAAAGGGTGAACAAAAAGCCCACAAACCTCCCAGTGTCTGAAAGGAAGGCAGTGAGAGTGGGAAGAGTCCTCTCTCTGCAGATGTGTTCTGTGAGCAGCAGGTCATGCAGACATCAGAGCCTGTGAAATAATGACTTTGTGTCAGAGTGTGGCTTGTGCTCTTGTACTTCCCGTACTTCTCACTCAGAGTGCTCATTGTACCATACTCCCAACATGATAAACACATCTGGAATGAAAATGCCTGGCTGTATCCTCATAGAGGAGCTCCTAATTATAGGAGGGATCCTGAAGTTATGATGACAATGCTGCAGGAATGCAAAGTGGTACTTTCCACAAGGGTCCCACACACTTAATTCTGGCTTGTCTTGTGTCTGTTCATGTCAGCATTTCGGGGTCAAGCTGTTTCTGTGGTGGGCATGTTTCCAGAGGGCATCTTGACTTTTCTGATCCTCTGGGTAGATCTGTCTCACCATTCTCATTCCAATAGCTGAATGTTTGGAGCTGCAGAGTGCAAGTTATTAATAGCAGCTCTCCATGGATCTGTTTGTGACCATATTGCACAGCCTGTACGTAGTAGGTGGATGTTGTTGGGAAAGGAAGATACAGCTGTGAGAAATATCTGAGTAAAGTAAAACTTCTGGAGGGAGTTGGACTGTTTTTCACGGACATCTCAGCTGCACATCGTGAGGAGTGAAAAGCTCTCAGTGCAGAGTTGTTGCCAGCCTTGCACAGCAGCGCCCTGTGCTTCCCTGGCCCTTCCTCACGTGCTGCTCACCTTGGGTTTGTGAGACTCAGTTCAGACAAACGGGGTAAAAAAATAATATCAGAGCACATTTGGCCTGCAGAGCCAACATTAAAGAGACAGGAGATGGGCTGGACCCAGCCTGGCACTTGGAGCAGGAGGTGGATTTGCCCTGGAGCTGCGGAGGTCAAGCACTGTGCAAGTGAAGAGCCCAAAGGCAGGAAGGTTTCCCCCTTTGCATCAGCGGAGATTTTGGTTCAGTATTTTCTTTGCCAACTTCATTGCAGGTTATTGCTAAATTCAAGCCGTTAAGAACGAAAGTCTGCAATCCACGTGTAATTTTTAAAAATTGCTTAAAAATAAGATCGTAATTAGTTCAGCAGGAGGCAACTTTTTAAAAAATGTATTGCACCATGAAAACTAATAGAACTTTGATGCAATATTCAACGTGCCTGGGCCTGTTTTCAGTTATGGTAGTTTTCTCCAGAAATAGCCCATAAAAATTTATATTATTTTAGAGCTTTAATTAGCTAAGTGTGTAAACTAAAATAAATAAGAGTTTTGGAGACATTCAGAGGGGAAGAAAAGACAATATAAATGTTCATTCTAATTCTTATTTAGATGTAGAGTAATTATTTCCTTTGATGTTAAATCACCTTTTCTTTTTCTCACTCGATCCATGAATTTTCTCTCTGCTAACAGAACCTTGGGATTTTATTCCCAACACTTTGGCCCTGTCATTCTGCTTTATTAAACTGGCAGTTTGTTTGAACACTTCAGTTACTCATTAAATTTTACATTTTCTCTAGCTGTATTAATCACTGCTTTTTACGAACTGGGAATGTAAATGATCCCTTTGCCATCTACACTGTGGGATAATTTGCCTTTGTAAGAGGCTCCTCAGCATTTCATGCAGTTTTCCTGGTCTTGTAATAAGTGGGGTTTTTTTCTCTTCACTGTAAGGTTTACTTTGGATCCTGCTTTTTACTATTGTTTTCCACAAAGCAATTCCCCCCAAAAGTGAGATTTTCATAAAGCTAACAGTCCTGTTTACGTGCTGCTCTGGAATCAAACCGTGCCTATGCAAACGGAAAATGCAAATATGGGAATGTGTTAAAGGAGCCCCTGTGTGGCTCGGGAAGAGCAATTGCTTCTCTCAATCCCCAAGCATTCCAAGAATGCTCACACAGATAGAAACTGGCTTAAATCCCTTGGGAAAATTTAGCTCCCAGAGATCAGTAAGGTGTGAAGGTGGCACAGAGAGCCACAGTGGGACACAGGGACAGCAGCAGGGCGTGTGGTGAAGGCAGGGAAATGTCCGAGTCCTTCTCTTGGTGTTCTACACTTGGCTGTTCCCAGCAGATTTCCTCAGAAACGTGGCTGCTTTGCAGTGAGCAGCTGCAGAAGGAATGGCCTGGTTGTCTCAAGAGCTGGGGAAGGGAATCCAGCGCTCTGGGTAGGGTTGGTGGGGTTAGGATCACATGGGAGTCTCATTCTTTGCCACAGCTCAGGAGGATGAGGAAACAATCATGGAATATCCTGAGCTGGGAGGGACCCACAGGATCATCCAGCCCAGCTCCTGTCCCTGCGCAGACCCCCCCAACACCCCCACCCTGTGCATCCCTGGAGCGCTGTCCAAACGCTCCTGGAGCTCTGGCAGCCTCGGGGCCGGGACCATTCCCTGGGGAGCCTGGGCAGTGCCCATTTGTTCCCACTCCCACTCCAATTAAACTCTGGGATCAGTAGCCCATGGCACTGTCCCTGTGTCACTGAAAACTGCAGGAAAAACAAAAACCCTCTAACAACATTTTAGTGTCAGAGAATCAAGGCATTACTTTATTTCTGGCCAGGATGTTGTTCTGGTGAGGATGTGAAACAGAAATCATTTCATCCACACATAGCCCGGGTGTGCAGAGAAAATCATTCCATCACACATGAGTTTTGTTTGCTGATGGTCATTGATGGCCTTTATCTTTCTGGGTATCTTTTGGGTTACTCCCAGTTTGTTGATATGATAAGCCCATCTCTGTAGAGTGATGCTCCTTCTTCTAAAAAAACCCCTTTAAAATCCTTTTCCCCAAGGCAAAGGGAAATCAAACCTGACTGGAGAAGTAAAAAATTTAAACTTGATGTATTTTCCAACACCTGTAACTCTGGCTGTAGGGAACCTGGCACTGAAAAGGAGATGAAGCATTTAGTTTAGGAAATGTTTACATGTGCATGAGTGCCCCAGAGTTGCTCCAAGACTGCTGTAATTTCTCTCATATCACAATTTGTCCAGTTTTATCAGTGAAGAGTCAATCTAGGTTTGAGAAATGCCAGACCTGGCAGAATTGAGCAGCTTCCCCATGGAGCCATAGGTTTCCCTTGGTTGTGATGTAGAAAACACCAATATTTTCAGGTCTGAGACCTACACTCAGATGTTCCCTGTGGTAACCTGATCTCACTGGGACAGTTCAGGTTTGCTCTTTTTCCAAGAGTTGTGCAACAAAGGCACCTCACACTTCTTGTAAGGACAAAATCCACTGCCTGGGGGTCCTGGGACTTACTGAAGCCAGAGGACAATTAGATTTCATTGCTGGGAAGGGTCAGAGAGGACAAGAATGACCAGACTGCTCACGGTAGAATAAAAGAGGGGAGAGATTGAAGTGCCAAAGGATTGAGCTGTCTCAGAGCAAAGCTCAGGACCAACTGGTTTTATCTTGCTGGGTGCTGAAGGAGTGATTGCAGAGCTGCTGCTCTCTGCACCCACCAGGCTCTGTGTGTGTGTTTGAGTCAAAGAGATCAAAACACACTTAGACTGCTGCATCTTTCGGCAGCATCTTTCATGCAAATTGTGGCTTTTTTTTTCCCCCCAATAAATTACCCTTAATTTGAATCAATAAAAAAATCTGCCTTTCCATTACTGTGTGATGACTCTCTCTGGCTCCCTAGTGAATTCACAAATCTGTTTCATGTTCAAGCCTCCAAATTATTTTGATGAGAAATAAGGCGAAGCAGTATAAACTAAGTTTTCTGCATGACTTTTCAGGACCAGGTGTCTGCACTCTAATTTGCCACATTTTGATGCCACCCTTCCTTGTATTTTAGACGCGGGAGCTGAAGCTGAGTCTCATTCAAATCTGTGTTCTCGTTATTGCCATTCAGAGCCTGAATGCTTGTTGGTGAAAGGCTCTAATACTCCAGTAAGTCCAGGAGCAGCTGCTAAGTCTATTTAAATTATACTTTGTACCAAGCTCAAATTGTCAATAAAGGATCTTTTTCCTTCTATAAAATGCCCTGATGTTTTTTTTCAGGGTAAGTTTAGGCAGCAACCACCTGAAGGTATTTTATTTACCTCTTAGGTATGGGTAAGCATAGTATTTCTGCACCTTTTATGTGAAGCCTATTGCCATCTTCAACTGACTTACCAGATTTACAGAACTCATTTCAAAGGTCTGTAAAATCTTGAAATCAGTCTAGAAGAACCTAGTGCAAAATACTTTATTCACAGCTTTGATATGTCCAATAACAAGCAATTATTTTTATGTTCTTTGAGGCTGAACCACTATAACGCTTTGAGGTTGAAACCATGAATCACTTGAGACAATCAGAAAATAAAGGCTTGCACTGATCAAGGGCTTTTTTCGATGAAATTGCAGCTCAAGCTTGACCACAAATAGACATCCTTTTTCTAATGGTGGCATTTAGATTTTTGAAGTCTGTATTGTGAGTCCTACAGGAATTTGTGTATCCTCTACCCATTTTAATTTGTGGAAACCCTTGGACTACTTTCATTCCCCTGGAATATTTCTTATGAAAGTGCAGACCACTGTACAGCAAATTTAAGTATCCTGGCTGTTTTTTAGTCATCTTTAAAATAGCCTGCAGAGTGTCAGACATCCAGAAAAAAGAATTTAAATAAAGGATGTTAGGATTTGAAAAGTGTGATCTGGGTGGATGGAGGAGAATGTGGCATCAGAATGATTTGCTGCATGAATCACTGTGACTAAGTGTCCTTTACGTACTTGCCTGGGGTTGCAAAATCTGGAATCAGAGCCTGAGGGGGTTCCTGCCTTTTCCTCCCCTGGCCCTGCTGCAGCCATCCTGCAGCGTGGGAAGCACAGCTCAGGGTCACGGTGAGCGGATATATGGGACAGTGTGGGAGACAGCACTGAAAGAAATGCCTTAAACAGGGAGAAATATCCACCATTTCTCCTTCTGTGCTCCTCCAGTTGTGCTTTCCCATGGAAACCTAATGAGGTTCGCTTTGAAAAGTTCCCGAGCCGCTCAGGCCGAGTTTTATTCTGCGATTCCCAGCATGGGAGGCCCAATTCCGCATCTGCAGCAATTAACCTCGGCCACCTCCTCACCAGGACAAGTCAAAAACTCGGGGCTTCCTCTGGTTGCCGATCCAGGCAGGGCTGCTCTGGCTCTGCCCCGGCCACAGCTCCGTGCCCAGGCGCTGGCACGGCAGAGGGCTTGGCACTGTGGCTCTCCTGGGCACTGTGGCTCTCCTGGGCACTGTGGCTCTCCTGGGCACGGATTGGCAGTGGCACCGAGGAGCCACGCTGCTTTCTGCCCCTTCTGCCCTCTGCAAACACTGCTGCAGTTACAGGGGAAGGAGGGAATGCAGCACACTGGCCCAGACAGGGCAGACACCAAGCACATTCCATGTGGTGCCTCCTTGCCAATGGGGAGGGCTCCAAAAGAGCCTCCAAAGGGCTGAGGCACATTCTTTATGGAGGTTTTTCTCCTTATTTAGAAAGCAGAGGTGGAGCTAGTCAGGCTCATCTGATTTTACATCTCATTTGTGGAAGGGAAGAAGCAACAGAGCGAGATTATCCTAAAAGGGGAGTTGGAACAATAAATTGGATTATTTTAAAGTTCGTCCTTTGAGACTCTGAGCTGTGATGCCTTTTAATGCCACCTAAAGGAATTCAAAGTATCTTTGGAGCATCACAGGGGTGGAGTGAAGAGTGCTCAGAATGTTGGTGCTAATGGGGGAACAAAAAAAAGGAGGTTGAACCAATCTAATGGATTATCCAATAAACACAATTTATGGTTGATTTATATTCCCAAAGATGAAGTAGTAGGAAAAGCCAATAGACTATTAAAAAAGGGAAGAGAAAAGTATCTTTTCTCACTCCTGTTTGGAACTCGAGAGCAGGCAAGTGTAATGAAGTACAGCAAGTGCATTATGCCAAGAGTTTTGCAAAACATTTTTAAAGTGTGATTGAAATGTTTTTGTGTGGATTGGAAGCTGATTACAGAACCGGAAAACCAGAACTGGGAGTTGAGAGGTATCTAAAGATCTTAACAGTTCACTTTTCATTCGCCAGGTCTCCACACTGTGCCTTCAGAAAACAAAATAACACAGCTGAAATAAACCTTACAATGTAAAATGGCCCATAATGCACGTAATACAGTTCTTTTTTGTGCTAGCCAGTGTTTGAGTGAGTGCCCATGTTTTCTCAAATTGAGTAAAATACAAAAATCAATGTAGCATGGGGAGAAAGGTCTGGAGCTGGCTTTAGTTTGTCCTTGGGTGGAATGAATCAGCCTCTGCTCCGAGTGCTGCGTGAGGCATTCGCTGATGTGGCTCCTGGAGGTGCCCATTTGGACACAAATCCCACCCTGTGGGCCAGCAGTCAGATTGGAAGACAGCTGGATTTTAGGGAATTAAGAGATATTTATACGGACCATCACACAAAGAGCTGGGTCATGGTCTATTTTCCCCCTCCAGCCTTTTTTTTAGTGGCTAAGGGGCTCGTAGGCACTGGATTTTTAGGCCTTATCCTTTGAACCACCCTTCTGGGCAGTCCTTTGCCATGTCCTGTGCCCAGGTGAGATGTCCCCGATGACCCTGGAGCACTGTGATGAGCTGGGGAGGGACATTGCCTTGGCTTCTGCCTGTGGAACACATCTTCTGCACTTGCTGTGTGTTTCCTCCCTCTGCAAAGAGTACTCAGCTGTTCCATGAGACGTAGCTCACTTGGATAGCTCAGAGACACTTTTGTGTGGGTACTCACTTAAAAAAAAAAGAAACAAACATTTGTTTTGGTAGGAATTTTTAACTTGCTTTATACACTGTGGATTTTACAGCTTCTGGGAAAATATAGTTCAGGTAAATAAAGCAGAGAACTTGTTGCAGCAAACCTGATTGGAGACGACCTCTTCTACAGCAGTAATGGGATTTCATTCATGGAGTACCTAATGTGTCTGCAAAAGCTTTATCCCATGCATTTACTCCAAAGCAGTTCTGTCCTGAGGAACAAAGGATGTTGTTTTTCCAAGGTGATGGAGGATTTCCAGATGTCTTCTGACTTTGGATTACCCCCAGGACATTAGAAAATCAGCTCCAGGATTTATTCAAGAGGGAACCAGCAGCAGTGAGCTTATTTAGCAGAAGTTGCAAACAGTCAGTGCACAAATGAAAAGCCTCTGGGTGTGAGCACTGGGAAATCTTCTACAGGCTGTGTTGTGTTGGGCACAGGATTTGTTCTTTCTGATGATATATTTTTATTAGCGAGGAAAACAAAATGGCAGAGTCAAGCCATGTGCCCCTGAGAGAGGGAGGGAGCAGAAACTTTCCAGCAAGGATGGGAAGAAGGAGGGAGTTATGTGAGGAGTTCAGGAGCTTAGGGGAGTTAAATGACTTTTCTGAATGAAAATGTAGAATGAATCCTCTAAGGCTGAGGTGATGCAACGTGTGTGTAGCTGGGATGTAGAAGGAAATGGTTCAGAGAGCGTTTTTGGGGTTGGGGCAGTGGGCTGTTTGCACTTCAGCTTCTGTGCTGCTCTGAGATGGGGTCTGGGGAGCTCTGCCAGTGCCTGTCCTCCCCTTCTCCATTTCCCCAGACCCACCCCATGGATGGGCCTGGATCCTCCCCCTTTTATCCCTCTGTTACAGCAGGACGGGGCCAGCAGAGAACTCTGCCAGTCCCAGCTCCACCCCAGGCTGAGCAATATTCATGAGAGCTGCAGCCTTGTCTACCTCTGCAGAACTACTCAGGAAAACATGTTCCATCTTGCTGGAATTACTAATGCACTGGACAGCTTCTTAAGCACTAAATTCCAAGCGAATATTTTGCATATAAACATTTATTTCCCTCACTGTTATCTAGCTCAGAGCTGACCATTTTTCTGCTAGAATGTTGCAGATGCAACTTGGATTTTTTTTTTTTTTTCTGCTGGCTGAAGCAGTTCAGGTGGATTTATTTGCTGTTACTTAGAGCATTAAAACAAGGTTTTGTACATTGGCTTCAGGAGGAATTTCTTGCCCTCTTATTTATGGCAGCAGTGCATTAATGGGGGAGCTGCTTTGGCTTCCATTCTGTTTTGTAAGGCTGATTTAGACTTGCAGCAGTTTTCAAAATCTTTGCAACTGGCCAAACTATTTTTGGCAATTATGCTAGACAGGAAGGGTGAAGGTATTAATTTAAAAATTTGGAAAATGAGTTGGAAAATTGCATAGCACAGCCTATTTCCATCCTACACTTACTCCATGACTCCATACAGCGTTTTTGGTTTTTTTTTTTCTCTTTCTGGTGAAAAAAATCCAAAGTTGGGAAAACTTGATGGTGTAGCTTGAGAGGCAAGTGTAAAAGGTGCAGTCAGAGTCGTTGTTTTAACACACGATGTCAATAAATGGTTGTACCTGCTCTTGTGGTGTTTGGTGTTTCTGGGATGGCAAACTCAGTGTGCAAAGAGCATGGTGAGGCACAGGCAATCAGATTATTTTGTGATTAGCAAAGCATGACCACTCTTACGTATTATTCATGGATACTTGGGGTTTGAGATGCTTTCAGTTCTGCTCTAAGATTGAAAATTGTAAGATAGAGGCCAAAAAGAAATGTCTGAAAAATCAACATAGAAAAGTAAAGTTTGATTTAGGGATGTTTGTGTGAAAGGGAAAGATAGGTGTCAGAGCTGATTTACAAGTGAGTTCTCATCCTTAGTGCTCTGCAGTTCCTTCATTGAAGAATTTTTAATTTTTTTGTGTGAGTGTTCACAGGTTGATCTTGGGATAAGAGCAGAGCTCTGGGCTTGATTCCCTTATCCTCTGCTTTGGAGATGAGAGTGTAGAGATGTACTTCAGATTCCCTTGGCAGGAAAGGAGGCTGAGTGTGTGTTTGAGGGGTTTGCTGGGCTCAGAATATTGGCTTAGGTGCTTCCAGCTGAAATTCCTGTACCAAGTGCTCCTCCTGCCCTTAATCCCTCGCTGGTGTATCCAGGTGTGCAGCCAGGCTTCCCATATGTCTTGATTCTTAAAGAATATTAAGGCTTTTGTAAGACTTCTCACGTGGTTTGGGGTTAAAGCTGTGACCTGACCAGTCTGTGCTGCTTTTGCTCCTGTGTTAATCACCTTCAGCCTGTGGCAGGGTCAATGAAGTTCACAGAATCATGGAATGCTTTGGGCTGGAAAGGACCTTAAAGCCCATCTTGTTCCACCCCCTGCCATTTGCACATCAAGAAATCAGGGGTCAGCCTGGAGGAGAAAAGGGTTTGAGGAGACCTTGGAGCACTTTCCAGGACCTAGAGAGGCTATAAGAGAGTGAGAGAGAGGCTTTGCATAAAGCCGTGGAGTGACAGGACAAGGGAAAATGGTTTTAAACTGAAAGAGGACAGAGATTTAGATTAGATATTAGGAAGAAATTTTTTCCTAAGAGGGTGGTGCAGCACTGGAGTTGGTCACTGAGAGAAGCTGTGGCTGCCCCTGGATCCCTGGAAACATCCAAGGCCAGGTTGGACGGGGCTTGGAGCAGCCTGGGACGGTGGAAGGTGTCCCTGCCATGGCAGGGGTGGCACTGGATGATCTTTAAGGTCCCTTCCAACCCAAACCATTCTGGGATTCTTTGAATTGAGTCTCTACTATTACATTCCTTACATTTAGCAGCCCCTGGGTTGTTGGAGAGGGATCGTGCCTCTCTGCTGTTCCATTCTAGAAAACAAGCAGCTCTGATAATATATGTGGAAAAGAAGGGATTCCTTATGTTCTTCATGCTTATCTTTCACACCCGAGTGAGGCTTGTGCTGGAATGTGAAAATGGAGGTGAGTTAGACAAAATATTAGCATGCTTTGATGCAAAACACAGATCTGAGTCCTCCACCTCTGACACTCTCAGCTTTGAACTTGAAATCAAATGTAGAGCCCACATTCTGGGCCCTGGTTGTTTGTGATTTACACTCTGCTTGATACCAGCCTTGGAACTGGAAGTGGCAAGTGCTACAGACAGTTATGCTGTAAACAGGGATGGGGACTGTGCCAGTCTCCATGTGGCTGGGAACCTGGAGTGGGATCTCTACGGCAGGAGGAGAATCTCTGTAGCTACTTAAAATGACACAAAGCAACAATTATATTTCACATTCGGAAAGCAAATGATCTTTAATTGTCTGCTGAAACTGAGGTTTGCCAAGATTAAACGTGGGATTAATGCCTGGAAGTAAAGATTCCTGCAGAAAAAGCAGTGAAACCAAAGCCTGGGCTTTGTTTCATAGATCTGTACCTGCTTCTTGCTCTTGGGTTCAGGGGGCAGTGACTCTGTAACTCACTCTGTGTATTGCACCAGCTCTGTAGAACACTGAGAGTTGTCCATGCAGTGATGTTTTACTGGGGCGGTGCAGTTCTGAGAGTGACCCCAAGCAAGGGGCTGTGGGGGAGAAAAGAGCTGGTTCTCATTCTGCAGTGAGTTTCAGGCCTTGCCACGTTTGAATTCAGAAGTGCCAATTGTCCTTCTCCAGCTTCAGCCTTGGTGCTCAGAGCTGTGACTGCAGGGGAGGGGGCAGTGAAACCTCCACGGCTCAGCCTGGTGAGCAGGGACTGGGGAGGAGCCAGGTCCTGCCCGCTGCTGATGCTGGGCTGATCTGGTTATCATTTTTAAAGCATCTTATGGATCTTGTTGTCAAGTCCACGTAGAGAGCAGGAAGGGAAGGCTGTGCTTGGGAATGGCTGTTTCCTGCTGCTCTTTCCATTGAAATCTGAAGCTGCTTTTGATGTTGGGTGTCTTAGGAGAGACACAACCCAGGTTCACAAAGATGACTTTTGAAAACTCAGTGTTGACTGTGTGAGAATAAATCTATGTAGCAAGAACTATGGAGAAGCATTGTGAAATTTCTGGAAGGTCAGTGGTGCCCAAAATGGCAGTGAGGCGTTCAGAAGAACATCTGCACCATGTACAGCCTCTGCACATGCTGAATTCTAAATAAAATATTTCCAGCAGACACCCTGAGCTACAGCTGGTTTTCTTCCATCCATAAAAACCTGCTCTAGTGGAAGGTGCCCCTGCCCACGGCAGCAGAGTTGGAACAAAATGATGTTTAAGGTGCCTTCCAAGCCAAACCATTCTGTGATAAAAGTCATTTTCGTGGTTAACTCACGTTGCACATGGCATCGAAACACCTGGCTTGAGGAGCACTGCTTCCCCGAGGCAGCAGCTAGGGAAATGAATGGTTATGTTTGTGTAACTTTGAGTTCAAGGATATTTCTGTCAGACTTGAATGCATCAGTTGATTTGTGTTTATTTTTGGGATACGGGGGAAAATGAAGTTTTCCTGTAGGCTTTATTAGAGCATGGAGTGGAATATGTAAGGCAAGATTTAAAACTAAATAGCCTATTGTTTCCTGAGGTGTTTTCAATCATGAAGCCTTGCAGTTGGTTTCCCCTCCCCTCCATCTGCAGTGCTGAACCCTGTGAAACACATCCAGCTCTCTGCTCATACCTGACTCCCTTATCTCTGCACTCTTAGGAGTTGCAGAATATTTTCCAGCCCTGGAAAATCACACTTAGCCTGTGACAAAATTCTTCCTCATCTATTTGTGAAGTCTTGTGCCATCGCTGTTGTGAGTTTGAAGAAGGTGGTGTGGCAAAGCACAGGGGGAGGTTCCTGGTTCCTGCAGGCTGCAGGAGCTGGCCGGGAGCACAGCCTGGCACTCTCAGCTCATGTTGGGTGTGAGTGCACTGGAGCTGGGCTCCAGGCAGCTGAGCACTGAGCGTTTCTAAAGCTGCTCTAAGCAGGATTTAAACACCACTAAGTCAGGCTTGTTCACAGCTGAGTCTGCCTGGGTGTCATCTGGTTAAATACAAGTGACTCGAACTCCAGAGAGGATTAAGCAGTTGGGAGCACAGAGTGGTTTTCAAAGTGAGAATTATAGAATCCCAGAATGGTTTGGGTTGGAAGGGACCTTAAAGCTCCTCTTGTTCCAACCCCCTGCCAAGGGCAGGGACACTTTCCACTATCCCAGGTTGCTCCAAGCCCCGTCCAACTTTGGACTTGAACACATCCAGGGATGGATGGGGTGTCCACGAACTCTCCAGGTAACCTGTGTCAGTGTCTCTCCACCCTTATAATAAAGAATTTCTTCATAATATCAAATCTAAATCATTCCCCTTCTCCTTTCCCCTTATCACTACATACCCTTGTGAAAAGATCTCTCCAGAAGGCTCCACTTTAAAAAAAAAAGGCAGGAATTAAAGCTGGGACTGGTTTCCAGCTTTAATTTTCTGGGATGGCAGCAGCTTTGTTGTTTCAGTGGGTTTGGTCCCAGGTTTTCCATCAGCTAAGCAGGGCAGTGGGCAGCAGGACTGGCGGGACCTTGTACAGGACACAGCCCCACAGGACAGGGGAGGTTGGGCCCAGCCCTGGTGTGGGCAGGGACTCCAGACAAGGGGATTTTCTGGTCGGGTGGACAGGCTGCCTCCTCCTCTCCTGCTTGCTGAGCAGTGCTGGAGGAGCTGACACCTGTGACAGCCACTGGGATCCTCACTCCCAGTGCAGCCCCTCTCCCTGTGCCCTGTGTGCAGCGTGGTGTGAGAAGAACCAAGGGATGAAAAAGGTCTTGATTCCAGGTCTTGCTTCACAAGGCAGGAGTGAGCTCAAGCAGCAGCACGAAGTCAGGAAAAGCTGCCTTTTCTTCTGGCTCAGTAAAGGGACAGACAGCAGTCAGGGTGTCCCTGCAGACCCTGCTCCTGACCTTGGCACAGCCATGCATGGAGTGGCTGTGTCATCTTCCTTGTTCTGGCTCCTCTCTTGTCCATAGCAAGAGATTATTTTAGTCTTGAGGCATTGCTAAGTGAAAAAGGGGAGAAAAACCACTATTTTATATAGAGAGAGAGCTACTGCAGCCACCTGTCAGCTCCAGATCATGGCAGGACGGGAGGGGTTGCAGGAGGGTGTGGAGAGGCAGAACGGGCTGTTTCATAAGGACAGGCACATAAAACGTCGGTGGGAATGGAGGGGAATAATGGAATGGATTTATAGGCTTCGAATGCCTTCCCCAAACTGCTACGCAGGCTGTCACTAAAATGGAAAATAGATCTAAGGTTGTATAACGTATCCACAAAGTAGTGTGTGATTTAACAGCAGTACTTACCATTTGCATTGAAACAGGCTGCAATTGCTGAAATCAGAGGGGAAGCTTAAAGGCCTAATGTTTGATGGTGGATATGGCTGTAGAGAGCAAAATTCTGCTCGCTGGGGTTGATTAATTCTGTATGACAAAAGATATAAGATAAAGTGCTCTGCATACTGGGATCAATTGCTGTGGGAAGAAACATATGAGCATATTTTTTTTCCCCTTGACTGGCAGGCTCTCAATCCTGAGACGTTGGAGTGTTCTGCCCTCAGTTTTAAGGTTATGAACACACGAAATCCTGACACCTCTGTTATTCATCAGGGTGAAATCTTACTCATAAGTGCCAAACGTATGGGGAGGCTAAGTGGATCTATCAGCTGTGATTTGAGCGGAATATTCTGCCTTGTTAATTTATTTATTTAAGAGGATTAAAGAGAACCTGAACAGCCATCCTGGGTTCTCTAAAGATTTTAGCAGTGCAGGGCAAGAAGGGCCATTAAATGGAGTGATGAGATCTTTATCACAATGTGTTCTTGTACCAAGCTTAGGGCCTCGTGTTTGTACCATAATAGGTTCTTCCAAAGGAACTTCTAAACCCAAAGTTAATTCCTCACATCTCCTGATGGTCTATTTCCCTGTTTAATTACCACATTTGTAACCTTTTTTTTTCTATAGGGACTTTTTAACCTCTAATTTTCAACTCTTGCTGCTGTTTCTATTTCAGAAAGCACAGGACAAAGCACTTTGTCCCTGTTTGCCCCATGCAAAGAGAGAGTAAAGTTCACCAGACTTGTCCACTTGTGCACTTGCTTGTTTTGAAAAATCCAAGTGGGTTGTTTTTGTTATTTTTGTCATTTTCCGAATTATGTGTTTTACCTCTTGCAGTGGGAAATAAACTTGTGCTTCCTAGTGCTACAGTCTCCCCCTTCCCCATGAAAGTTTTATGTCCTTGTAAGAGAAGTTCTGCAGTCACAGATGATGACAGTTAGCAAAGTGTTCACATCTCCCCAGAAAATTGTGTTAAATTGGGCTCTGTGAAGGGGAGAAGAGCTGTGCTTGTGCTCTCGATATTACATTTATGTCTCTGGGGTTGTTACCATAGCTCAGTGCTTTCAAGGAGTTCATATTCCGAGCTTTAAAGTGGATGAAAAACAGAGGGAAAGATGGGATAAGAGGGGGTGCCTCTGATTACTGAGGACTGGAGTGCACTGGCATTGGTTGCTTAAATAACAACGAGGAGTGAACCTGCCCACCAGCCTCATTCTTTATGCTGAACTTTTCTTTCTTTATTCTCCATAGTCCATCCCAGCAATTATACATCACTGAACACCTGGATATTAAACCTGGAAAGCCTTTTTTGATGGTTTCCAGTAGAATCCAACTGGTACTGATGACCTGATTTACTTTTAACAAAGAATTTGGCCAAATTTTGCAGAGTTGACCAGGGATTTGCAGCATCTGAGCACCTCCTGAACACATCACTCCTGTCCAGCTGGGAGGACCCCGGGCTCCGTGTTCTGCCCCTCTTGTGCTGGTGGGGAAATTGCTGTTCTTTATTCTTCTGAGTTGCTGCACCTTTTGACTTTCTGATTTTTTCAAATTTACTGCTTTTATTGCTTCAGTATGAGAAGCATTTAATTAACTCAGTGAAGGAGATTCCAGGGAAGATTTAGGATTTATTAATGTGTATTTCTTTGCCCAATTTTGCTGTGTTGGCCAATAAAATTTTCCTTGGGACCATCAAGTTCCCCTGGAGATGATGTGTAAATTCTCCATTCCCTGTGGAAACCCTGAACAGACATTCCAGTTTGCAGAGGAAAGACAACTTTCCACTTAGTGCCTGGCCTGCAGAGGAGATCAGAAAAGTGGTTAAAAACCATAGAGTTTCAGTCTTGTGAGAAATTTCCTCATCTTGTACTTGCACTAATTCTGCATCAGAATGCAAATAAATATTTTCAATATTTCCAATCAGAATTAAATTTTTAAATATATTTTTGAGTATTTTCCTGTTTGTTTTCCATCTGTGCTTTTAAATGTTTAAATTAATAATACTGTTTGGTTTTTTTTGTTTTTGTTTTTGTTTTTGTTTTTTTTGAGAATACAGATCTATTGGATGGCTCAGCTTGTCTTTAAAATAGATTATTTAAAAATAATTTAGGACAGCTGCTTTCGAGTGATTGAGTCATCTCATTTTTTAGATTAGAATCTCTTGTTTGCTTTGTAATGAAATGCTTTGGCACTTGCAACAAGAAATTAAGATAAATATTCAGCATACAAACCACAAGACAGGTGTTTTTTCCAGCATCCTCCTTGTTCCAGGGAAGTGCCATATTTCTTCTCCAGACATGTTTTTGTGCTTTTATAAATGACTCCAAAGTTGGATATTTCCACGGTTTCTTGAAAATTTTTCACCCTCTGATTTCCCTGCAATTTCTCTTGCTTCAGAAAATTGAGTTTCAATCAGTTAAGAAGACTGGAAACTTCTCGGTGCCTCCCTTTTACCCGGCTATAATTTGGTGGAGGACACATTTATATGTGAAAATGAACATTTCAGTGATACATTGATTCCTGTAGGGGAAATCTTCCCACACAGGGCCACGGATCCACACAAACCCAGGTGTGTGGCACTTCTCAGTTATTCCAGTGGGGAAATAGCGCCGAGTTCTGCCCCTGGAGCTGGTGCTGGCTGTGGGGAGGGTGGCAGGGGCTGTGCTGGCAGGGCAGGGCTGGGTGCCAGGCCAGCAGCAGCAGCCCCAGGACTCGCTGCTGGCAAGGGCAGCTGTGGCTGCAGCTGGAGCAGCAGCTGCTGTGCCTGTGCCTGCAGGTCCAGGGAGGAATGAGGCTGAGACAGAGCTCTCAGGTATCAATCCACGCTCAGGGCAGCACTAATAGCTGAGAAACAGCAGGTAGATCACTTGGAAGAGAAAAATGATTGGTTTTTTTTTAACTTTTTTTCCTGAGCTGGAAGAGTTTGCCTCCTTTTCCAAACGGACAGCTCTGTTTCCTCTGGTTCACCTGGGGTTTGGCTGCTTAACCAGCAGCACTCAGCAATGACAGATATCCACAGATTTCCCAGCCACAAAAATGTTTGTGTGGAGGAGTGTAGAAGCCCTCTGTAGTAAAACTGTAAGCCCAGTGTAAAACTGTTTTATAAATGTTTTATAAATGGCAGCCTGGAGACTGGGCGAACATCAGCTCCTCGTGGAGGTGAGGAGGTGGGCACACAGCCCAGGGGCTCCTGGCAGTGTCTGTGTGCACTTCCCTGCCCACTCCAGTCATTCCCAGCCCTCCCTGAGGGAAGCAGAGAAGAGCTTGACCCTGATGAGAGCAGAACTGGTCGCTGTACCTGCACCATTTGCATTTATCAGCCCTTACATACTTCTGCTCGTGGGCTGAGTGAAACTGGGCACATGCACAGCTTTGCACTGTTGTGGTTCTGTTCTCTGTGCTGCATCCAGCTACTGTTCAGGTGTTAAAGTCAAATGTTCACTTTGGGGACAAGGGTGGCTCCCTCTGAATGTCCTCACCTGGTTTAACAGGGCTCAGATCTACTGGGCAGAGCCTCTGCTGCAGAAAAAGTAGATTCACATTTGGCTGTGCCATGAATCTCTCTGCTGGAGTTTATCTATCCTTCAGAGAGTCTTGGGAAATACTGAAGTCTGATTTGAGTGAGCAGTTGCTCAGAAAATTGACCCACACTACAATATCGAATTGGGGACATTCTCTCATGTGCTGTTTCCTCCTTCCCTGCTTCTTGTGAGTTGACCCAGGTTGTTTTAAGGTCCCGTGCACTCATTCTCTGCTATAGTCAACAGAGAAATAAAGACTGGGCTGGTTTGTTTGTTTTTTAAAATCACTGAGTTGTTTTTTTTCTTCAGTTGTTTTTTCCTTCTTGAAAGCTTTTCTAGCTCTTTTTGCCCTGAGGGGATAGGGGTTTTTTGAGTTTTTTTAATAAGGAAAAAGAACTGTTTCTGTAGTGCTTTTAGAACTGCTGAAGGTAGCTGAATACATTTATTTATATGGATGGAGATCAAGGACAAGTGCATCTTGCACTTGTATTTATAGCCTTCTGTAAAATGTGCTTGAAAATAAATACCACTGATTTTGCATAGGCCACGGCCTGACCTGGGCATCCTGTGAATGTGCTTTTCAGTGCCCCAGGTGTAGGAAGTTCCCTTTCTCTTTCCCCAATTCCTGTTTTGCTGATTCCCCTGTGTAGTTTTATAGAATTGCTGTTTCTCTAGCTCTTGATGTGCCAACAGAGCATACAAGATTGCATTGGTTCATTCCTACATAACATGAAATTAAATGCATTTCTCTTTCTGGATTTTAGCTGTGGCATGGACAGGGTCATATCTCTTGATTTAAGTCTTTGGTGCTCACTTTAACTCCAGTGGTCTTTTTACAGATTCCCTTGAAGTGTCTTGATGCAATAAGAACTCTCAAAATCCTGTCCCATGCCGTGCTGGTTCATGACTCACTGAAGGAAAAGGGCTGGGTGTAGAGGTTTTCCTCCTGCTTTTAATTTTTTGTTTGTTTCAAGAACCATTATGTTCAGATGTCTCTCATTCTCAGGTGTCTGGCACGTAATAAAAATTTAAAACCAGGTTGTAATTCCTGGAGAAATTAGCTGGTTTTCCATGAAAGCACCTGCAAGCTGGCTAATTATAATTCCTTTAAGAGTTCTGCTTCTGTACTTTCTTGTTGCTGGTGTAATTCATGCCCTTTCTCTGTTACACTGCCTTATCTTGGGTGTCAGCTCTGTCTAAATTGGTCTTCTCTGTACAAATAACAGGATTCACATGCTCTCACCCTTCTCTGGTGTCAGTAACATCAGTTTCAGTCTTTTATTTATCCTGCTATTACTAAAGCCTCCCTTTTTAAACACTGGGTATTTATTTTTCCTCAAAATGCAACATTTTCCTCCTGTCATAAAGCAAGGGACTTAGAGATTTTCAAAGGCTCTTTCAGTAAAGCTGGGAATTAGATTCTTGTGGAGACCTTAATAAAAAATGGAAGACTTCATGTATTAACATACATTGATTTATTCATAGTGTTTCATTACAAATAAGTGAGGATCCCATAATATCAAAAAAGGTTAGGAGAGCAGCAGAGCATGGTATATTATATTGACAGCTCTATTGAAATTGAGCTGCCTTTGGATTGAATTTGGAACTCAGGCAAGGAATTGGCTGGTAAATAAGTCATGAGTTTCCCTTGCAAGGGTCTGTGCATCAGGAGGGTTGCCATGGGTGAGCACGCTGAGCTCCGGCAGGTTTCAAGGTGTGCTGGCACCAGCTCCAGGTGTTCCCAGGACATCCCTCCAGGTGTGGGACCCTCCTGGTTTATCCTCCCAGGTGTCAATCTGCACTCTGAGGCTCAGAATGAGGGGAAGGAAAAGATACCAGAAGCTGGTTTCCACAGCGAGAAGGGCTTTTGTCTACAGACGTGATGATACCTATTTCATTTAAACCTATCACTTCATTGCAGCGTATCCTCTGTAGCACAGGAAAAGGCTTCCAAGGCTTTTGTTGTCAGCAAAAGGCTGCCATTGTTTTCAGCTGCCTTTTGAGGAGGTGATTTGCCCAAAGGAAATGTATCCGTGTTTGCACCGAGGGCTTTCAGAAGCTCTGGGGGCTTGCACGGGCGATTCTCATGAAACTCCTGCCGGTCGTGCTGTGTGCTCTGGTTTGGCTACAGAAGTTCAGAGCCTGGGAACAAAAAGCAATTCTTTGCCTCTTTTGTTGTAAATCAGCACACGCTGAGGCTTTAGCGGAGAGAGGAAATTAGTTTTTCCCTAAGTAAAGCCTTGGAAAAATTGCCATGTTTGTTTGACAGCATCCAAATACAAAACCGCTCACGGGAGATACCGAAATAATACCTGTGTTTGAAATTTAGCCTGGAGAGGTGACAAAACAGGGCAGCAGAGAGAGGCCAGGTGCAGAGGGCCCCTCATCACCTTCCTTTCCTTGTTCTTCATTTGCAGATCACATACAAGGCCGTCGGGTCCCTGGATCCCAGTGCCGACCTGTCCAGCCAAAGAGGGAAAGTCTTCAAGCTGCGGAACGAGACCCATCACCTCTTTGTGGGGCTGTACCCGGGCACCACGTACTCATTCACCATCAAAGCCAGCACAGTCAAGGGCTTTGGGCCACCCATCACCACCCGGATTGCAACGAAGATTTCAGGTACTGCTCTAGAGAAGAGGAAAAAATAAAACTTTCTAGGGGTTTGATCTTTAGACTCAAAGCTGATGCATAAAACTATAAAAAATATTCAGCTTAGTGTCTCTCCAAGTCTCCTAGGGCAGAGTTTTGAAACAGCCACAAACCTTTGTTTATTCCGGTTACAGACACAGGGGTTAATTTGTGGGTGTCCTAAATATCCCTGGATATCTGTGGAGCATTTTAAATGAGAATCATCATTAGTTCTACAAATGAACTACCCCTAAAGTAATTATTGTTAGCATTATCTGCCTGGCTGGGGAAGCTCCTTCTGTAATGTGGTTTTTATTTTCAGGATGTACCAAAATGGAGGTAATGAAGTAATGGAATTAATAGTGCAAAGAGACTAAAAATAAAGGAGCAAAGCTGTTTTCCTTGGAGTTTTTTATGAGTAAGAGCAGAGGGAGGGCTTGAGGCAGACAAGAATATGAAAGGCACTAAAATAAGGAGGCATGGCAAAGGGAAGGTGTAAAAAAAAAAAAAAAAGGAAGGAAACAGGCCAGTTATCAAAAACAGTATGCATGGTAGTGGTGATATTGGGCAGATATATGTGGATTTTAGCATTTAGTTGATAGCACTAAAACAGGTTCTCTAACAGAGAGAAGAGCTGCCATTTTTTGAACTATTTTAACCGTTTTTTTCAGTAAAGCCAAAATAAACATCTGGAACATTGAGGACACTGGTAATGCCTGAAATTATGGCTGATTACTGTAGAAAAGGGTGCACTACCATATAGATTTTCCACTGCCCTATTTGAAAATCAGTTGATAAAAGCAAGCAGTGAGCAGTAAGTGACAGGAAAGAAGCAAAGCGCATTGGGGTTTGAACCCTTCATGTTTAGCACTAAATTTCTAAACCACTTGAAGTAAAAGCCATCAAGTGTCCAAACAGCTCCACGGGCTCTTGGGGTTTCTGCAGCCCTGCTGTGAAGGGACAGCACAGTGTGCACTCTGCTCCCTTGTGACCAGAGAAATAAAACACCACAGCAATGGTTTGGGGGCTTTTCCCCCATGATTCAGTTTCTTTGCATTTTATTATCCCATGAGTGCTCAAACTGTGCTAGCAGCCTGCATGAGTACCAACTATGTGCCCACTGAGCTTGGTTTATTGACTTTTTTACCCCCCATCTTCCAAATATCTGGCTCTCAATAGATGGCTACAAACTCCATGCAAGCATTTGGGTAATCTCTGATATTAGATTATCTCATTGCATGGTCAAGGTTTTGATACATTTCACAAATAATATGAAAATGACTGTTAAACTTGCTCTAAGAGGCAGCCTCGAGGTTATTAGGGAGAAGAAGGATTTTTGCATTGACAGGAATGTCCTTGTGAGGCTGTATTTTTTTTTTTTTTCAAATGGAAAGACATCAGTGCTGCAGTCTGTGGGTGCTCTAGCACTGTCCCCTCTGGCTGGAGCAGGGGCTCAGCAATTCCTGCTGTGCCATCACAGCCAGCAGGTCAAGGGAGGGGAATTTCCTCCTCTCTTCTGCCCTCCTGAGACCTCACCTGGAGCACTGCCCCCAGTTCTGGGGTCCTCAGCATAGGAAGGACATGGAGCTGTTGGATCCAGTGCAGAGGAGGCCACGGAGATGCTCAGAGGGCTGGAGCCCCTCTGCACTGGAGCCAGGCTGGGAAAGCTGGAGTGTTCACCTGGAGAAGAGAAGGCTCCCTTAGAGCCTTTTCCAGTGCCCAAAGGGGCTCCAGGAGAGCTGGAGAGGGACAGGACAAGGGGGAATGGTTTTAACCTGACAGAGGGCAGGGTTAGATGGGATATTGGGAACAAATTGTTCCCTGTGAGGGTGGGGAGGCCCTGGCACAGGGTGCCCAGAGAAGCTGTGGCTGCCTCTGGATCCCTGGAAGTGTCCAAGGCCAGGCTGGAGAGGGCTTGGAGCAGCCTGGGACAGTGGAAAGTGTCCCTGCCCATGGCAGGGGGGGGAATGGATGAACTTTAAGATCCCTTCCAACCCCAACAGTTCTGTGATCTCCATCACCTCCAGTGATCTCTGGTGTAGAAAACCACTGGTGATGTGTCTCCTTTCAATGAGTCACTGCTTCCCCTTGATGAAGAGCACCTTACTCCAGAGAAATCCTTCTTAAGCAGTTGACATTCACTCTGAATGCATTCCCAGCTTATTGACAGGGAACCAGCAGCTGAGCTGATAATAGCAGCCCCCATTCTTGACAGTTTTCAGGCATTTAGATAAAAATCCTGATTGTAAACAGGATTACAGTGGAAATCACTATGAGGGGATTAAATATGGGATCCCCCACAAGGCAGCTTGCCCTTGTGAGCTACAGATGAACTATTTGTGTGAATTCTTCTGTTTGCTTTATACTTTAAAGTCATTTCAGCAAAACCTGCATCTTTGGAACAAATTTGGTGCTGCTCTGACCTCATGATCCCTTCAGGTCTTCAGCAGTAAAACCTGTCCCAAACAGATGCCTGCTCCTGGGGAAGGAAGAAATAATGTAATAAGTGAAATATATTTCCTAAGGAAAGCTGTCCTACTTTCGTGGGATGGACCTAAGAGAAGACAACAAAGCAGAAGGGGAAACTAGAATTTGGCTGAGTGGGTTTTTATTCAGTGGGTTCCTGTGCTGCTTGGGGGAACACATCAGAGGTGGGGATGCCGTGGCTGGGCACCGCCCGAGGGTGGCATTGGGATCTCTGCAGCCGCCTGTTGAGTCAGCAGCGCTAAAATGTCCTGGGTTTGGGTGCAAAAATAACCTGGCTAATTTGTGCTCCTCTCTTTTCATCTTTTGTGCTTCCTAGCACACCCTCCAGCTAACCAAGGGGACACAGCTTAAGTCCGTGCATTAAAAACTCTGAAGACGTGAGAGGGCTAATCTGCTGACCAGAACAGGGAGAAACACTCAGGGGTGCTTTTCTTAGCTCTGCCACTGCTTCACTCATTTTATGATGTCTATGCAGTTTTCTTTCCTCACCTTTAAAACTGGAGGAATGATCCCACCTCGAAGGATTACTAAGCCTTAAAAATTCAAGACAGGATTTTCAAAGCCAGCTTGAAGATTTCGGCGTCCGATTCCCGTTTAATTTGCATGGAAAACGAGCGCACAAATATTTGAGCAGTTTTGACCATTCTGGTCATAACACTGTGAAGCACGTTGATATTTCTTTTGAGAAATGTTAATGCAATGTTGCCATCACTACCAAAGCAGTGGCTGGTGCATGATGAACGTGTTTCTCTTTGTCCTGCTGCAGCGCCGTCCATGCCCGAGTACGACACGGACTCTCCCCTCAACGAGACTGACACCACCATCACTGTCATGCTGAAGCCTGCTCAGTCCCGGGGAGCACCTGTCAGGTGGGTGTTTCGTCTTTTCTTCTCACACTTCCCCCCTCTCCTTCCTCCCCGGGCTTCCCTCACTCCTCTCTCATTCTCCTCTGAAAACGGTGCTGACTAAAAGGCCAACTCAGCTGTTGATTCTGCCTTTCACAGTCTCCTTTCATGAACGCTTCAGCCTCCTTGCCTCCCGCTGTTCACCTCCAGGAAGGATCGCTGCTGGCACTGGCGGGGTTATTGCCCTCTCAGCATCACTTCAGATGCCTCTGCAGTGCTGGAGCCCAGCAGGATGTGGAGCTGGGTACTGAGCATCCCCACGTGAGCGTGGAGGAGGCTCCAGGTCTCCATCCTGCCCTCTCTTCTGTGTGAGCAAGGCTTGCTGGTAACTATTGTAGGAATGCCTGCACTGTTTTTAAGGCTTGTGTGGAAGGATTTGCTCCGTTTCTGGATTTAACACACTTCTCACATTCATAATCCAGCTGTGCTGCTGGGCTGGCTGTGCTGGGAAGCAGTAATTTAGTCCAGAAAAAGGAATTCTGGTTTAGTGAGGCTTTGCTCATGTAGACAAAGCAGGTTCCGCTGCAGATCAGAGGATTTACAGAATCACAGAATCATTAAGGTTGGAAAAGACCTCCAAGACCTTCAAGTCCAGCCTTTTACCACTCACCTCCTTGTCAACCAGACCAGAGCACTGAGTGCCATCTTCAGTCATTTCTTGAACACCCCCAGGGATGGTGACTCCACTGTTTCCATGGGCAGCCCCTTCCAATGTCTGACCACCCTTTCTGTGAGGAAATTCCTCCTGATGTCCAACCTGAGCCTTCCCTGGCACAGCTTGAGGTTGTTTCCTCCCATCTTGTCCCTATTCTCTGGGAGCAGAGCCTGACCCCCACCTGGCTGCCCCCTCCTGTCAGGGAGTTGTGGAGAGGGAGAAGGTCCCCCCGAGCCTCCTTTTCTCCAGGTTAAACAACTCCAGCTGCTCCTCACATGACTGAGTCTCCAGCCCCTTCCCCAGCTCCATTCCCATCTCTGGACACACTCCAGCCCCTCAATGTCCTTCTTGCAGTGAGGGGCCCAGAACTGGACACAGGACTCGAGGTGTGACCTCAGCAGTGCCAGGTACAGGGGAGCCATCCCTTCCCTGGTCCTTTAGGGGCAGGGAGCTGCCCAGGCACCCATGGAATGGAGTGGGCACCTTGCAGGACACCTGGCTGCCTGTCTGAGCCGGGTCCTGCTCTGAGTGCGGAGATGCTGACGTGGGACCCTTGCCTGCAGGTCGCTCCCTGACTCAGAGTTCTGTGCTCGTCACTCTCTTCCATCTCAGTGGTTTTGTCTTTGGTGCAAGGCACCAGCACAGATGAACAAATTTCCCTTTTGAGCCAGCACTGCTTTATCTGTTGCTGGCAGAAGGGCCAGCTGGTCCTTCCTCCTGCCACTCATCCTGCCAGGCTCCTCTGCTGACAGCAGCAATTGGAATCACTCATAAAAACAGCGGGTCCTGCCTTGCACAGGGCTCCAGCAGGTATCCATGACCTCCCCGTGGGATCTGCAAGCTTTTACCTCCAGTTTTCACAAGAGACTCCTGAAGTTTTTCCCATGGGTGTTATTTGAAGAACACCATATTTCCTTCTTTCATAATGACATTGGTTTTTGTGTCCCACTGATGGGTTCTTACTGCTTTTGAAGGATGCCCACCAAGTATTCAGGAGCAAATTGCTCCTGATGCAAACGACTGGATTTAATTAAATATCCTATATCAGCTGGTGGTCCCCCAACTATCGTTGCTTGGCCCCAAATTGCATTAACAGGCTCAAACAAAAAAATCTGGTTTTTAGGACTAAGCACCATCCCTTCTCTAGTTTTTCTGAGTAATGTATTTCAAAGTTTGCCTTTCCATCTCTGGTGCTCCATATGAGCAAATTTAGGAGCCTATTTTCTGAGTCCTTTAGGGATGTTTTGCTGTTGGAAAAGAGCAGTAAAATCACACAGCTTTGTTTTGTTTTATTTCTTTATATGGGGGAACATTCCTGTATCTCGTTTTACCACCTGCTGTCTTAGCAGTGTTGCTATTTTGTCTTTTTATTGAAAAAAGTCTTGTGATTTTTCTCAAAGTCGATTTACTGCACTTTAACTGCATTCAGTGAATAATGCCTTTTCCAGCAAATGCATCTGCACATAAAATTGGTAGAGATTTTTTATAAATTTTCACTCTGATTTCTTTAATTGCATCGTAGCCTATTACACACATTTGCAGAGAGTGCAATATTTACATGCCACATCTAAGTGATAAAATTATTTCCTATAATGAGTCCATTTCATTGACTTACAGATGTGTGTATGAAAAGCAGAAGGGCAGGGGAATAAGGGGGAGGGAGTTTTGGGGAGAATTTTAGCTTTTTGATTAACTCTGACAGGCTCAGAATATGGGAATACTTTCCCCTGTATAAGCATCCAGACTGGTCCTAGGCTAACCTTAATAAATCCAGTTATTTCAAGCTTCAATTTGCCCAACCTCCTCCCTTTTCTTTCAGTCTGTTCTGCACACTGCCCCACTTTTCAAATTCTCTCCAAATACCATTTCCAGAAGCAGGTCCCACTCCCTCAGAGGGAGATCAAAAGAATAACACATGAAGAGCGTATTGTGAACTGCTTGTGGCACCCTTAACACACAAGAATGAGGTGGTTTTTCCTCCTCAGTGTGTTTTATTCATTCAGCTGAGATCAGATGTGGCCTCTTTGCTGTTGTCTGGTTAGGAGTTGTACCTTTGGGTGGTGTGAGGTTTATTTCTCGCATTAATTCCCTCTCGGTGCCATGCCGTGCTCTGTCCAGGTGCTGAAGGCATTAAAGCAAGCACAGATTTGAGACAAAGCACTGAGCAACCTCCCTGCACAGCAGGGAGATGGTGCAGAGGATCCTGGACAATGGAAAATGCTGGTCGGATGCCTTCTCCTGGCCTCTGGACAATGGAAATCCTGGTGGGATGCCTTCTCCTGGCCTCCCTGGTGGACGTGGCCGTGTTTTCCTTGATCCCTCCCCTCTTGCACGCTGACCCTGCACCTCCCAGCCTGCCTCAGATGGGGCTGAAACAGCTCCTGAAAGGAGTCTGAAGCCGATTTTCCTCACAACTTCTTCTAAAAGCTCTGCTATTCAGAGTTTTCACCGGGCAGGAATAGGTTGATCCCTTATCCCATCAGCCTGAAAGTTTCTGCTCTGCAGTTCTCCAGTTTTATTATAGTCCTTCCAAACGATGGAGATGAAAAACAATTAATATACAGTAATTATTCTAATATTTCCTCTTCTGTTCAGGGGATGGGGAGTCAGAGAACATGTAGGGGTGTGACTGTAAGGTTATATCTGTACTTAGTCTTGAGTTATTTCATTCTGCTGTAGCACAGAGTTGGAGCATGGGCTGCAAGAACATTTCCAGAATAATACTGAAGGATATTTAAAATAAGATTAATTGTATTTTCATTCATCTGAAATGCAGGTACACCAAATCCAAAGTCACTTTCAGCATTAAGACACTTGTGATGTTCCCCAGTGCTCAGGATAAATAATTTAAATGTGGCTGTTTATAAAAGTAACGATCGTGAACTCGGCATTGTTAACGATCTCTAGAAAACAGTGAGGACGCTCTCATGTGACCTGGTAGGATTAATATAAACTTAGATATTCTTTGATCTATTTTGTCCTATTGCCAAGAGAAAGGTGAAGCCTCAGCAAGCAGAAATATTCTCCCTTGTGGCACAGGCGTTTCATTTTTGCCTTTATTTTTCGTGGTATAACCTGCAGAGTTTGACTCCACGTTGCCCTTTAAAAATAACTTTTAGGTGTTCTCATATCAATCTAAACCCCGTGAATGGTGCTGTGATTGATTTGCTGGAGGCTGACATTCATCTATAATACATTCACAAGAGGAAGGAAGAATGCAAGTGTTCTCAATCTTTACTCCTCAACTCTTTCCTGAAAGCCTCCAATGTGATTTTGAGGATATTTCTGCCTTTGAATCTGTTATTGTCAGGAAGGCTGAGTCAGTCCTTCATAGATTATTCACATATGACATCTTTAGGCCTCTCTTTGAGAATTTATATCCCATCCCAGCTTGGAAATACCACCGTGAGGGGTTTTATCTGCAGGACATGTCCACCAGGCTGGTTTTTGTGTGGTGGGTATTTGAAAGTCCATCTGGTTTATTAGCACACAGTTGGTTCTATCAATCTACCTATACTGCTGTCATGGAGAAAATCAAATCTCCAGAGCATGTATTAGTTGTGAGGATTTCAGAGTTTAGATAAATGCTCCCCTTGGGTGTGATTGCCTTGTCAATGCACTGCTCTGTGCTGGAGCTGTAGGACACTGCAGAAGGACGTTCAAGAAGAGCCTGCAATTATTTTGGGGTGGGGTTCAGAAAATAGAAAACTTCTTTATTGGAGAAATATGGGTTTAGTCTCTCTCTATCTTCCTGCAGTTCTCAGAGGTGTGTCAGTAAATAATCTGTGATATTCTTTCGTGTTGCCCGCACACAGGTACAGATGGGTCAGTTTATTAATGTGCATCTTAAAGGAAATAAGTAGATCTGAATAAGAGAACAGAGTTTAAATATTGAAAATATATTAAGAAGTACTGAGCAAAGGTGAAATAAATATTTTCATATCAACAGCCAGCCAGGAGGAGAAATTAATTTATATGGACCAAGCCCCGTGTTACGCTTGAGTATTATTATTATTATTATTTGATTCTTGATCTTCCAAGCATGAAACAAAGGAAAATTTTCTTCTACTTAATGCTTAAAAATTTGAGACAAAACAGCTGTAGTGTTATTTAACAGAACACCTAAGAACAGTGGGGGTTTTCTTCTGGTTTTATGCTCAAACTTTTCTCCCAGGAAAAAATCCTGTAGGATGTATCTACTTAAGTACTCCTATGTGCAATAATGAGTAAAACGTTCCTGGGAGGAAGGGCCATGGTATTGCTTCTGTTTTATGTTGGAGAAGTGGAAGCAGCTAAAACTTGTCTTTCTATCTACAATAAAGTGAAAATGGAGAAAATTTGGAGCCATAGGCTCGAAATTTAATTTTGAGGTAATTCTTTCTTTTCTGCCATTTTGGGCATTATCTGTTCATCGTGAGCTTGCCTTTGCTACATCCCTCTCCCTGGCATCCTTAGCCTGATTTTGCTCTTACTGCACTGTAGTTGTTCCCAGCCTTACAAAGGAGTGGTTTGCAAGCCCAGTGGCCTTGTTCCTGTGGTGGAGAAACTGTAAATTCACAATATTTGCTGGTGCTTTTGTTTCGCTTTGCCGATGGCGACTTTGGTGTGTAGATGTCCATTGCTGGAGAGGGAGCAGCGCTGCTCAGATCTCTGCTTTGCAGCTTCGTGGTGGCATCACACGAGCCTGCCTCAGGCATTTATGCTGATAATTAATTCATTAATGCCAGAAAAAGGTGGCAATTTCTTGTTCTTAAAACTCCCACGCAGCGTACCTTGTATATGAAAATAAAGACTGGAGTGAAGGAGCAGCAAAACAATAAAAAGGGTGCTGAGGGTGGAATTATCATGCCCTTGGTAATTCAGAAAGTTAGATTCCCTTGATAGGCACGTTCTTAGTACTTGGAAAAGAAGATTCCTGGTCTGCTTTTTCCGAGCTCATATTTAAATGTCTGCATCACGTGAGTTGGCTGATTGAATACAGGGCAAGCAGTTGTCACTTCAGATCTTTTAATTTTGTGGTATGTAATGAGAAATGAGATTATCAATCTAGGCTTCTGATATTATAAGCCTAATTATCTGTATTAATTAACATCTCTTATAATATACCTCAGGGATATTGTTCTGAAATCATTCAAGCTGAGTTTCTCCTGCCTGACACTCTGCCTTCAATTTAGCGAAGAGTTTGACGGTAAATGAGGAAGTTTCTTCTTAGAGATAAACCAGATCTACATTTTCTTCAACTGTGTGTGAATGTGAGAGGAGGAAAATGAGAATTTGGGTGAAAGGAGTCAAGTACTTGAAATGATTATGAATATTGGAGGTGCTTTGCTTATTGTATCTGGAGAAAAGCGAAATGGAGATACAGGTATGTAAGGTACCACCATAATATCAGGAGGGAATATTTAGTCTTTTATGTAACATGGCAGAATTAATTGAATAGGGAATTCATGTTTTTCAGTTCCCCTGAAGACTCAGGTGTTAGTCCCAAAAATTGAGGATATAGGGCATTTGGGTCAATTTTCTCATCTGGTAGAGGAAATGCATTTTCCTACTGGATCAGCACATTGTCCAGTTGAGATTCAGTCCCTTAACGGGTCACAAACCTGCTCTAAAAGGTCACAAACCTGCCTTTTGCCATTTATCAGCCAGCAGAACCACGGCTGTTTTCAGAGCCTGGGTGACCTGCTGTGTCTTTGACCATTCCACAGGGAGCTTTGGCAGTGGCCAGAAATGGGAGAAGAAAGCCATAAAATTGATGTCTTTTTGAATGATAATATTTTAGCAACCAAATTACACAAGGAGCCAATTCTTTGGTGTCAAGGAGCATTTTATCAGTGCCACAGGGAGGCTTTTGCTCACACTTTTTAGTGTTGTGAAGACCTGAGGACACTGAGTGGGGGAAAGGAGGGTTTTTGCATAAATCTTTTATGCTGACTATGTAAAGTGTCAGATTTAATTCCAGCAGCCATGAAGTCTGAGCTTTAAGCTGAGATTCACAAATTGATGGCCATTTCCTCACATCAACCTGCCAGCCAGCAAGATGAGGGAACAGGAGGAAACACCCATGGCTGCCAGTTTGAGGGTTTCGTTTCCCAAGACGTTTCTTTGCCTCACAGCTCTCAGAGCTGCTGTGCCCCTTCCTTGTTGTCACAGAATGGAAGGGTAATAACAAACAACGTGAAAGGCTTTAAAAACCAGAAACTCTGACTTCCAGGAGATGTAGTGCCAAGCCTGTGAGAGCTTTTGGATCAGACCCTTCAGCGGAATGAACTGAGCTGGGCCACAGCTGCTCAGGGGTGGGAAGTCAACAGGAAGGACTTTGGCTCTTCTGGAGGATCATCAAGGGTGATTTACCTAATTGAAGCAGCCCCTTAAGGCACTTAAAATGAGATGGGATGAGCCTGAGCACAAGTCCCTGGCAATTGTCCACCCCTGAGGAGCAGTGCCCAGGTTTTTCCAGCCAGCAGTCCCTCTCCCAGGAGTGAGGGTGACGAGTTGAGAGGACAAGGGGGCCCTTCTCTGCTGCACGTGGCAGGAGATGTTTACACAAGCAGGTGCCCCTCGATGTATCTATCACAACACAAAAACACAATAAAAGGGAAGATGAGCAAGCCCTGCTTTGCTGTTGCACACTAAGGCATTTCAGGATTTAATTATACTACAGGTATATAAATTCCGGAAACATGTTAATGCTCCCGTGATTAAAATTATAGAGGGCCTAATTGAAAAAGCATAAACCGAATTGAAGAATTCCTAATTATAGTTTGCTTTGAGGTGTTAATTTCCTCCATAATGAATGCATAATTTCTTGGAACTAGGAAATGGGGTTGCTGCACCAGTGCGTGGGACGCAGATGGAATGAAGGGATTATCATAAATGCAGCCAGACAATTCTCAGGAATAAACCTCTGCAGCCATGATGCTCCTCTGCCTCCCCATAATTTCACTTTTCCTTGCACAGTGGTTTTCCAAAGCACAAGGCAGAGCTGGGAACGGTGAAGGATTTGCCTGCAGTGCAGAAGGAAGGGGAAATAGGACTGGTGTAATTCAAAGTAGTCGTGGTGCAACAGAGGAAGGCGAGGAGAGAGGCAGAATGAGGAGTATTTCTAGTGGGAAGGTCAAGCAGTAAAAGAGGAGGAAATACTGACTTCCCCTGTGGCCCACCTTGACAGATCCCTGAGGAACTGCAGGAGCTGATGTTGATGCAGGTTGAGGGGTTTTTCCTGCCAAAGGATACACTGCAGGTGTAATGTTTTATCTTTTGTAAAAAATAACTCTTAGTTTTGAAGGCAGTAGGTGAACTTGAAGGCAGGATTGTCAGACACAATCTCCTAAGGTTTAAATCTGCCCCGTTCCCACAGTGCTGGGGGTGAGAGGTGTTTGTGGATGGTGACAGGCCAGCTGTGAATTGCTGCAGAGTTGTTCTTATTCTTGGAACAGTCCCACCCCCCTTCCTTCATCCTCAATTTCCCTTCATTCTGGGCCAGGAGATGTTGTAGTGAAGGCACCATTTCAGATCTCTCCTCGGTGTCAGAAGCATGACAGTTTTGCACTTTCTGAAAAGCCAAAAGTGTCCAGAAAAGGTGGAAAGGACCTGGTGGATACTCCTGCAGCTTCTGGTGCTGAAAATCTGTGTTAGCCTTCCCCAGGAGAGCTCATCATCGTTGCACATTGACCCCAGGACTGGGAGTAGTTACCTGGGCCTGGCCTTTGTTTAGCAATGAAGTTTATCAGAAGGTTGTAAACAGAGCAGATTCCCTCTTTTTTCCTAGTGTTTTTCTTAGCCTTTTAATTTAAAAAATATCCAAACAGACATGATGTCAATAGAAGTATTTTTCTAGTGTTTTCTAGTGTTGTCTCTTAAGAAAGACAGCAGATTCTCCTGTGTGGGTTTTCCCTGCATAGTCTGGTGGCTGTGCTTATGGGAAAGGCAGAGGAAGCTTTGAATTCCCAGCTGGATTCTTTCTGCACCCAAATGAACCTAATTTGATGGAAGCCATTGGAAAAACCCAAATTAATTCAGATTGAGAATATATGCAAACATCCCCATCCTCCTGTTCAAGCTGCTGCTTTTGTGAAGGACATGGCAGAAGGTGCTGGACAGTCCCAGTGAGGGTGTGCCATGGTCTCTCCTTGCCCTGCAGGTTGTTCAAGAACCACTTCAGCTCTTCTTGGCCTTGAAACACCCTCCTGGTCTTACACCAGCACTTGCTGAGGGTGGCAGGACCTCAGTCAGCGATGCCTGTTTAATACAAAGCGACATTAACAAAACAGAGGTTGGGTTTGGCTTTTTTTTGTAGATTAAACAGATGGCAGGTGGCTCAGGAGGGAAGAAACACCTCCAAAGCCACTCACATCAGCTCCTGTTGCAGCCAAAGCTGGATCTGTCTGCACTCATTATCTTTAATCTGCCAGCAGAAAACAGCATTGAACTGGAGAGAGGGACTGGGCCAGTTCCACTGGGGAGCAGCAGCTCTTACGGCTCATCTGGGTTGCCAGCCAGGTCAGGTTTATGGAGATGGTCGAGATAATGAAACACAGAGCTTTGAAATGACCTCTGGTTCTTTCTTTCTTTTTTTTTTTTTTTTTTTTTTTAATTTTTCACTTCCCAGAAGATTAAATAGAGAATTTAAAGCATTTAAGAGAGTGATGCAGACGTACAAGTAACAGATGCAGGAGCAGTTCTGGTGGGCTGGGGATGGTCATTTTGTGAGTATGGATTGCAGCTTTTATTAGGCCAAATGATACAGCTGGGTAAAATGGCCTTTTAAGTACACAAATCCTCCTTTATGGTCAATGAATAAGTTGTGTTTTGGACAACTCCTTAGGTTTTTTGTGTGTTCCCACGTTTCTGTTTGCTGTGGACAGGTGCTGTGGTGATGGACAGAGTTGTTTAGAGATATATATGGGAATATTTGGATTTTTGGATACCTTTCCATAGCTGTCGTGGCCTCTTCAGTCAGAGAAGAGCCATGGTGGGTTGGAAACACTGATTTTTATAGACATATTTATGTGTAGATACACACATAGGTGCACACAGGGTGTTTAGATGTGCACTTACAGAATCACAGAGTGGTTGGGGTTGAAGGGACCTTAAAGTCCACCTTGTTCCACCCCCCTGCCATGGGCAGGGACACCTCCCACTACCCCAGGTTGCTCAGAGCTCCATTATTTAAAGCACCATCATTGGCACAACGTTGTTACTGGAGTTTATGGTTCTGTTGCATCTTTTGTGTGGTGCAGGTTTAAGACAGAGCCAGTCTCCAAACACCTCCTTCCCAGCACTCTGCTCCTCCCTTATCGCTGCACGTCCCATCTCCAGTGATGCTCAGGAGTCACATTTTTCTCCTTTTTTTTTTTTTCCTGGTTTGAAGGATTCTGTAGGAGTAGCACGTGTTCAGCCTGGGTACGGCAGACTGCATGAGACAGGACATGCTGGCTGGTGGGTGGATGGAGGAACACTGGACAAGGAAGTGTGGATTTGTTTACATAAACTGACACTGTGATATCAGGCAGAGTCACACTCCCCAAGCCACTGTTTATATATCTGCAACAGTGGCACAATTATTATTGTGCCTGAGGGGTCTGGCAGGATAAAACCTACCCGAACCAGGAAGGCCATGGAACATCACATCTGACATTGCAATGTCACTTCTCTGACAAAAAAACCCCACCTAACCACCACCAAAAACCTCAAGCAACCCACAAACAAGGAAACACACCCCCCACATACCTTCCAACAGAGTTTTCATTTTTTCAGTCAGCTGTGGGAGTTGATTGTGAGGCTGCAGTGAGACCAAAAAGAAATTTCAGACAAAGCATCCTGGCCAAAGGCAGCATTTGTTAGAGTGACACTGGCAGGATGCTCTTCTGCAAATACAAACATTTTGTGTGGGTTTGCTGCTTTGTCAGGCTTGACACAGTGCACAGCTCCTGAAATAGATGCCACTGCCTGTCCCACGGGCAGCTCATCACCACTCCTGCTGCTGCCTGGGGACAGCACAGGCCCATCTCTCTCCTCTGCACAGGGACCATGCACTCATTAAACTTCCTCACTTTTTCTAGAGCCCGCTTCAATCACTAGAGAAATTTAACAAAGCTCGGAATTTTAGTGATGAAAGGATGCCCATGTGAAAAGCCTGACTCCAAAGAGTTTTATCCAAGTGCAAAATCGCTACCTTTTGTTTCGTGAGTTTCAGGGTCTGACATGCCCTGGTAGTCAATCTGGAGCTCCGAGCTGAATATGAGAGTGGAAGAAAATGTGAAGAGCCTCTCTTCCCAGCCTGCTTGATTATTAAATGGATTTCATTATTATTGGCTCTGTCTCAGCAGGTTTTTTTCATAGCAATGGCAGTAATTACCATCTCTTCTTCCTATGCCATTTTTTACAAATTTGGCTGAATTTGAATTTTTTTTTTTTGGTATTCTTCAACTTCAGTGAATGTAGTAGAGGAGTTGTTTAATTTAAATGACTGTTAAAAGAACACGCAAAAATAACTTCAAAATGAAGGCTCTGGTGTGAATAACTTTGCAATATGAGAGACTATTTCCTCAAGTAGCATCACTATTATCAGCTTTATTTTTGTGAATGCTTTCCAGATGCGAGCAAGCTGATTGATGACAGTGCAGCCCAATATTCATAATGGGCTACTTTTTGAGCCTTTGAAATAGCCAAGCATATTCCAGAAGATGACACTGTAGAACAATCTCTTTTCCCCCCCCCCCGTTTTCTGCGTGAAACTGTTTATTGAAAGCAAACCTTCACTTCAGCATGTTGTGTTCTGCATGGAGCTGTTCCAGAGTGCAATGGAAACAGCAGCAATCTTTAATTGATTTTAATGTGTTTCGAATCAGTTCTTAAATAGTCAGAAAATTGCAGAACAGAGCGCTGGGTCCTGTCAGTGCGTCCTAGGTGGCTGTGAAAGGCAGTTCATTATGTTCTGTGGATTAGTTTCAGAGCTTCTGATTAAAAATGCTATTGGAGGTACTGAGGGTGACATTTTAGAACATGTGAAGGCAGTAACTGAGTTCTCAGGAATATAATGGCACCTGTTTGCAACCAGAAAACTTTATGGACTTGGAAATTGTCTGTAGAGCCGACTCTTGAGTGCCTGGAGGTTTGATTGCAGGAGGTGCCTGGTCAGGAACTGTTCACCCTTGGAGCCCAAGGAAAGCAGGGGGTGCTCACAGCAGTGAATCTCAGCATCAGCCTTAATGCCATTTATCCCTCTAGTTCTTGTAAACTTCAGGAGAATATATGTTATATAAAGTTTTTTTAGACTTTAGTTGGTTTGGGTTGAATTTTTTACAAAATCCCCTAGATGCAGGTTCCTGGTGGGGCTGGAAGCACATGGTGAGAAGGATCTCATTTACAGTTTAATGGCACAATTTTTTAGGGTAAACTGTATAGAGTACTGCTATAAGAAGTACCTTTCTTTAAATTTCCCATTATTTTATTTCTTATTGTGTCTGTGGCAGAATTCAGGCTTTTATCTCGATATCTTTAAGAGGGGGAAATAAAGATGTTGATGCTTCTCTTCCATCTCAGTTTGCATCACTGAAGGCAGCTTGGCCATAAAACAAACATGTGCACATCCCATGGCTAATCTGAATTCTAAATGTGGGTGTCAGGCCACACATCAAACCCTCTCCCATCCCAGGATCCTGGGAGATGGCTCCATGCTGTCAGAATTACTGCGATGAACCCTCATGGATATATACAGATATACTTACTTTGGCTCAACCAAATTCAACAGGCTCATAAGTTAAATGGAAAACCAAATGATAAGAAAGCAGGTGCTCAGTATCTGTAGCTGAATTTCTGTGTTATCCACAAGGGAAAAGAAACTGATTTGGTCCCTCTACTTATTGTACCTTTGTCCCTGTTCACGTGCAGCCGATGCCTTTTCAGCCTCTGTGCAGCACTGACCCTCGTGGATTGACCAGACAGGATATGGGGTTTATTTTCAGGGGTTTGGATACCCTTTTTGGAAGAGTTGGATCTGTTCCTGCCATAGAATATGTGCAGGAGTGGAAAGGCAATGTCCAGCTCCATGTCAGCTGCTACATCCCACATGGGAAGGTGCAAATAATTTCCATCCTTCCTTCATTTGCTCCTTTTTGTCCTTCATTCTTGAATTAAAATAACCACTAACAAGGAAACCACTGCTCTCTTATTTCCTGTAGCCTATCAAAGAGTTATTCTGAAAGTAATGTGTTCATTTGAGCTACAAGTGGGAAGTTCCTGTTCTCTGTAGGATGAACAACAAAACCTGCTCACAGTAGTCTGGTAAAAAAATGCACTACGAGATCAGGCCGTACTAATTGCCACTTATTTTTGGTCCCTGGGAGAAAATAGTATTGGAAATAATATACGGCTGATAATAAATTTATGTGTTAAATGAAAATATATTAAATCTTTATATGATGTGAAGGAAAGTTTAATAACGAGATTGGTCCAGAGGGAGTACTCAGCTGCTGAAACATTGTTTCTTTTAAGCTTTAATAATTCAGGTGAGTGGATCACTGTAAGGTTACAAAGAAATTCTGTTCCTGTTCCTACCCCAGCGTTATCCAGGGTATAATGAAGGTTTCCCTTGTTGATGAGTTCTGTGCCAGGATACCAAATGCATGGACGAGATGTTGGGTGCTTCATGGAGAGCTCTGACTCAGCTTTTCCTCTCCACATTCCTGCACATCCTACATTCAGAATTTGAGATGGGTCTAAGTACTTAATTTGTGGACAAGTGTTGTCTCAGTCCATCCTCAAAAAGAAACCAAGAGCAGGGAAAGGAGAAACCTGAGGCAGAGATCTCCATCACAGAAATGGGCTGTGACTTGGAATGTTGATTTTTTTCATGCTGAATAGGGAACTCATCATTTAAAAAATTACCTTGTAGATGGTGATAAGGGCACCTTTCATTCCCCTGCACACAACACTTGTGCCGTGGCCCATTATGGTGGGTGCTTTTATCAGTGATTTACAGCCGAGCTGTCAAAAACTTTAAAAAGCTTCTATTAAATTGATGTGGATTCATCTATCTAAGACCTTTGAAAGTTATAAAGGAACCCAGTTCTGGCCTCCTTTTCTAATCAGAATGTGCAGCTGCACACGGGGCAGTCAGCTCCCCAGCCTTCTAGAAGGTCAGGCATTTGTTTTGTGGCCCAGATCTGAGAATCCCTCGAGAGCTCTCAGCTCGTGGATGTTTGGAAAGCAGTCCCCTGGTGTTTTTTATGGGGACAGCAGCATTGTTTGGCTGCACCAGGATGGGCTGGGGTGGCACTGGGAACACAAAACCCCTGCTACTGCTGCCCTGCAGCACATCCGTGTGTGGGTTTGACTGCAGCGTTCCCAAATGTGCCCTGACATTAAAAACTGGAATGCAGGAGTTGGTGTGACTGTGTCTAATCTTTCATTTCACTGGCACTGAAGTTGTTATCTGGTGTAGGAGTTTTAATGCTCTGTTTTTGTTGTCTCTTTTAATGTCATTTCTGTGTATGACACTGAGACTTGTATCCAGCTGGGCGTCTGCAGCCGAGGTATTGATTCCTGCCAGGAAAGCCGTGTTAGCTGATACTGGCTGGAAGCAGCAGCTTTGAAGCCTGAGATGGGGAGAGCCCCAGGAGATCCGTGTTGCTGCCTACCTGGTAGATGGAATAAGAGCTATTAGAATAGTTTGGATATCTCCTCCATATTTCCACTGCCTGCTTGCTTTTTTTATCCTTCCCTCCAGCACCACTTGTTGGAAAATTACTCCTCCTTTCCCTTGGCTGTAATCACACTGGTGTTACAAAATTGTCAGGGATAGCAAGACCCTGCTCAGCCCTGCCCCAGAGATGTGATTGCAGCTGAAGGGCTCTTGCAGGCCAAAAGGGCAGATCCTACTCACCAAGTTTACCCTGAGTTAGTGCCCAACCATAATCTTGGGGATTGGGGTGTATCCCACCAAATTCCCATCTTCTGAGCAAAGCTGGATTAGTTTTACTCTTCTGAGAAATGTTGTAGTAATGCAGGTGGTTTGCTGAACTTTAGGGTGGGTAATTGGACATTTGCTACTCAGAATTCCCACAGCAATTCCATTTGGGTGTAGGATTGGTGGGATTTTGCTCTGAGTTACAAGAGCACCTCAATGCAGGTGTGGAAGCAGCACTTCCCTGGTTAATGTGGAGAAGTTGGTCTCTGAAAATGACCTAATGGCAGGCAGGGAAATCTGCTTCTAGGTAGAACCAAAACAGGAAGAAAAGAGCATAACACAAAAAAAAAGGCAATGAGAGGAAAAAAAAAAAGAATCTGTACTACCAGTCCCTGTCCTTGCTGGGGTGAACTGGGAATCCTGCCCTTCTGGAGGATCTAGACAGATCAAAATACTGGGATCAAAACTGAGACCCAGAGAAACCATTTGATAAGGGAACCAGTGCTCAGAGTGATAATCTTCAGCCCAAAGTAAGCTTTGGGCTCAGAATTGCTCTTGGCTGCCTGACCACTTCCTTTGAGAGTGGCCTCCTGACCAGTACCAGGCTCAGAGAACAGTGAAGGTGAAGGATGATGGTCCCCAAGCCAAGCAGGCAAAGCAGAGATGAGTGTGCTGTGTCAGTCAGTGTGAGCTGGGGCATAAAGCAGAAAAATGCCACGAAAGCAGCCAGTCCCCCACCCCAAGTGTCACCAGAGGAGGGTTTTTAGCCAGAGGGAGCAGTGACAGCAGTGCTAGCTCACATACCTGCTCTGTGGAAAAAGAGGCAGTATTTGAGCAGGAGATGAACAGGATTTTAACTTGAACACAAGTGGGACAATTGTTACACCCCAGCTGAGTGTTCATGAGCACACCGTTGTGCTTCCAGAGGAACCGTGATTCATTTCAAAAGAATAAACATTAAAAGTAAAATTTCAGGTCACTACAAGAGTGAGTTATCCCTGTGAAAGCAAGAAGTATGTTCATAGCTAAGTGGGAAAGAGAAAATGTGCAAGAATGGAGGCAAAAGAGTATCTGTGACTGGGTTCAGTTTAGAAAGTATCTGTCACTGGGCTCTGTATGTGTTGAAACTCTTACTCATGATGTAAAAAGTGTCTGTAGTGCTCTAATGATGTGGGAAAGAGTTCAGTTACCTGGCAGTTCGTGTCCCTGGGAGCTTCCCCTTCTCCAAAGACAGACAGCACATGAGTGCCTGGCTTGCAAGTGGGATAACCCTGAGAATGAGTGTCACCCTTAGGGCTGGGGAGAGAGGACGAGGGAGTTCTTGGCCTCTGTGTAGGCTGAAAGGAGATTAATGTATGTCTATAAATAAATATTTGTGTATATACCTAAAGGAAGCATTTTCTATGACCAGCAAATGCAAGTGTTTAGGATTGGATGAAACAGAAACCAAGTGTTTTAGCTTAGAAGGCACGTGGCAAATGTCCATAAAAGAGTCAGCTACAGTTTTGCACATGGCTGACAAACAAAATGACAAACTTTCCCAGTAGTGTAGATTATTACTGCCAGAGAGAAGGGTCAGAATAAGAAAGTGCACTCTCAGTAAAGAGTCCAAACCAGCAGGGTAAGAGTTGCTGTTGCCGAGCTGAGGAGAGGGTTTGTATGGAACAGGCTTTTGCTTGCAGCTCCCACTACATCCTCAATGATAATACTTAAAGAGTGTTGCTTGGAAACCTGTTTTTGTCTTTTTAAAAATGCAGAATAAATATCAGAGAAGGTCTAAGATATTTCATTAAAGGCTCTGATGAACCGCAGGACGAGGACAGCTTTCCAAAACGCTGATGGGCCATCATTAAAGGCTGCAGCCCCGCAGCTGGTGCTCCTACTGCATCAGTGTGGGGACAGCTTCAGTGCTGAGTAATTCATAGATTGCTCGTGCCTGTACACATTAGCTGGGTTTGTGTCTAGCAGTGGGAGCCAAATGGTTTCCAAGTCTTCTCTGACCCCGCTGTCAGCAGAGCCTGAGCCAGATCCCCAGGGGCCCCAGGAATTCAAAGGCAGGAGCTGGGGCTGGTTCCTCTCCTGCGTGCTGGAGGTGCCAGAACTCCGCTTGCCACGGAAGCATTGATGAGCTATTGCTGTGCTAGAAATATCCCAGCCCAATCTTCCTGCAACAATGGGCCAGTGAGAGCCGGGACAGTGACACACTGCGGGCTGCTCCCGATCTCTGGATCGATCTCCCCTGTCTGCCCGAACAAAGGCCCAGCCTGACACAGACAGGTGAGGGCAGCACATCTGAATGGCCTGACACAAAGTAAAATGACTGCAGCCCTATCTCTCTTTGTCAAGTGTGAGAGTGGTGTTAAACAGACAGTAAACCTGCCTGGGATGTAGCAGCATCCAACTCCAGGGCTTTGTTAGCTGCCTGAGGAGGGAAAAAAAATAAAAAGCAAAGTGCATTTGAATGCCTTGCAGGCTCTTTGAGCCTGAAATAGTAAGCTAGAAATAACAAGATTGCTATTATATATCATAATGGCCAAAAGCTTAGCAGGAATCAAAAAGGATTACCATTTCATGGAGTCAGAGAGAATATGAGGAGTTGTTGTTTCTTGAGACAAAAGTGGATTGAGAGAGCTATAAAGCCACCTGCTCAGTACAGAAACAGTCCTCGAGGGATGGAAGGTAGAAGGAGACTTGCCGTTGGGAATTAGAGAACTCTGCGTCACAGGATATCCCAGAAAGAGGTCATAGAATACCAAAATGGTTTGAGATGGAAGGAAACGTAAAGCCCATCCAGTACCACCCCCTGCCATTGGCAGGGACACCTTTCACTATCCCAGGGTGCTCCAAGCCCTGTCCAACCAGGCCTTGAACACTTCCAGGGATCCAGGGGCAGCCACAGCTTCTCTGGGCACCCTGTGCCAGGGCCTCACCAGGTCCTTATGCGGAGGAGGGAAGGCCAAAAAAAGTGATGTTCGTAGAAGATTCATTTTGGCCTAAACAGGTTTTTGCACCCCAAAACTGTTCCCAAAGGTACCTGACACCATTGCCACCTGCTCGTGCTCTGCTCCACTGCAGTCACTGTTTGGCCCAAGCAAACAGTTCATGTTTCACTTCGGTGGCTGAAGGAGAAATCCTGTGCTTTCCAACGTTCAGCACATTAAAAAGTCATTCTAGAGTTACTCCTTTTCCTAAAGAGCGATGTGATTGAAATCTACTCTTTCACCAGGGTTTATTGTGATTAACTCAACCAAACCAACAGAGCACGTGGCCAGCATCTTGCCCCCACAGTGATTTCAGTGGCCAGTGCCCTGGTGCTGGTGTGCCAGGAGCTGTGCTTGCTGGGACGCCTCAGCTCTGTGCTCCTGGCTTTGCTTTACTCTGGCCCTTTCATTGTTGGACACATTCTTGATGTTCAAGGCTCTGGGGTCTCTAATCTCACCTCTCTCTCCCCCTCCCAGCGTCTACCAACTCGTGGTCAAGGAGGAGAAGCTGCAGAAGGCCCGGAGAGCTGCGGACATCATCGAGTGCTTCTCTGTGCCAGTGAGCTACAAGAACGCCTCCAGCCTGGACTCCCCGCACTACTTTGCAGCCGAGCTGAAGCCCATCAACCTCCCTGTCACACAGCCCTTCACCGTGGGCGACAACAAGACCTACAATGGCTACTGGAACGCTCCCCTGTCCCCCCTGAAAAGCTACAGCATATACTTCCAGGCTCTTAGCAAGGCCAATGGAGTAAGTGCAGGGAAAATGGAGCTGGATCTGTGCGTGTGACTGCCTCTCTCTGTCCTCCTCATCATTCTCCTTCCCTCTCGATTGGATGCCAGTTTAACTTCTCCTGCTTATTACCCCCTTACAGAAATCTGATGAAAATCAAGCATGCCATTACTTGTCCTTCACTCAAATCTCTCTCTGATGCTCAAATCCAATGAGAAATCTGTTAAAGACCCTGATTCTCTAAAGGCACACGTTGCCCTGTGATTTACTAAATGAGCTGCTTAGAATTTAGACACTTTTTTTTTTAATCCTCCCATAAGCATGAATGTCAGAGTAGGGGCTATTGTGCTCTTAAAAGACATAATTGCAGTATCTTGATAGTTCACAGTGCTTGTGATTTTGGAGGAGATGTTATGAATTTGGATTACCTTGGAGCTTGCACTTGGCCATATCATAATGCAGCACTTGTGGCTGGGAGTTTCAGCTTGAGTAAGTCAAGCACTGCAGTGGGGAATGTCTGTCTGTCTTACCCCTCTGGAATGCTATATTTTTATATATCCTCACCCTGTGATATTGGGTTGAAAATGCAGACTGCACAGCAGCCTGCTCTATTCTCAGACTCAGATGACAAACACACAATGCCACAGCACACCCCAATCCCTCCACAGGAAAACAGGAGGCCTCTCGTCCCTCTTCTCTTCCAGCTGAGGATAATTTGTGACCTTTTACCTCTCCTGTTTCAGGTCAGTTCAGCAGTGTTCAGGCCAGATCCAGCCTCAGTGGATCACCTTCCCCCCCTTTGGCTCCCCAGTTGTTTTTTCCATTAATACATAACACAAGAGAGGCCACTCTGGCCTCATGAAGAGCCTTAGAGCATTACCAAGGCATCACAAATTTGGGTAGCAGAGTCTGCTGTCATTAGCAGGTTTGCCTGTGCTTTCAGGAATTTAATTTTAACAGAGATAAATTCTCTATGACATCACCCCTGAGAGAGCAAAATTACAAAAATCAGTCAAAGGTGAGTGGTGCAGGCTTTAGTGGCTTTTATACCTGAAATGCAGCTGCACACTGCAGAGGCCTGTGATGCTTTCACAGGCTGGCAGTGCCAGCGAGTGCTCACAACACATCTTTGTGCTTTACACCCTTCATTTATCACCATTTTCCTGCAGAGCTTCAGCTGTGTGGCTGACAAGTACAAAATCTCTTCAACACTGTGCTGGTTTTCACCTTGGTTTCCTTTCTAGTCAATACAGTTTCCTTCCAGCACTGCTCAATTAATTCCATTTTGAATTTGCCTTTATAAAGGAAATTGTGAAATACATGTATATGTCTCTCTGTTTCTAGTTAGTTCCCCCATGTGGGATAGTTAATTGCTAGTGAATGGATCCCCAGGGAAGAAGAAACTTTATTTGCTTAAGTACAATATAATATTCCATAAATGGGTTGTGTGTGTGGAAATGTGGGCTTCCCTTAGCATCCTGGATTCAGGCAGCACTGGTGTTCCTGCTTTTCCTGCATCTCTGGAGTGGGCAGGTTGCAGCTCACCCCTCATTCCAAGTGTTAAGGACTCAAAAAAAGATGACTTGCTTGGGCTGTCCTAACAGGAGCAATATTGTAAAGAGCTTTTTAAGCATAAGTTAATCAAAAGAGTCTCAATGCAACAACGCACAGGATGAGAAGTGTCCAGCCAGACACAGTAAATTCCTATTTGAGACAGCAATTTCCTCCTGTGGTAATAATTTCTGTTTCTACAGTATATGCTCAAAGTGTAGTGCTGTGGGTAAAAGTATAGAGGAAATGTCCAAGAGTGGAACATGGATCTTCAGAGGAGTAGCTGTGATCCTTTCTGTTTCTTGGCAACATCATTAAACCCCGCATTTCAAACACTAGGGTCAGCTTGCATTCACTCTTTTGCAGCTCTAAATAGTAAGTTTTTGTTCCATTCCCAGAATTATTTGCAGGTATCATTTGTATTTAAGAATTCTGGGGTTTCCTTGTCTTTAATCTGAGCAGCTTTGGCTGGTCTTCAAAAAAATCCTACAAATAATTCTGGCTGCAACATGGCATGTCCATCCCTGGAAGGGCCCAAGGCCAGGTTGGATGGGGCTTGGAGCAGCCCGGGATAGTGGAAGGTGTCCCTGCCCATGGCAGGGGATTGGAACTAAATGATCTTTAAGGTCTCTTCCAACCCAAACCATTCCCTGATGCTTGATAAGGCACACCTGAAAAAAGCCTGAAACAAAAACAATTTAGCACAGTTAAAATAGAGCCTTATGTCCCCTTACACCTGAAAAAACTTAACAGAACATTGCCACTCATTTCTTAATTAGGACATTCTATAGTTTCATTAATCACTGACAGGGGTGGAATGATGAAATTTCTTTCCACACCTGGAACCTGCAAGGAGAAGCCTTCATGCAGTGAACCAGAACATCTTCCTTTGGAAACACAGGGCTCTGGGGAGAGCTTAATTTGAAGAGACAGCCTGGATTTGGTCAAAAAGCTTGATTAGGAGGAGGTTAGGAGTGTTGTAGGAGCTCTGCATTGTTTGAGCTCCTCTGTACATGGAGGGCTGTGCTCATTTGGTGTTCCCGTCTGCTCTGCAGCCATTAGCTCTGATTGTTGCAGTGAAAGGAACATAATTAACAGCTGGATGCAAAACAAGTGTGGCAAATTGCTGCAGCAGCAGATCACCAGCTTTTCTGCCTCCTCTCGTGCACTGTTGTACTCGTCTCAGAGTCTGAGTGAAATTGCTGTGGCTGGCTGGATTCATTTTTGGACAGTTGGCTGCAGTTTGGTCACTGTGGTGCTGCCTCCAGACAGGAGCCCAAGCAGAACATGAGTGAGACAGAGTGGTTTTCAGCTTTGTTGGACAAAATGCTTCCAAATGGTGTGAACTTCCCTCCTGGGCACTGCTGGCAGCCAGATGCTGAGCTGAAATGTGGCAGAGTCTGAAGTGACAGAGGGGAGAAAGAGGAAAGGGGCACAGGAACACCAGGCTGTGTGCCTGTGGGAGTGAGAAGCACCATCAGTGACTGTTTAGTTGATAGAAGGAGTCGGCACAAGAGGTGGCACAGAAGAAGAGGGGACTCTTGGCCTGGCTGTGCTCTGGCAGGATCTCCACACGCTGTCACAGCCAGCCAGGTGGGGGGCTGATGTTTGCTGCTTGTCCTGGTGCCACCTGCCACAGATGGCTGCCTGACAGGGCATGAAGAGTTCCTTGTCTGAAAACCTTCCCTGAGCTCAGCCCCCCTGGAACTCCAGCCCTGCCAGTGTTTATCCTCTGAAAGGTGAGGCCAGGTTGACAACTCTGTGTTGCTCCTTACCTCCCTTATCCTTACACTGGCTTAATAATCAAAGTGAGATATTGCAGGTTTGATTGTCCCCAGGTCTTTACCTGGCTCACTGCAGGTCTCTGGTTGCTGATCCAGCACCACGCTCCCATGGGGAGAATTTTTTGGCTGCTGTGTTGTGTGAAACCTGCCTGAATTTTTGAGCAGCTCAGAAACCAGAGCTCCTTTTAAAAAAATCCTTTCTGGAGTTGCATTTCACCTCATTGAGTGAAAATGAAATCTGTAACAGCAGTTGCAATCAATAACCCTTGGCCATTTTTCCTCTAAATGGGAGATGAGCAGGAGCCTGTGTAACACAGCTGGGAGTGGTGTGGGGGATGCTGCCAGCTGCTCTGCCAGCCTGGTGGTCCAACAGGTGACTGATGTCTTCAGCCCAGAACAGTGACAAGTAGCACTGCAGGAATCAATGAGAATATTATTTTTTTGAGGGAATGATAGACTCTGCCGAGATTCCTATTGATTTTTTGCCTCTCTAATGACTTGTACTACATGCACAATCGGGCAGCTCATTATTATCAGGGGACTTGAGGCTGGATTTCTTGATGCTGACAGGTCTACTCACAGCACACAGCATTATTCTTCTGGGATATTTTGGAGGTATGGATAGAGCTGCCAGCAGAGAGGTGCCGTTCATCCCTGTGGAGATGGCCATGAAAAAAACAGGGAAGTGTTTCAGATCAGCACGAGCCACGCTCTGAAAGATTAAGTGGCACCAGGGCTGCCTGAACTGCTTCTGTGAGCTACTAACCAGCTTTGGGGAGCTCTCTGTTCAGGAGGAGTTTGGGTGTACAATTAATCCACTTACATTCACTCCTTCTTAATCTCATCTCGGAGCTGCTGGGGCAGAAATAAAGCAACTGTGAAAACACTTCACTCTGTGTAAGCCCCTGTTTCCACATCTGGTTGACCAGAGCATGTGGACCTGAGTGTTATTTGCATAATAAATAAAATCTTCCTTCAAGTTACCTCACTTTTGAGAGTTTGAGAGGAGTGGATATCCAATGATCAACTACAGATCATTGAAATAACTTCCTATTGTAAATATTGAAAGCCCTAACAACTTTGTTAAAGCTCCCCTCTCCAAATGACACAGATACTAAAAAAAGCTGATAATTGGAAAGGCAATAATAGGTTAGGCTTAGTCTCTGGAAGGAAACAGCAGTTTTCTGAAGCTGACAATAAAAATTATAGGGGAGCCCACTGACCCTGCAGAGACGTATTTCAAGACAGCAAACCACTGGCTGCAATGGGATAAAAAAGAAACACACAATGTAGAGCTCTCCTGAACTTGGGCAAAATTTGTTGAGGACCAAAAAAACAATTCCTTAAGATTGAACAAACCCCTGTTTTCTACCCTGTGTGAAACAAGTTGCCAACAAGCTCCATGTACAGCTCTGCAATGTGGGGAAGTCAAGCTGGAACTGATGCCAAGGGGGACAGTGGTAATTACTTGTCTGGTCCATGCACCAGCAGCAGGTAAAATTGCCTGTTCCCTGTTTGGGGTGATTAATGAAACTGTCCCTGTTGCAGGGCAGCCCCAGTGGCACATCTGGGGACAGCAGGTCCCACCGGTGCTGGTAGGTGGCTCTTCAGGCAAGGCAAGCACTGTTTAACTACTGTAAAGTCATAATCATAGTAAAGGAAAGGAAAAATGGTGGGTGTGAAAACAGATGGATGAAAAAGCTTTGCTGCTTTCATTGTTTGCAGTCTGTAAACAGCAAGCTGTCAGTTCCAAAGAAAAGGGGGAAAAAAAAGATCGTGTGGCCTTTTAGGTTGTGAAGACGCAGCTGTCACATAAACATATGTCCTGCTGCCCTCGTAGGCCTTTTCTGCAGGAAATTGTTCCCATCCAAACACTGAAGAGACAGAGGCAGAACTTGTGTTGTTATCATCCATTTCACTCAAGTGAAATGTGCATTTAGGAACTTCAGTAGACAACAGCAGCTCCTTTGCTTCCGAAATGGAAGAATAAAGCTGTATTAAAAGAATGTTTAAAACAGCCCTGGAAATCCAGGGGGGTGCAGTTTGCAGGCTGTGGGCAGGAGCTGTGTGGGCACAGAGGGCTTGCCCAGCCCCTCAGCACAGGACTCTCTCCAGAGGGTCCCCAGGGTGTGCTGATGGGGGTGCAGGTCCTGCCCCCAGGAACAGGCTGCCAGCACCCTGAAACACAGTCCTCATGTGTGTCCATTAAAAACACAGCCAGGGCTCAGCCTTGAGTGAGGGTACACCACAATCTCCTTGTATTCAGAGGTAAATCAGTTCCAGAAACCAAATTTCCGTAAATAGGTTGAGGTAGACACGTGGATGGGCTGATTCTGCAGTGAGCCTTTAGGAGATGGAGCACGTTGGAGAGTGAGGGCTGGATCAAGAGCTGCAGGATGTAGTCATGAGGTGTTTTCTACTCCAGGATCTCAGTGAGAATGTGCCTACATTGCTCCATTACTGTTTGGCTGTAAAATGTCTGCCTTAACCTGGCAGTGGCACAGAGCTGAAGCAGTACTGGCATTTAATTTAAGTTATTCCTGTGAGTTCAGCCGTAATATGAAACAGATATGCAGAATATGTTGGCTCTCGGGTCATCATTAAGGTTGCTGTAGACATATGAGGCCTCATAAAACTTCTGTGATATCATAAAATGGGAATTAAGTATCACAGCATTTGAAAGAATGTTCAGAGACAACACAGAGACTGAAATTTGGGGAATTATTTTTGGTTTTTTTGGGTTTTTTTTCCTAAAACTTCTATTATTATCCCTTTATTTAATTACTTTTCTCGCCATTGCTTTAAGCAATCTGGATGGATCATTGATAATTACCTCCATCGTTTATTCCTGCTTTGCTGGTGGCTAAAGAGAAGCACCTTGCAGTGATAGGACAAGAAATAGTGTGTACAAATTGAAAGATGGGAAATGTAGGTGAGGAAAAAATTAAAAATCAAAGCATCGTCCCTGCCTGTGGCACTTTAAGGTCCATTTCAACCCCTTAACATTCTATGATCTTTACTGTGTACAGGAAAGCACCTTGAAGCAAAAGTAATATTTTGCAGAAAAGAATCATGACTGTGGGGAAGTGGTTTTACTGTTTTGTGGGGGGAGGGTTGGGTTGGCTTTTTTTTGGGGTGGGGAAAGTTTTTTATTTATTCTGTTTCTTGTTAAAAAAATTCATGCAAACTTACAACTCTCAGTATCAACCAAAGAAAAATAGAACAAATTTAAAGAGATCTCATTTTTATGAGACACCAAAGAGATGAGCAGTGAGGTGATCAGTGGAAAGTATTTGGATAATCAGCCCTAATCCAGAATATGGACTAAATTCAAGTCTTTAAACTTCAGCACCCCTGGGAGCTGGGAGCCTGGTGTCTGTGCAGGTCCTTTTATGTTTTCTTTCCCAGAAGATGCAATTTGAAATGAAGTTCTGAAGCCCACGTGCCTTGTTCCTCAGCCCTTGCTTTGGGCAGTGCCAGCTCTCCTCACAGCTGTGGCTGTGCTCAGTGCAGCGATCACTGGATGCAGATCCAAACAACAAATTCTGTCTTCCCAAATCACCCCGTGGGAGGGTCTCGTGCAGGAATACACACGTGTTCAAATGAGATCACTCTTGCCTCTTCTTTTTCCAGCGTTGATTAATTTCTCCAGCTTTCTGTTACACTCTGCAGCCAGCAGAAAGCAACAAATGCACAAGAAAATTTTCCTCAATGAAATGTGAACAAGTGTCCACCTACTTGTAGGCTGCAAAAATCCTACCTTGTTATTTTTTATTTTATTCTTCACTGCTGATTTTCCAGGTCACCTTGTTGTAGATCAGGAACTCTATCAGGATCTCTCTGTCTTCTGGTTCCCAGCATTATGTGCAGAGACAGCTCTGAAAACAAAGCTGTGTTTTTCCTGCTTCACACATCACAAGCAGCAATAGAGACTTTGGGTTTCCAGAATAACTGGCAATTCAAACTCGTTACCCAGGAGGCAGAGGGGACTGGGGAGCTCTGTGTGCAGCCGTGGTGGCTTTGCAGTGCCAGTGTTTGTGCAGGGGAGCTGATATTTGGGGGACAAAGGAGTGTAACCAAAGAGATGTCTCTGGTTTGCTGGGATAAACAGGGTTTCAGTCCCACTCTGGAGCACATATGGCTGGGAAATAGGCATGGTTTGTTCTCGGGAGCCAGGAATTCCTCAAGAGAGTTTGAAGGCAAGGTCAAAGGGAGGGTTTGTCCTTCTGAGTATTTCATTGATTTTAGACTGCACACAGGGTGGTTTATATCCAGATTGTGTGGCATCACAGAAGGGGATCAGAGGGAATTGCTCCTGTGATTCCCAGTGTTTCCCAGCATGGATCCTGCAATCACACCCTTCCTATGTGCAATGAAAGTGTGAGGAGAAAGGCACAGTGGGGCTGCGTGTGCCTGCTCCAGCCAAGCAGGATTTGTCACAGATGGAGCAATTTTCTCCAAGAGCAAATTCAGCTTTCCACAAGGTTTGTCCGGTGGTTTGAGGATGGAAGGAGGTGCTCGGCAGTGCTTTGCTGGGCTGTTGTTCCCAGAGCGCAGGCAGCATCCATATTAATGGAGCATTGTTAGCACAGTAATTTATGCTGGATTCATTACACCTGAGACGTGGAGAGGCACAAAGTGCTCTGCAAAGCCTGCAGCAGATTTGTGCCTGCCAGAGGCAGCTCTTTAACCAAGCAGCACGTTCTTGTTTGGATGGCAGTCACAGGCTGGGCAGCAGCAACCCCTGCCAGGAAGGGCTGTGCACTGAGGAGCTGGGGATCCCACAAGGGTTGTGTTTGCAGCGGAGGTGGCCTGAGAAAGCTGCCGAGTTCGAGCTGCTCGTGAAGCCAAACACAACATTCGGCTCCAAATCCCGTCTCTGCAGCTCTGCAGGCTCCAGGGTGGGCTGAACACAAAGCGTTGGGTTTTGTCCCAGCTCTGCAAGGAGGAGCTGCAGCGGTGAGGGTTGTTAGAACAGCTCGTTTGGCAGAGGCAGCAGCACAGAATGTTGGTGTGCTCCACATCCATCAGAGAGCTGAAATATTCAAATGACTTCTCCGGTGTCTGTTTGCCATGTGCTTAAATAAATACCCAATTTGCGAAATTTGCAGTAATGGTGCATGGAAATGAGATGTACAGTGGAGTGTGCTTTTGACCCGAGGCTTGTCAGTCTGTCACAGAGCAGGGCATTTAACTGGTAAATTCTGTTAGCTGATCAGGCACTTCCGTGGGGCCCATCACTCACACACGGAGCGTGGAGAAAGGTGTTGTCACTCCCAACTTTGCAACTCTTAAGAGAACCAACTGCAGCCAACTCCAGTAGTGTGGAGTGTTTTATGCAACAAAAACTCTCGGTGGTATTTTGAAAGATGAAGTGCAAGGAAAGATACTTATATTTTTAGCAGCTTTATAAAGGAATGTATGTTTATTGTGGGTGGGCAAATTATACACTGTGATGTTTTCCTATATATTTTTCTTGTGGTTTTTTTTTTTATTTTTCAGGAAACAAAAATCAACTGCGTCCGGCTGGCAACAAAAGGTATGTGGGTCTCTCTTTCCTGCAAAACACAATGCCAGAAATGTAAAAACTGCAGTGGTGGCACAACTTGATTACAGTTCCTAGCCAAAGAACCAGCCTCTTCATTTCCTCTTTTATTTTATTTTTTTAAAAGGAAGATTGCAAAGGCAGAACAACAATTTCCAGGACCACTCTACTATATTTGTGGACTCTGTTATTTTTTTAATGCAAGGTATAATTCTCTGTGGTTCCTCCTTCCCCTCATTCTGTTGACAGCTTTTCTGTCCTGAGGACTGTCCCTGCTGTTGGCAGAACATCACTGAAAAGGTGACATTAACCTTCTATTACATTTTTTCTCTCCACAACTGTACAAAGTAGATAAGAGGAGATCTCGTGTAAGCCTAACCTCGTACACAGCGGGGCACAATTCTCACACCACACCATTTTGCATGGTATAATTCAACAAACCAGGAGAGAACTCTCCTGATTTTCATTGTGGTGAGCTCAGAAGAGCCCAGGCTGACAGGTCACACAGACCTCTGTCACCAAACCCAAGACAAACAGCCCCAGGTGGGTTCACAAGGTGCAGCTCTTGAGGGACCAAGTGTGACGATGTCTGAGCTCCTTGAGTTTACAGCTGCTTTTAACAACTCTTCTGAAGATTTCAAAATCACCCCAGGGGCTACTTTTCCAGAAAAGATGTCAGACACCAATTTATTTGTAACACAGAGGAGTAGCTGTAGAGAGGTTTCCCCAACACACATTGTAATCTCCAAAGGAGCTGTAGGGAACTGCTGGGGTAGTTGCCATGGGCTGTGCTACAGATGACTCTCCATTCCCAAACTTAGCTTTGCCAGCTTGTGCTCTTGCTGCTTGGCTGTCATGTGAAATACCTGCATGGCTGCCTGTGCAGGCTTTGGAGAGTTCACCAAAATTGGCAGGAACCCAGAAATCCTGTGAGGCACCCTCCCATTTTTTTCCCATTCTTTTCATTCCTTTCTGACCTGTGGCAGAAGTTAATGACTGCAAGGTCCTTTCTCCTGATCCCTTCTGCAGCTGCACTTGCAGAGGAGTTGGGAGGCCTCAAAGAAACCCCATTAGTCATTGGATAGCAACAGAAGAGGACTTTTTCCATCTCCCTGTGGAGTTGTCCCCAGGCTGGCACAGAAAGCCAGGCACTGAGGCTGCCACCTGTGCAGCTGATTTCCCTGCTCAGGCTTGGTCGTGCAGACTGGTGGGGCTGTAAGCAGTTGTGTCACCACTGGAAGCTGAGGAGCAAGAGCCATTTCTCCCCTTTCTCCTTCTCATCTGTGGCTCTGGTGCTCCCCATATCCTCTTGTTCCTTTCCTGTTTAAAAGTTCCTTGTAAAATCTTCATTTAATTCATTCTCTGGGTTACAAACATTCTGTGTCTCAGTCTGTGTGTCTCCTTCCTCTCAGTTTCCCCAGCTGGTAGTGATGTGACCATTTCAAATACCTGATTTTGGCTTTCTGGTGGTAGTAAGAGCAAGAGCAGGACTGGGTGAAATGAATCTCCACAAGCTTTTCCAATAGCATGGTCTCTTCATGAGATCAGACATACTGGATTAATTCATTTTTGGAAACCTGTAGTTCCTTCCATTTCAGTTGTTCATTTTTCTGGAGCTGATGGAAGAATGTTGTCATGCTACCAGGAAAGGTATTTGTTCTGTGACTATTCAAAAGAAAATAACTTGTAGAGCTTGAAAAGTCCCATTCTGGCACGACCTTTTGTTTGCACTCTCTGATTTGGGTACCTCAGCAAAGTGTTTGACCTTCAGTTGACTTCTGCAAACTGAGATAATTTTCATTAACCCTGTTAGGTCACCAGGAAGAGTCACTGAGCCACCCTCATTCTGTTGTTTCTGAATGTCATCTCTTTTTTAAAAGAATGTCCTGCTAGGATTAATTTAATAAGAGATAGAAAAGGGATGGGTAGAGCCACTGTTTCTGGTGATCTTATTCTTCAGGTTCTTTTTCTTTATTGACTGGAATGGAAAAGGACAAGAAATGATGGCCGTTCTAGTGTTTATCTGCACTGTCTGAATTCATATCACTTTTGATTTATATCACTTTTGATGCGTATCACTTTTGATTTATAAGTAGATATCTTATTCCTCTGTGTGGAGTGCAGAAATCCCTGTGCAAATTCTTTTCCTCTTGCCCTCAGTCTGAGTTGCAATGCTGTACTTGCCAGTGCCTGGCCATTAGCACGGCCCCTGGAATCCCCCAGCTGTGGCTGATCCCAGGCAGGTTGGGCTCTCCAGAGGAGCAGAGCTGAGCAGCAGCTGAACAAAGGGCTTCTGGGAGCTTTCCCATAGTTCGATTTGCACATGTCCTGAGGCTGCCTTCCCACCATACATTAACTCCATATGGATGAAGGGACCAGCCCCTGGAGAGGGGTGTCCTACTGCCCTCCCTCTGCAGCGTGGCCATGCACAGAGACACAAAACTGTAGTTACACCGTGTCCTGATCAAAGGCTGATAGCTGGGGTGTTCCAGGTGACCTCCTGTGTCTGTGCCGTCTTCTGTCTGCTCATTATATTGATTATCCTTAATGGCATTGCCCTGTGTTCCCCTTTATTTACATTGGTGTTTTTCTGAGGATACAATGAGCAAACCTGAAGTCTGCCTTGAACAAAATCAACAGAGCTGCCAGTGAGGATGCCACTGTGGTGTCTTTGGTAGGAATCGGGGAAAAAAACCATTTTTTTGGAGTCAGGATTAATCCCAGCATTAAAAGCTCTGCTTTGGGGTGGTACCAGAGGGGGGAAAAAACCCCCATATTTTGTTTTGATGCAAGAAAATAAATACATACTACTGGTGCCAGACTAAATGCTCATTTTGGAACAGAAGCCTAATTTTCCCATTCCTAGACATTTGACACTGCAGCAGCTCCATTAACACCAGTGAAACGAGTTCTGATTTACACCAGTGACAGGAAGATTAGGATCCAGGCATGTTCAAGCAAGGCAAGTATTCTCTCCAAGTGCTGGATTAACAAGGGCACTAAACGTGAGTGTGGGAGTAATTAGGCAGTGAAATGTGTTAGGCATGTGTTACTGGGGGGCTGTAACACATCCTGGGTGTTGCTGCAAGGCACCTGCTCAGAAGCTGAGTCGCTTTAATTACTTGCGAGAGGCGCGGGGCTGCTCCGCTGCCGCTCCTGCAGCAGGCTGCCAGGGAATTGGCTTTCTGTGCCCCACCACCACGAAAGGAAAGCAGAGAACGCTTTAAAAAGTGGTTTAGTCCACTTAAAAAAAAAAAAAAAAAAGTTTTGGAGGTTTCCCAGTTTTCTTGCCTCCTCTTTAACAAGAAATAGGCTGCTCACATCAGCCCTTCTCAGTTCAGCCCAGCTCCGTGCAGGAGCTGCTTCCCAGCTCTCCTGTGGCACTCTCCTTGCGTGGTTCCCTGCGTGCTGCTCCTGGTTAGATGAACTTGATTCTTGTGGTGGCAAGAAAAAGCTCCCAAATCCTTTTGTATTGAGTTATTAAACGTTGGGAGGAGAGGAAGGCATCAGCATTTCAGAGCACCAGGCCCTCCAAAGCAGAGCCAGTAGGTCCCGAGCTGGGCCAGCACATCCCCTGAGCTCACTTCCCTCCATCTGGTGCCTCCGTGGAGGGGTGGGTGCTGCCTGTGGGAAGGGCCAGGGGCAGGGACTCACCATCAGCCTTTGCTGGGGTGACACTGGATGATCCATCAGAAAGCTCCCTGCGTTTGTCCAGTCTGTGTAGCCATCCCACACTCTGCCAGCATGTTAAACATTATCCACCTTTTGTATCTACATATGTATTTATTTTCAGATTCATTGGTCTCAGATCTCTTGCCACTTCCCTCCTCACATGGGCTACTCCTTTTTTTTTTTTTTTTTTTTTTAATTACTGGACTAATGTCATCTTTTACAGCATTAGGCACTTGGATGCATCTCATTAACATAAAACACTCTTTTAAAATGTTTATAATTAAACCCCAATTTGCCAGCTCTCTGCCATACAATTTTCATTCAGATGGGTTATTTATAGGTTTTGCCATTTGGTTTCCTTGACAGCATTTGTTTTAATATGTCCCATTCTTTCTGAATTAACTGACTTGTTCTCCCTGTCTTAAAGCAACATATTTATATCGACACTTTATTAGAGAAAATTGCAACCTCTTACCAAGAGAGAACGATTACCTCTTGTATTCCTAAAGTGCATTAAATTAATTTCACAGTGTAATTGAAACCAAGGCAGAGGGCTCATTAATGGTTCCTTATCTCCTGATACTCATTTCTTCCTTCCTTAAAATGTGAGTTCTTGCAAATGAAAGAATGGAACTATAATAACCATTATGAGGTACATTTTTATTTTTTTCCCTTTTTTTTTTTTTCTTGTGCATGCTGCCTGGGAACCATTTTGCTTGTTCTTAGCAGTGCTAGGTAGACACCAGGTGACCACGCGAAACCCGCCCAGCCTCTTGAGCACAGGTGATTATCAGTTCAGGAGAAGGAAAACTGGTCAAACTTCCAGAGGTCTGAGCAGCTTCATGACTTCTTGTTTAATACTTGTTTTGCATGAGAAATTACTTTTACAATTACTCCAACTACAGTGTAAAGGGTGAGAGTACTTTCATGCACTCCTTCAGTGCCGAGGTGGAGATCTGCCTGTGCTGAGGGTCAGCTGGGGGCTCAACACCTCTTAAACCTTCACAGGAGCACTTGAGTGTGATGGAAGAGCCCCATGGATGCCCTTCTGCACAGGCTCAGTGACCCTCTGGACGTGCATGGAGCTGAGCTTGCATTTCCAATCAAAGCAGCTGTGGCATTTTCTGGGGCTGATTATTGCGCTTATCCTTAGACAGCTGAGTCCTGCTGGCAGAGGAATGATGGCAAGAAAAGGCAAACTTGATTCTGTAAGCCCTCTGTAGAAGAACAGAGAAACTAGAGAAACTGTAGTTTCTATAGAAACTTCTGCTGGGGCCAGAGATGTTGCAGAATTGAGCCTCAGCAGCACCAAGTCACTCACAGGGGGGAGGTTCAGAACCTCTCAAGGGCTTTGCAGTTTCCATCAGAAGGAACTTGGAGGTCTGTGTGCCATAAAATTGCCCCATCATATGTAACACTGGGACCAGGATCATCATTTAACTCCAGAAAATTCAAATATAGAGAGGAGATCCCAGCAGCTTGTGGAAATAGGTTCTTCTACTTCAGCCTGATGTGCATGGGGTGAGTGGCTGGGTTGTGACAGAGTTTCATGTGATTAATGGGAAAGGAGGGTTGGTTTTTCAGGTTTTAGATGGATTACGTTTCTCTAGGAATATTCCTCTCCCAGTGCTGCATGGTTATTCCTACCTAGTTATGACTTCCTCACCAACAACTATTTCAGCTACACATCAGGACAGCTGTGATGATACAGAGGCAAAAAGGTGCTGGGATTACTGGGAAGTTCAAATGCATTGGGGAAAAAAAGGTCCTGCTTTTTGGTAGTGCATCAGCACTGGAAGAAGGAAACTTCCTGGGAGAATGCTGAGATGTCAGTAAAGAAGCTGGGTCTGAAATGTGACCAGGGAAATCTTGGGCTGGGGGGTGGGGGGAGACTGCAAAAAAATCAGTGGAAAATGAGGAGGGAAAAAGTTCCTGCTGTTCACACACAGTTTAGCTGCACATGAAAACTGCTCATTTAATAACTCCTGCTCCCTCCAATTCATTGAAGAGGCTTCTTTTGTTTCCTGAAATACATTCTGGTTTTGTAGACAGGTAATGTATTTTTTAAACAGATCTAATCCCACTTCAGATCTGTTTGTTGCTGCATTTTGTCTTCTAATACACTGGAATATTATTCCTTTGACAGGTTTATTCTGTTTTGTGCTATTTATTTCAGAGGAGTTTATCACACTTTTTAAGTTGAATGTGTGAAAATGCTTGGTTGTTTTTTTCCCTCTGAACACATCTCTGCCTTCTAAAAGTTATTTTTTAGCACAAGTTTTGTGTATCACAATCCCTTTAGGGGCTTCCTTATCCCAGGGAGCTGAAGGCACAGCTTTGAATTAGTGCAGAACCTGGTGCAGAACTGGATGAGGTCATGAGAGACCTGAGTTTGGTATCTCCAGCCCAGTGTCCAGAGGTCATTATCTACTCCTGATCTCTTCTGCACCTCCAGACCCTCATCTTGGGCTCCCCAATTGAAATAAGCAGCTGGAGGGAAGGGGAGAAGAGGCCCAGTGTTTAAAATAAAATTTGGGATAGTTTAGCAACAGGAGATTGTGAAAACATCACCTTTGAAATTCAAAGCATCCACTGCCGTCACACTGGGCAGCTTCAGGAAAGAAAGGGCTTTAGAAAAACCAAACCAAAATGTATTATAGCTGTGTGAGCCAAGTCCTCCAGGAATCAAAGCAGGCAAGGATTTACCTGGAGCAATGTGGACGTTCTTGTCCCTTTTCAAGACCCACCTGGTGGGAAAGGATGCTCCTGGCCATGTGTTGTGGCTGGCCCTGGGCCAGTGTACATTCATCTTTGTTTGCAGGTAAACTGGTAGCCAGATAAAGAGGTGGGAATTAAAGAAAAGTCAGCAGTTGGACATTAAAGCCACAAGTGAAGGTCAAATTAAGAAAAGGTTTCCTTTGGTTTTGTTTTACTTAGTTTGAATGCAGGGAGCAATGGATGATTCCTCGCTCATGAAATTTAAGGGCTTGTTTTTCATCTCTTCTGCTTGAAAGTTTGCAGGAAGAGCTCTTTGAATGTCCCTTGAAGCCTCTTCTGCACAGGGGCTCAGAGATGACACAGAGGAGGGGGCTCTCATGTTTTAGAGGACAGAGGTGTTTCATGTTCCTGACCTTCACACCCTCACACCAACTCACTTGGGGGAGATTTTGTCTGCATTTCCTGATATCTGCAGAGCCTTTCTAAGGTGGGTCAGCCACTGGGCAGATGCTGCAGATCACTTAGAATGATTTTCATAAATAGTTGATCATTGTCTGTGTCCTTTAACAACACTTCCAAAGGCATGACAGACCCGGGACTGTTACAAATACATTGTCTGTCTTCCCTTAAGTAGATTTTTCAGTGAGCCAGTGTTCAGAAACAGGGCTGATATTAATGAGCTTCTGAGCTTCTTCCAGGAGCTGGACATTTAAAAACTGTATGTTTGCATTAGGATATGTGATAGAATCCCAAGGCAGGTGTGAGACTGTTTTGTAGTATTATTGTAGAGGAAAAGAGAAATCTTCATTCCAGTCTTGCCTGGAAGTGCTGCTGTAACTTGGCAGAGCTCAGGAAGTGTCCGGGTGTTTCATGCAGCACACGTAGAGTGTGTGCACACAGACTCCCAAACACTGCCCAGCTGACTCCCTTTCTCCTGGAAGAGGCCTTTTGCTGTGAGAGAGAGCCCTCCTTTCCATGCTGCTCACTCAGCTTGGGGGACAACCTCACAGGGCAGGTTTTTGTAGGTCACCGTGGTACTTGAGGCACCTTCATCCACTTGGGCTCAAAAGGGGACTTCATTTCAGCGTTCACTTTCTGCCCACTCCCAGGCTTTGCTCACTGGTTTTGTGGCTTCTGCAGCTGCTGTGGGTGTGGATTTTTCATGATAATCACGATGAGAGCAGGGTAACTGCTTAGAGGGGGCTGACTGGGGCAAAGTTAACAATTGTGGTGAATCTGTTACGTATCCATAACATTGGCAGGCACTGAGGAGTTTTTGCCTGCATCAGTCAAGAGGTTGATCTCCCTGTGTCTAAGACTTTACAAAAATTAATTCACATCTGTAAATTTGAACATGTCATATGGGTAATTGTACCTGTTTTCTGTTTTTATGATTTTGAGCTAGTTTTTAAATACAGTTCTGCGAAAGGGAAGAGTTAAAACACAAACATGCTCTCGCCCCCTGAACCATCACACCACTTGTTGGCATCACAGCAGCTCTCTTTAGCCGAGCTCTTCTTTCAGGGAAATGTTATAACCTTCCTTATTCTTGGGGACTATGTATCTGCCCTTAGCACGAATTAAGTGCTCCTGTTCTGAAGAGAGAGGAAGAAAAACAGGAGGAGAAAAGCAAAGCCTTTGTGGTGGATTTGCCTGGAATCTCCAGAATCAATTATTCACTTAGAGCTGTTTTTTAATTCTCATTCAGCTTAGCAATGCTGATCTTGATGCCTCACTATGTGTTTACCCTCATCCTCCTACAGATTCCACCTCTAAGCCTGAAAATCCCTCATACAAATTCTGGTCTGTCGTTCTCTCCACGACTGCTTTGTTTTGCTACTCTCTCCACTCAGAATATGGTTGAAAGCTTTTGGCTCTCATCGTTCTGTCTACTGCTTTTGAGCTTTGTTAAAGAAATGAGTGTGTCTCATTATAGTCTTGAGCCTGTGCTGTTTGCAGTCTTCAATAACTGGAGGTGGAAAATTGGTGGAGTGACGTTGTGTGGGGTGATCCTCTTTGTGATATTCATTTTTTAATGAATTGCAATAAAGAAATAGCCAGAGTGGAATTGGGTTTTCAGATGTGATGAGCTGTTCCACTCTGTTGGCTCATGATACGTGGAGGCACCAGCATCATGAATAGTTTTTGGTTTTTTTTAGTCCTAATACACTGCTGGAGGGTGAGGTGAGCTGACACCCAGGGCTGCTGCTGCGTGTTTCCACATCAGGATGTAAAAAGGTGCCTTTCCACCTTTATCTCAGCGTTATCATTCCTGGAGGTACCTGTCTGCCCTTGTGCTGGCATGTCAGACTGTGTTTTACAGATACAGATGTTATCAGGAACTGAAAACATGAGGGAAAACATTTCTGCATGCAGAGCTGCTTTAATAATTTGTAGGCCACTCACACAGAAAGCGCCATAAAAAAATAAATAAAGGAAATCATGTTTACAAGTGATCTGAGAATAGCTGTCTTTTGAATACGAGCCTCTAGGTCTATTAGGAGATTTTACATTCAGCCCACTGCCTGGCCATTATGTGCTGCAAAGAAATTACTCTGATTGTGCACATCATTTCAATGCATCATGACTGGGAGCCCAATATTTTTCATTAATTTTTCTGGGTTAAATAATGCTCTGAAGTAATTTTTCTGATTGTTTTTTTGTTCCAAGAGCAGATTTCTCACTGCAGAAGCTGCCTTCTTAGGTGTTACAATTTTGAAACCAAACCTCATTGTTTCCAGACTCGTCCCCTTGCTGGGTCTTTCCTGTCACCTGATGGTGGCTGAACCTCCCATTTCTTCTGTAGCTTCCTTCAGTTCGTCCCTCCCTCCTTCATACTTGTGTTGCCCTTTCCTTGATTCTTTGACTCAGCTGCTCTTAGAAACATTTTATTTGCCTTCTTTTCTCCCTCTGTTAATCTTTGGGATGCTTCTCTCTCCTGCAGTGTCGTGGCTACTGATGATTGTGGTGCCACGTCCATTGCAGGACTTTGTGCCTCACCAGCTGGAAATCTCACATAAACACCTGACTTTTCCTTCTGCTTTTAGCTCTCTTGGATTCTTTTTTCTGGCAGTGTCATTTTTTAAAAATGCAATATTGTAATTGCTGCCTAAAGTAAAGAATGTTTCAAATTGCAGTTTGTGAAATAGGTTTTATGGAAGAAACTTGTATTATCAGCCCTGCTTAGCTGCGTGCACTCGGTAATCATTCTTCCCTGGATGATTTTCAGAGTGCCACCTCCACAGAGGAGGTTGCTTTATATCTGATGACTTATTTTCAAATAACAGACCTGTGCAGAGGTTGCTGGGAGAGAGATTGCAATGGTGTCTCTCCCTTAGATGTCCTTGCTGGTTTTCCCCCAGAGGGCACTGCCCAGGCTCCCCAGGGAATGGGCACAGCCCCGAGGCTGCCAGAGCTCCAGGGATGCACAGGGTGGGGTTGTTGGGATGTCTGTGCAGGGCCAGGAGCTGCACTGGATGATCCTGATGTGACTCTTCCAGCTCATCATATTCTCTGATTCTATGAATCAACAGCAGCATGGCCAGATTAGACCTTAATTAAAACCTTAATTAAACCATCAGTGTGTGATGATCCAGAAACCTGACTTCTCATGGGCTGATGAGCTGGAGAGCTCTGGGAAATTGGCCATTCGCCCCTGCCCTGCTCTCTTTGCATCTCCCACGAATGTGTTTCCCCTACTGTCTTCTGTCTCACTGCGAGATGCTGGATCTGGGAATTTTGAACAGGACTGAGGAAAAACAAAGTAAACTGGGTTGTTAGGAAAGGACTAAAATGTTGGAAAAGCTCTGACTGACCAATGGAGCGCTGGGTGAATGTCAGTGCCTGTGAAAGTCAGAGTCAGGCCCTGCTCTGGCTCCTGGGATGGTGCATTTTGTGCAGAACACAAATGAGTATCTCTGTAGCCTGGTGGAGTAGATAAGGCACAGATGGGGAGGCAGGGACTGACAGTCTTCACTCCTCTGGCTCTGCCTTCTATCATTTGCCTTCCTTATTGAGAAAGCAAGCTTAGGGCAGAAAATTGTCCTGCTTCGTGTTAGTGCAGAGTAATGGGGTCCTGACCTCAGGAGGGGCTCTGGGTGCCACTGAAATCCACACACTAATAACAGCGGTGACCTGCTCGTGGTGACCTGCTCTGTGTCTTATTATTTTAGCATCCAGCTTCTGTTGCAAGGAACAATTCATTCCAGGAAATGTGGTGGAAGTAACCACTAGAAAATACAGTTATAGTTTGTTTTCATTCCTTTTTAATGCCAGCAATATATAAACATGGTTTTTCAGAAGGGAAAGGGTGGCCCCTCAATTACAGTAGTGCAGAGCTTTGCAAGCGTGTTTAAAGATATTTGTATGAAATGGCCATCTGAGCAGTTTTTATGGGCTGCTGTGCTCAGAGGATTTCAGATCCTGCATCTCTATAAAGGAGAGAAGCAAAACTGAATTGTAAACCAGCATTTCTGTCAGGAGCAGCCAAGTCATCTCCTGCAAGGACAAGAAACAGCTCACAGAGCTCCTCCTGCCAGGACAGGAACGTTCTTACCTGCAGCAGGTGGTGGGGCAGGTGGGAGTACAAGCAACCAGAGGAGATTTAGGTATCTGCATGGAAAATATGCCAGCACATCAGGAAAACAATGGACTTCTGCAGCAATGTTTCATTGCAAGGCTTTGAGGATCCCAGAGCCAGGAGTTTGCTGACACTGTCATACTCTCCGTTCCCAGACACTGTGAGCTGACACAACTTACAAGTGGTTGGGCTGGTAGCCTAAAGGAATTGCTGGCCTTTGCCAGGAGAGATAGAAAGAGGTGCCCAGAAGCTCAGAGTGACTCGGTCACCGCAGTGTGGAGGTGTCAGGATGGATAATGAGCCTTCTTTCTCCTCCTGGGACTGCAGGAGCCTGCAGTGGGGTGGGAAATGTCAGATGAAAACACTCTGAGCACACGCTGCCTGGAGTAATGAGCAACAGCCTGGCAAAATCAAACCAATCTGGGGGATTAGAAGATGGACTTGACAGCACATTCTTATTTCTCTTAACACGGCTCACACTTCATGAGGGTATTCAGATGGTACAAAAATGAGGGGCATCTGACTGTGCTGTTTGTAGTAGAAAACCATTCTCCAACACCTATTATTTAGGGTCATAGGAGTAACAGCAGCTCAGCTGAATGATAATTTGGAGTACTTCTGACTTTCACTTCAAATGAATAGAGTTTTAGCCCTTTTCAGGGAGAAATTGTACCTTTCTCATTGCCTTTGTTGTGTGACGGTGTGGGGATTGCCTGTCTGGTGGTGTGTGGCTCATCTCTTGGACACATTTACTGCAGGACTGTGGGAGAGCTGGTCAAATAAAGGTGGAAATATGTAACTGATAGGTTATTCTATTTTCATGCTCAGGAATCCCATTAATGCATTTCACACGTGTGAGCACAGAAGTTATCAGTGAACTCTTAACTCAGTGGGCAAATTGGTGAATGCAGCAGAATAGTAGAGTTGTCAGGGGCAAAAGCTGAAAATTATATGTGTGATTCCAAGAGCCAGCCCTTTTTGCTTGGTAAATATTGTGTTTTGCTCTGGCTAAACTAGATTAACAGCTTAGCTATGGGAGAAGTGAAATCATGCTTTTATCACTGCGTCATCTCTTAAAGTATATTCAGTTTAACGTGTGGCAAAGAGGCAAAACAACAGCACAGTGCCAGGAATGCTGCTGCCTCACCAATTGATTGAATATTATCTCCCCGAGCAAGTGGCTTCATGAACAGAAATGATTCAGATTTCCTGAAGGTCAGCAGCACAGAGCTGTTAAAAGAGCAAAACATTACGGTCTTCTGATGTCAGCCCTCAGTGCCCACCTTTGATTCCCTTTTCCTACTGCATTTAAGCTGTAGAGGAAGACCTGGCTGACTCCAGCAGCAAAGGTGAAGCCCAAGATAAGAGTGGATCTCATGTAACATGAATTTATTTAACTTCCTGAACTGCAGTGGTGATATTTTTAGGAGTAGTTAAATGTAACAGGACTATAATGAAGATGGGCTTATTTAGTCTTTAGAGTAGCCGTGACTCAAATCTTGTGGGGCTTTCTAAATCAAGCTCAGTGGCTTAAGCTATATCTGGAAATACTCTGTGCAGCAAGTGGTGAAGTCAGCAGAGCTAAGGTCTGTAATGAGTGCTGTTGAAAAGGTCTCAGCAATAGGGGAGAGGGCAGCTTTCCCCAAGGTGCTCAGTTAAGGCAGAAATGCTGTGCAAATAATGTTCCTAAATACATTTTATTTTCAGGTGTGTAGATTTCACTTGTTAAAAAAAAAAAAACCAAAAACAAACGAACCAAAAAAACCCCAAAATTTCAAACAGAAATTACACTCTCTCATTTGGGCTGAAGAAGAAGTCATGCCTGGAGTCCATGAGGTGGTGTGTGAGGGTGCTGAGGTCCTGGCACAGGGTGCCCAGAGAAGCTGTGGATGCCCAATCCCTGGAAGTGTCCAAGGCCAGGCTGGATGGAGCTCCAAGGTTCAGCGTGGGATAGTGGAAGGTGTCCCTGTCCATGTGCAGGGCGTTGGAATGAGATGGGCTTTAAGGTCCCTTCCAGCTCAAATCATGCCATGATTCTGTGTGGAGGGTGCTCTGTATGTTGGATTAATGCTTGTTACACGTCTGATTGTAATGGGATGGTTAAAAAAGCCAGGCCTCCAATACACTGAGAAACACAAAAGTGAGCTGATTTTAAAGGGAAAAAAGTTTCTGCCAGAAGTAGTATTATTATTATTCCATATTACTGTGTTCCCTATTTCGATGAGTAGGGATTGCAAGTCCATTTTAACTATCTGAGATTAAAATTAGAACTGTTGTTCTCCTGTTTCTGGGTGCATGCTGAGTGCTTCAGGAGAGTAAATGCCCCATTACAGTGTAACTTAGTAAAATATTAGAGTCATCTGCACTACACTGGGATTTTACACCCTATTACTGCTCTGAATTATCTGTCATTAGCCCTCGTTAAAGGCAGATTTGGTTAGATGGACACTTGTCTATAGCAATTTGATTGCAAATATGTTGTTAGGCTTTCAAATGAATATTTAAAGTGGATCATTGCAGTTTCCCTACAAATTCTTTTTTTGTTTTTATCTTGTCCTTCCTCTCCCTCCATCTTTTAAGGAGCTTCCACCCAGAATTCCAATGCAGTGGAACCAGAAAAGCAAGTTGACAGCACGGTGAAAATGGCTGGAGTTATAGCTGGTCTCCTGATGTTTGTTATTATCCTCTTGGGAGCAATGCTTACCATCAAGAGAAGGTAAGTTTCTGCTTTGCTTCCATCTTGACCCTCCTGGCTTCTTTCAAAAGAAGAATAAATTAAGATAAAACATTCTTTTAGTGTGACAGAGGGCAGCAGTTGATGCCTGTTTACATGACACTGACACTAAGGGTTGTAGGCCCAGCAGAAATGCCAGTTCGGGGAGATCCGGCAACAAAAGAATGGTTGTTACTGCAGAGAGATAATGATAATTAAATGGTAATTAACGTGAAGGGATAAGTCACGAAGTAGCATGGAGAAGCACAAAGAAATAAAAGGAGCACCTCTTTTAATAGGAGAGAGCTGGGATTGTTCAGTCTGAGGAAGAGAAGCTTTGGGTGACCCAATTGTGGCCTTTCCGTACTTGAAGGGAGCCTACAAGAAAGCTGCAGAGAGACTATTGACAAGGGCTGGGAGTGCCAGGACGGGGGGGAATGGCTTCAAGCTGCCAGAGGGGAGCTTTATATTTGATATTAGGAAGAAATTCTTCCCTGTGAGAGAGGTGAGGCCCTGGCACAGATTGCCCAGAGAAGCTGTGGTTGCCTCATCTCAACCATTTTCCAACACTTAAGTATTTTGATGTTTTGGCTGTCCTGGCTGCTACAACATAAGTTGGTATCTCACAGATAACACAGACAAACCCCAAGGCAAAATTACTTGTAATGTAGAACGAGTTCCAGAGGTGGGACACTGAAGCCCCATTTGCTCTGTGTGGAAGTTCCCAAGCTCCTGCTGAGCTGAGCTGGCCCCTCAGACAGTGCACAGGAACTTCAGCTGAACTTGTCTGGCCCCTGAAGAAGCAATGCTTGGTGATTTTGGGTGTGATGTCCCATGGACAGAACTTTGCTCTATCTGGTTTTGCCATAGGCTCTGTAAACCTGGGCAATTTTCTTCAAAGTTAATATTAGAAACGATGTGAGTGGGAGTATTAGAAATAGAAATTCTCCCTTTTTTTCCCTAGATTTGGAAAATTACAGTTTCCTCTGTGTTGTTTCCACAGCCCCTCCCAAGGCAGACAAGCAAAATCCCTGCAGTCTGTATCTCTCTTTGTCTGCTTGCTGCAATTTGCAAGGATACCCGCTGGAAGCCGCTGAAATAAGGAATAAACTGGCTCATTGACTTCAGAATCTTTTCCCATTTAGAAGCTCTGAGTGCAGGAGGAGGTTTGGGAGGCTGTAGCATACCTCCAGCACCTCCAGAGCTGCTGATCACATTGGTTCTGGGCTCCCTTGGATGGGCACCACCAGCTGGGGCTCGGAGCTACACATGGACAAATGTTCCCTGAAGATGAACTTCAGCCTGTCAGGCTCATTTCATTTGTAAACTGGTGTGGGTTGGGACCAGCTTTTATAAAAGGAGAAACCGATTTGGACCACAAATTGATTGGAACTTCTGGAGGAGTGGAGCTGAAAGCTTGAGCTCTTCTGAGAGAACAGTTTAACAACAAAGTTCTCTTTTTATTTTGCATTTGGAGCTTAAGCTCTTGCATTCCATGTTTGCATCAGCCTCACTTTACAAAGAGTTCCCTTCCCAGTGCACCAAGGCCTCGGTGTGCAAACAGGGTAGCCTTGCAGGGCAGCAATTCAGAAAAATATTTAATGAGATAAACTTGAGACGTTGTCCTCAAATGGAGCTGGAAAACATCTCAGTGACATTTGTTCACTGTCCAGGGCATCACAGCTCATTGGTAGCAGGCTCAGTGGTGGATTTGCTGGATGAAGCATTTTGTTAACCAGTGCAGAGAGCAAAGGAAGGAGAGGGATTAGAAGAGAAGGAAGACATTGGTTTGAGATGAGCATTGAGATCATCAGGAGCCTCTTTTCGTTCCTGTGAGACTCACCAAATCAGCAGCACGCTGCTGGGAACCTTTCAGACACAGAGCACGAGCGAGTGGTGCCAGTCGCTCACAGTTTCAGCAGAACAAATTGCAAAAATTCCAGGAACTCAAAAATTTCTGAGGGCTGATAAAGTTTTAGAGGGTTTAGTCAGACATGTGAAGCTAAATTAAGGCAACCAGTGCATTTATGCAGTGGAAAATGTGGGTTTGACTTTATGTTTGTTGTCTGAAAGTTTTACTTGAAACTTGGGGATGTCTAAAGTCTGCTTAAGTTTCCATATGCATATATCTATGTCAGAATTGTGTGTACATATAAATTTCTGTTTTAAATATGACTGTCTTGCAGTATCTAAAATGAAAACCATTAACAAAGTTTGTTTTCTTGGTTTTGGGAACCCGCTAACTCCATGAGTTAAGTCATAGTACCATCATTATATGTATATGACATAAAAATTGCTGCCAAATAATGGAGAGAAACTTTACACAAGGACGTGTAGTGACCGGACAAGGGGGAGTGGCTTCAAACTGAAAGAGATTAAATTTAGATTGGATATTAGGAAGAAAATCTTCACTCTGAGTGTGTTGAGCCCCTGGTACAGGGTGCCCAGAGAAGCTGTGGCTGCCCCTGGATCCCTGGAAGTGTCCAAGGCCAGGTTGGACAGGGCTTGGAGCAGCCTGAGATAGTGGAAGGTGTCCCTGCCCATGGCAGAGGGATTGGAATGATCTTTAAGGTCCTTTTCAACCCAAAGCATTCAGTGATTCTATGATAATTTAGCCTGTTAATTCAGAGGTGGTTATCAGTGCCCACATGGGTGTATGTGCCCACGGAAGGCAGTACCACTTTCTTTCATTAACAGATGCTAATTTTTATTGTATGAAAATATTTCTAATTCTCTAAGGAGCTTGTATTTTCCTTAATATTAGTTAAATACATTTGTGTAATAGAGAATATTGAATCATTTAGTAAAAACAACATGAAACATGAAAAACAAGATATTTTTCAAGAGAAAATACCCTTTGACTTTGCCCCTCCCCAGAGGATTTGATTTTGGTCAGTTCTGATTTCGTCTGGGCAGTTTTAATTCTGGTGTAATCGTGACTTGTATTTCCCTGGAGTGAAGAATGTGACACCTCTCAGGCTGGTGTTTGAGCAGACAAAGCCTCCACTGACCCCTTTAAATATAACACTGAATAAATAGGATCAGACAGCCTGTCATGGGTGCACTGTAAATAAGTTCTTTAAACTACTGTTGGTAGCAAAAAAGGAGATCTGGGGCTATGTAGGGTCTAGGATTATTTCCTCCTATGAAAATTCAGCTCCTTTTTCTGTATTAGGATTTAGATTGTTACCTTAAACTAATTAAATAACACCCTAAAGCCTCTTGGACAGAACATGCCCAAGCTGTAGGATACAATGAGGAAAAGGGATATTTGCACATTCAGTGACCTCTGTCCCCTCTGTGTCCTTGTTTCAGGTGGGAGACAGGCAGGGGTTTGGGTTGTGTTGTACATTCTAGGACCAGGCCATGTTTTTACTGAACCGTAACTCATACCAGTTTTCACAGTAAGCTTTGAAATATTCTTTAGTAAGTCCTTATTTCAGGCTGTGTATTTTGGGAGAATTTGAGCCAAAAGGGACTGTCCAATTCCAAAACCACAATCCTCCTTTTGTTTATCTTCCTTTATTTTCTATCCTTATGGAGCAAACCTTCCAGAGCTTTCCTCTGCAGCCTGGAGGGATGTGCAGGTTTTTAATGAGGGCTGAGAGTCTGGGGGGATCCCAGGTGTCTGTGGCCCAGACAGGAGAGCAGCAGGAAGAACAGCAAGATGTGCAAGGGAACAGTCACAGTCCACAGTGCTGTGTGAGCCCTGCTCCTGGCCTCTCAGAGGGCTTGCTTTAATGGCATCATTTTGGGGATTTTGGGGGTTCACCTGTGTGGGCTCTCATTTTGTACATCGTGGTCATGTTTCCCTTTGTTGAAAGGAACTTGGATTTTCACAGGGAAGCTCAGTGGCAATCGCTGCACCTTTCCTGGTGCATTGCTAGGGCCTGTAGAGTTTCTGTTTTCAGGGAATAGCATTTAGTTAAAATCCATCCAGGTGTATCTTGGAATCAGTGCTGTCGCTGTTGGACCAAAAGCGGAGCAAGGGACTCAGCACTCTGAGAGAATGCTAAGTGAATTTATTTAATTATTAACAGATTTATATACACACGAGAAGGCTGTTTGGATTGGTTGAGATCAGTCCACCCCCCTGGGACTGATTGAGCAGAACTCTGACCGCCTGTTTCCAAAAGCCACTCTCATAAACATGAAACTTATCTTATATTTATAAAACTTTCAGTAGAATTCCTGTGAGAAAGAGTTCTGTGCTGTTACACAGTGCCATTCCAATAACTTGGCATGCATCAGGAATCTGGCCAAAATATCAGGTTTATAGCAAAGGCCATCCTCAGGAAAACCATGCCACTTCAGTTTAACCCTATAAACTGTCTTTGTGTCACAGCAGAGAGGGTGATTGTGCACAGAGTGACTGAGCTGAACCTGGATTCCACGTGTGCTTATGGAAGTTGTGTTCAGAGCAACCATAAAAGTGAACACTTGAACCCTGAATTTGTATTTCTAAGTGATTCCTAGTCTTCCCAGTGTCTTCAAGGATGGGATTTTAAAGCTGTGCAATGGGCTGAAGTCTGTGTTTCACTGTTTTTTCCCTGTCTTGACCACTGCTGCTGCTTTTGTGGCTTCTTGTGGCTGGTGGTAAATCTCTAACACCCTGGGCGAGGTCTGTTGTGAGCCAGTCTTTTCAGAGAAGCCCCTTTTCAATTATAAAATGGAAAACATCACCTCTTAAGCTACAACTGATTGCCAAGGCTCAGTTTGTGGTGCTGCTCAAAATGTTGTGAAATGAATTGTTGAGACACTGTGGTAGAAAATGCTTAATCACAGTGATGCAGAAAGCTAGTGCATACCCCCAGTGCTCAGCTATAAATATGGAGTGATGCTTGAATTGTTAATGAACTATTTGCATTTTAGAGTTTGATGAAGCTTGATTTGTCATTAGACAATTTGCTCATTGTCTAAATATTCCAAAATTGTGGTGTTCTTACATTGTCACTTCCCTATTTATTGTTATTTATATTAATAGCTCTGACATTTTTCTTTCCTTTTCAAAAGTATCAAAACAGTTGAGAGGCAAAATTAAGTCTCATTGCCCATGTTACTGACACGACCAAGTGAGGGAACTAAAAGGTGAGGGGATTTATTCACAGTGGCAGAAGTGGAAACACAACCTGTCTCCAGTTCAGGATTTATTCCTCACCAACACACAGCTCCTGAAAGAAGTCTAGGCCAATAGCAGCTCAGTACAGAAAACAGCACAAATATTTTGTCTATTAAAAAAGAATCCTGGAGTTCATCTATATCTAATTATGTGCTTTTCTCTTTTTCTCCTTTTGGATATTTTGTTCATCTGACTGGCCGTCGATGTTTAGAAGAAATGCATATTCCTACTCCTATTACTTGTAAGTACCGGGCTGGGGATGAGTTTCTTTGAGCATGTTCACCCTGTGGTAATTTTGTGCTTTGTTGTATTCTTTTCTAATTTTTTTTTTATTTTTTTTTTACCATTCCATTTATCCTTGTCTTTCCAGCAGCTCGTGTTTTATTTTCTCAGTTGCACGCTGTTATGTTTTCCCTGTTTTACCACTGCACCTGTAGCTGTGCCTGCAAACACCTGAATGTCCACAGATATGTCAATTATGGTTTATAGTTCTTCAAATTGGATATTCATCTTTAGATTGGATATCAGGAAACATTTCTTCACCAAATGGACTGTCCAGCACCAGAACAGGTGGCTCAGGCAAGTGGTAGAGGAGTCACCACTGAGGCATTTAAAAGTTGTGTAGATGTGGCACTTGGGGACATGGGTGAGAGATGGACATGGCAGTGCTGGAGGAACAGTTGGGCTCGATGATCTTAGAAATCTTTCCCAATACAAACGATTCCATGATTCTGTAAATGCCAATGGACAGATACAGAGTGTCCCAAGCGCACCTTTTTAATTGTCCATCGTTCATATCCAGACTTCAGGAAGATTCACACCTGAAAGTTGTTGTTGGGAAGTTCTCAGCTGTGGATGTAAGCTTTTAAAAAATGCTCAGGTTTCTGACAACCAGGAGTTGACATTATCCCAGCAAACATCCCTGTTGCTGGAGTCGCCAGGTTCTGAGTGTTGCTTTAGATCACTGGATGATGAAGTGGTTCAGATGTTCAGATCTAAATCACCTGTCCAGTCCTAATGACAATGCTGCATAATTAAGGCAGTTGTTAAGGCACATGAAAATGCTTCACACATCGGTACTTCCAGAGCCATCTGTTGCCTAAAGACTGAGGGGCTGGGAAGCAATCAGGGCCAGGCTGTTTGTGCCATGATAATCGTTGTCTGAGGATCAGGAGGAGGAGAGGGCTGGATCAGTGATGTGAGGAAAAAGTCCTGGAGAAGTGAGCTGGAGGCCTCTGCTGCCATCAGAGGGCTGGAGAAGGCAGCTGTTGCTGCTGACAGAACAGCTCTGCCCTCGCCAGCTCTCAGAAGCAGCAGGAGCTGCATCGCTGACATCAGCCTTTCCCCAGAACCTGCCAGTCCTGTCAGAGCACTGAAACCCACCAAGCTGTCCCAAGGGCCACACCAGCCCTGACAGCCCCTCCTGGTGTGCTGCTCCAGGAACTGCCCCCTTTGCCCCTTCCTGCAGTTCCTCCTTGCCTCATCTTGGCACTTTGTTCTGGAAGGTGTTCAGCAGGTCAGCAAAATGGGTGGGCTCATGTGCTGCCATTGCAAGGGAAGCTGATTTCTTTTCCATATGAGCTCCTTGACGTCCAAAGCACAGGCCAAAGGAAGATCCCTGTGTACCACTGCTTGGAGGGATTTTGCTTCTCCGTGACCTGTCAGGAAACTATTGAAAGAGGAACCTTTCCCACTTTCCACCTTAGGACACCATCACCAGTCTTGACTTTGCCCGGTGCTGTAACTGTAAATGCAGAGTAACTCCATTTCCTCTGACTTTACACTGGTTCACCAAGTTTTTGAACATGAAGCATATTGAACTCTAACCCATGCAAGAATTTGATTTCAAGTAGTCAGATTAAGGAGAAGATTAACTAAGTGTAAAGTAGGGGATAGTTCTGACCCATAGGTGCTACAAACAATATGAATTTATTGATAGAACCTTTCCTATTCTGGACACTTCTCATGTTTTACTGTTTGCTTTCCTTACAACCAGTAGCACCATTGCTACTGAGAAATTCAGTGCCAGGTTTTCCATTATAACTCTGTCTTTTTCCAGCAGGCAGTATGTGGTCAGCTTGTTCCCTCCTTTATTTTATTTTGAGATCTGTGTGTTTAAAAAGATGAATCAACTTCCCAGCCCTCTGTGACCCATTTTACAGCTGCACAGCATTGCTTTAAGCAGTCACCTGAGGATTGCTCTGCCAGAGCAAGCACAGGGGTCCTTAAGGGGTCTGTTTGCTGTGGGTGGGTTTGCTGGACCCTTTTTCCTCAGAGAGCAGTGCACTGACTCAGGAAAAGTGAAGAGAGAAACCTCTGGAGGTCACCCAAGCCTGGGGTTGCAATGAGCTTCAGCAGAGGCAGAGGGAAGGGCTTTTTTAATAAGGTTTAATGAGAGAGATGCCCCCCATGCAGCACTTCACACCAGGGAAAAGCCAGAGGTGGTATCAGGCAAGCCAGGAGCTGGTGGAGATTTGAGCTCAGGATGCAGGAATCACGGAGCTTCACCTCCCCAGTGCCACACCCAACATTTTCTGCAAAGAGCTCATTCTTAGCTCTGTGCTGATGGTGTGCCAGGGACAGCTCTGCAAGCTGGAGCCGCCTGGTAGTGGAGGAGACACACCAACAGTCACCTCACAGCAAACACTTCCAGCACCAGGTTCTGCATCTCAGCCTTTTGGTTCACATGGACATTGGGTCTGTTCCCTGAGCTGGGAAAAACCAAACTCTGTTGGTTTTTTTTATCCCTTGAACAACAATCAAGGTAAAAGGGATATTCCAGTAGTGAGGGAAGAAAGCAGGAGAGTCCACAAAGGAGCATGCAGTGAAGTTCTACTGAGTTTCATATTTCGAGTTTCACATGAAATAGGGCATTTCATTAAAATTGCAGATGAAAACCTGAAATTGCTAAGGACTGTGCAATTCTTAGCCAAACATGATTCAAATTGCTCTGGACTCCTATGAGCAGAGAGGTTGGATTTAAGTTTAGTTGAAATGTTGTAGAAATAACAGCAGCAGTATGGTTATATACAGATTATTTAAATAGAATTGGTTTCCACGCTGTGACCTTGTATGAATGATTTAGTCCTGAAGCAAAATTCAGCTGAATGAGTTACCAGTATTGAAAAGCAAGTTCTCAAATAGATCTGCTGGCAGATCTTTAAATGTGACCATATGGACTGTATCACTTCATGTTTGGTTTCAGTTGCTGGACTTCAAAGCTGTGTTTCTTACAGCAATTCTTGTGTGCTTTCAGATAATTCTTCCCAACCTTTTGTCATCTATACTGGCATTTCTTCTTGTTAGGGACCAAAATCTCCAACCCTAACTCCTCTAAACTGTTCTGAATGATAATTCTATTAAAGTCACAGAGACTTTTGTCAGGAGTACGTGGTCTTTACAGAGACAGGCCACAGCATTGTGGTGATCTCCAGACTGGAGTTCTGCCCTCAGCCAGTCTTGTGTTCTGCTATAATCCAGGACTGGAAAATCTGATTCTGTGAGATGGTTGAGTGCCTGCAGCTCTGGTGAAACCAGTCAAAAATACTCACTTATAGGAGAAGCTCTTTCAGCTATTTTGGGCCTACATGGTTATAGGTAAATAGTTATGGGATTCTTGTACAGCAACACTTGATTGAAAACTTCCTACAACGTATAGAAAAGGATGAAAGAGAAGGCCGCAAAGATCTTTAATATGCTTTAAGTGGCTCCATTCCTAACTTGTAACTCATCCTGCAGGACTGACATCATGCAGAGTGTTCAGTTTACCCATCAGCCAAGGCTAATTGCTTATGAGGTGAGACTTTGTGAGGAGAAAGAGATGGAATTAGGAGTTCCTGTCCTGGTGCACTCCATGCATCCCTGTGCCCAGGGTGATGCCTGACCCTTTCCAGAGGAGTTACTCTGTATTTACATGACACAAACAGTGTCTGAGGTTGGGACAGAACTGCTGCTGTCTCTCTGCACTCAAATTTAATGGGCAGTGTAAGATATCAACCCAGGCAGGTCTGGAAGATGTTGGTTTTACTCCCAGCTGAAGCTGTAAAACACAGACAGCAATTCATCCAGTTTACAGGAGGGTTTGCATTTAGTGACAGACACCTCTTTTGCAACAGTATTTTCAACTGCAGCAATCCATATCATGATTTTATTATTTGCTCACCAGGAAAAGAAATGGAAATGTTTTCTCTGTGTGGGTTGTTTGTTTTGGTTTGTTTCTTTCTCCTGGGCTGGAGAAATGGCTGCAGAATGAAATTTAATCAAGAGCAATATGAGACCAGGGAAGAATTTCTGGAAATAGAGAGATTCATGTATGTGTTACAAGCACTCAGTTTAATGTTATTTATAAGAAAAGGGCACTCAATGGCCAAGATGTTGTTTTCCTTTTCCCCTGAACTGGCCAGAGCTCAGGGACATGACTGCAGTGTAGGAAGGCCCTTCAACTCCTACTGGGATTTCACACCAATTTGAATTGTTGTGTGGTTTCAGCTGGGAGTTTCTTTTCACGGGAGAGATTGTCCAAGGTTATTAAGCTAAATTTATACTTATGTTTTTTGAAATAACAGAGTTTGTGCTAAATTTATTTCCACCATCTGTGGGACATTTGAAAAGAAAAACATCCCTTTATTTTATTTATAAGCATACCTCTGTAGAAACACATTCATACATAAATATCTCCGTGTATTTCCATGGATGGTGGGATCTGCCTGCACAGGTCAGCTTGCTAAATCAGGCTTTTCAGAAGAAACATTCTCATTAGGTGCTTTTCTCATTAGATGATGGAAAAACAGAATCGTTAATCAGTGGCTATGCCAGTCTAATGAAAGCAAATGAAAAAAATAACATATCAAAATGCAGAAAGTAGATGAGGTGTTATTTAGAACATGTCTGTGTGGTGATTGCAAGCCTAAACTTTGCAGAGGGCAGGGTTTGTGGCTCTCTCTACCACCACAGACTTATATTGGATGGTTCTTACATGCACCTGGCTTGTCTAAACTTTCTCCAGTTGGAAGTAAAAAAAAAAAAAAATTCCTCCACAAATAATGATTAATTTGATCAAAGAGATCATATTCTCAAGAGCCTGGACTTGCACACCCACAGTGCAAAACACTCAGGGCATCTTTTGACTTATTTCCACTTTCTCCTGTCCTGTGATGTTTGCTCTGTGACCTTGGCCCTTGCTCTTCACTGCACCCTCCCTGCACCCTCCCTGCACCCTCCCTGCACCCTCCCTGCACCCTCCCTGCACCCTCACTACACCCTCACTGCACCTTCACTACACCCTCACTGCACCTTCACTTCCTCTGCTCCTGCCACAACCTGCACCGTTCAGCTTCACCAGGGCAGGTGCTAAAAGCACAATTAAAGCTGTCAGGGCAGGTGCTGTGGTGGGGATTTGCCCTTGCAGTGGCTCTGAGGGAGCTGCCCAGGTGCTGAGGCCAGAATTGCTTCCCAGCCCTGCTCAAGCCACTGTCAGTGCAAGAGGGGCAGGTGAGGAAGCACAGATTTAATCTGGACCGTGGCAGCATGGAGCAGGTCCCCCCGCTGTCAGTGTGACAGAGGGCTGAATGCTCTGAGCTCTCATTCCTCTGGCTCTGTTTACACACCTCTAGAGAGCAGGATTTCCCAGCCTGCCTGCCCCACTGGCTTGGGAGAGGCAGCTCCTCCTGCACAGAGCTCTCCCCCAGTTTAAAATGAGCTTCCCATTCCCCAGCCCCTGCAGGCAGCAAGAACAGCTTCCCTGTGAACTCTTTTCATGTTTGAAGACCTATCAGCCCTACTTGATTTCCTTTTCTCTAGATTAAAGACCCACATTTCCTGTGGCCTTTGCTTGTAGATCGTGTTCTCCAGCTTTGCCTTGCCTTTGTGTGTGTCCCTCTGGCACCTCTGATTTGAAGAGCAGTGTTGCAGAGCAGAGCCCTCTCCAATCCTCAGTCAGAGCAAAAGGATCACCCAGATTATCGTGCCATGCCCTTACTTCTAAACCAGCATGAAACCATGCTTCCAAATTGGATTTGTCATCTACTACAGGTTTAGGGCAAGGAGATCCTTTCCAATTTGACCAGTGCTCCCTGGTATTTGCTCATCACTGCCTGCCTTAAACTGGAGCAGGTTCCATCATAAATTACACGTGTACTCTGAGGAGTTTGCCACGCACAAGTCTCTAAAAGGAATTTTATTTTTTCTTTGGCTTTCTCAAATTGCTTATTGAAAAGAAGGGCAATATGCAATTTGTGTCTGTAGGAGGCAATTTCACGTTTAACTTACATGATCTATACCTAATGTCTAAATTACCTGTGCATGCAAATCTACACCACAGTGTACATAATCCATCCTGGTGAAACATCTAAAATTAAATCTGTCAGCGTACACGCACGAGAGTTCTCGAGGAGTGGCAGTTACAGATTTAATGTTCATGCATGTAGAATTGATAGAAAAAGTTAGAGAGGAGTTTGAAGCTGTTTTAAAAAAATAATCCCTGACAGTCACCGAAACCTCTGCGAAACAGGAATCTGATCCTGCAGATACTTCTAACAGAAAATATTGCTGGAGCTTTCTGATGAATGCCCGTGGCAGTAAATGGTTTGCACTTCTTGACTGTTTAAGTGGAACTCCCACAATTTCAATATAGTGCTTCAGATTTTATGTCTACTCTCTGATAGGAGTAGAAGTTTCAAAAATAACCGAATCAAATCTCCATCATTTATTCCCCCCAAATTCACACTTAGTTGTGTTCACTGCCAATAGCTTTTCTCCTTGCTGTAGCGGGGTCAGCATCAACTGCCTGATTATACAGCTGGTTTCATTTTTCCACTCAACTTTGAGCATCTTTCTGTCTCATCCCTCCTGTTGTGTGTGTGGTGCTTGCAAACATCATCTCTTCATCTCCAAACCCTCTCGAACTGAAAAGGGCAACCCAGTAAACTCCATCCACAGACTCCTGTTTTCTTCTTGCCACATTTCCCTTACCCTTGAATGTAAACCAGCATTAAGATCATCTTATTCACATCCTGATGTTCTGTGTCGATTGTATCGGACTCTTCTTCCCAATCTCTGCCTGGTCCTTTATTTCCTGCCCTTTTCAGCTGCATAATGCATGAGTGGGAAGTGTCTGCTCGGAGCGGGGTGTCGGGCTGTGCTGGGGACACCCTGGGGACCTGCAGCTGGCCCGTGATTGACACTACTGCTCCCACAGCAGCTTTTCGGGGGCGTTGCAGTGGCTCTGTGCAGGGCAGTGGGGACAGCGGGAGCCGCGTCACCGGCGGGGCTTGGCAGCGACTCACAGAGATCTCTTGGAGCGCCCTATTTTTGGAAACAGCATTTCCAGATAAACGCTTTTCCAATTCCAAAAGGCATTTTGACATGCTGGGAAATAAACCTCTACCTAGCTGTGGGTTTTAAGCCACATCCCTAACATTCTGGAAAGCGCTAGTCATTTGATTTTATAATCTTTTCTATGAATTATAATGATGGGAAGGACCAAATAGGCTTAGTCCTGTGCTGCCACTCTCTCCAGACACGGAACGGCAGCAGCAAAGGCACGTTTAGAAACCGAGAGCCCCTTGATGTGTCTGGCAAGCTTAGCTCTGAAATCCTCAAAAGAGATCTGTCTTCCTTTCCCCTCTAAATTTAGTTGAAGAATTTTTACATTCTTGGAACAGAGAGGGAGAAAGGTGGAAACTGATAAGACGCTGTTGAAAGAAAATTGTAGCGTTTTCAGATGCAGACCCGGGTTGTGTGTGCGAGGTAGATTGAGAACTTTAAACTCATGTCACCTTTTCTTTTTAGGCATTCAAGCCAATGTTTTAGGGGCCTCTCTGTCTTCTACAGGACCAGGTAGAACTCCTTTGCATAGGGCTTTTGTAAGCAGGCCTTTGGGGACTAAGGGGCTTGGGTTTGGGGTTATTTTTTTCCTGCCTAGGTCATGCAGAAATGTTGTTGCTCATTCACTCAAAGACAAAACAAGTTTGCCAATTCCGGCTCTTTGTAGCCTGTTGGCATTCCTGAAAAGATACCAGGCAACGGGGACTTACAGATAATTATTGCCACAAATAATTTAATTTGCATTGAATGAGGAAGTCACCCCTTTTGACTCACCATTTTCAACCATCGGCAGTGGTCGTCTGTAGTGGCTCACCCCAGCAGTCCAGAGTGCTTGTTATTAAGGACTTTTGCATTTTGGATTAGTGTTTCCCACTGAGTGATTTTAATTCCTGTTGCCAAAGAATTCACACAGGCTTGTATGATTAGCAAATCATCAGGATTAAAAGAACCACGTGGCAGGGTTAACACACTTCAAGGCTATGGGAGTTACCTCAGGTACCACAGCACAAAAAAATAGGGGCTCCCATGTCTGCAGCTTATGGTTCCTAAATCTGGCTGTGCCAACGCTGCTGAACACTGGAAGCAAAGCTTTTAACATCATTAAACGCCAGCTTTTTGCTTGATCACTCCAGGACTGCTCCCCTCTTTGCATCTTCATCTGCACAAGTGGATACACCATGGGGGTTTGGGGAGATCTGAGGAAGCCCCCTGTGATGATGGACCCAGTTTGTGTAGCTCTGGGCTTGGATTGGAACCACTAATTGTAAATGGCTGAACCCCAACTGCCTGAGTGGGTGAAATAGATGTATTTGTCCAAAAGTTTGCAGCAAACATTCGAGTTTTCTCCATAAATCTGTGCTCTCCTGATCTGGATTATCTTGCTTTAAGATAGGCTTTCCCCACAGACGTAGGCAAAGGATTTAGCTCTCTTTGACCCTTCTTGGCAAACAAGTGGAAGTGGCCAAGCTGCCCATCTCCTGCAGGCTGGGGCTCAGCTGTGTGCTTGAACGTGCCTGTTAATGCCACTCTGCCATGTTCTGTGCATAAACAGAGCCTGTTAGACTATCTTGCAAGAAGTACCTTTTTTTTAGAGTCTAATTAAGTTTAAAAGATGGGTAGTACTTACCATAAGCATGTTGTTTTAGAGAAGAAAAACCTCTTTGCAAAGTGATTTAGTTGTTAGGATTTTTTTTCTTCCTTGAGTTGGAGAAAAGAAAGAAAACTAAAGCTCATTCTTACAGTAATCTGTTTTTCTCCCTTTTTATTTTGTTTTATATTCTTATCCAGGGAAGTCGTGTAAGCAAAGTTCTTTGCTGGTGCTAGGGATTTGTGTGATATTTTTTCAAGGTGTGGATTGTAGAATGTCACACATTCATTTTTAAAGGGTTTTGCTCTCTGATACGAATGAAGCACAGGGCAGTCAAATGTCAGTGGAAGCTTAGCAGCTCACTTTTCCTGCTTCTCTCCATTTTATTATTGCCTGTGTTTGCAAAAGAGGAGCCTCTTATGTTCTCAGCTTTGTTAGTGTTTTCAGAGCAGGCAGCCGTGCTCCTTTTGACAAAGTTTTTGCTGTCTCCTCAAAACAAGAAAAGACCCATTTTCCCAGAACAGGGGCATATTTGGACATTGCTAAAACAACTTCAACCTTTAAGGTGCCCCACCCTTCACTGGCTGGGGATCCCCACAGCAGTTTGGGCGTCTCAGGCTTCAGGAGGCTGCTGCCCTCGCTGCTCTGCTCGGGGACAGGGCAGGACTCTGCTCCAGCTCTCAGGTGGCACAGAGCCAGGTCTCACACTCCCCTGGAGCACTCGAAGAGCATCCCCTGGGATGGATGCAGATGTCCTGGTACCCCGGGGTGAGCAGTGCTCCCATCCCGAGCCCTCTGCTCCTCCTGGAGCGCGCAGCACCCGCGCCGGGGGCTGTTCCTATTCCACCCTCTCCAAGGCACCCTCTCGGGGACTGTCCCTATTCCGCCCTCTCCAAGGCTGAGGTAGCACTCCCACTGCTGGGGTGATGCAGGTTTGTGCCAGATGAGTGACTGGGAGGGCCAGCTGAGCTCCCAGACTGCTGTCACGACATTTATGGCGCTCCACAAGTGACATTAAAAAGCCGCGGGGTTTCCTGGCGCGCGGTTTGTCACATGCCCTGCATGTCCGACCAAGTGGGGTAGTTCTGTCAGAGTATTTTGCCGTTGCTTTGCTTTTAATGAGGGCAAACTGACCTTGCTTTCTCCCCTCTCCACACCACCCCAAAGGAAGCTAGCCAAGAAGCAGAAGGAGACTCAGACCAGCACGCAGAGGGAGATGGGTCCTGTGGCTACTTCTGACAAGACCTCCACCAAACTCAGTGCTGTTCACAATGAAGAAGCTTTTTCTTCCAGCTGCCAAGATGTTAATGGATTCAGTAAGTTTAACTTGCTTGCAATGGATATGACCCCCTTGGAGAGCTCTAGGTTCTTAAAAGGACCTATTCCTATGGGCACCATGTTGAGGAGTTAGGAGTGGCAGTGATAGAGAGCATTGCAAAAGCTCCATAGAAATCCAGAATGTCTCTGACACTGCCCCTGGTTTAACTGTCAGACAGGTGGAGAGCATTTCTCTGGGTCCAAATCTACTGAGAATAATTTATGAAGTCTGTTCTAATAACTGCATCAGAATAAGAGGAACATGTTTATTTGTTGTTTAGAAATAACTTTTCCTTTGTGAGTAGAAGAGTCAAATCACTCAGCTGACTTGTAGGATGAAATAACATTTTCTGTATGAAATTGTTATGAAAGAGGGCCTGGTCTCCTGGCTAGAGAACTGGAATGGAAAGAGAGAATTTCTTCCTTTGTCTGTGTCCTCGGTCTATCCTTCACACGGGTTCAGTGAAACTGATCTTAGTTAACATTTGTAAATCACTCAGACCTCTGTAGCTAAAAGAGTTCTGTGGGTAAAGCAGCACAAAGTCCTACTTTAGCCTCACTAGATCCAGGTTGAGTGCATGGTGGATTGCATGGTGGATTTGTAAACCTTCTTCGTATGAAATAAATTTAAACTTAGACACTATGGGCATGTCAGTCCTTCTTTTGACACTCAGCCTGTTAGTTTGGACAAGGGACAGCTCTGAAACTCAAGTGTGTACTAAAACCCTTGTATTAATTAAACATCTTTAGAGAAGGGTTTTTTCCCCTGATTACTAAAATGGAAGTGCTCATGGTACAAAAAGTGGTTTATCATCAAAACCTCCCCTTGTAATTTCAGATTGAGTGGGACAGGTTGAGTGAATTCTTCCTTTCCCTCTCTCTGCAGGTCATGTCAAATTCCATCTGCATGTGCTGCTACTGCCACTTTGTGTAGCACACCCGTGAGATGGAAAAATAGGTGTTTGGGACAGCCCAGGCTGCCAGGGAACACTTTTCTCTGGTATTAAATTGACTTCAGTCAAGATCTAATTTTCTCAGGTGCTGAGTAGCTCTATCTCCTAAGGAGGCAGCAGGAGTTCTGTGGGGTTTGTATCGTTGAGAGCCAGGACAGCAGCAGAGAGGGTTGGATCAGCCATCTCCGAAACAGCAAAGGCAGCTTGGCTGGATGTGGGGGAGAATGAAGGATTTAACACTTCCCTCAGAATCTGGATTTCTGAAAGTTTGGGGATTCTTTTTCCAACCAGAAAATTAGAAAAGAGACAAGCTTGAAATGTGACCTCAATTCCTCCCCACCCCCTTTGGTATTTTGACAGACTAATTAAAACAGTTGAGTCATTTTCTTGAAATGGCATCTATAGAAAATATGATGTATCAAATTTTGTAAAGAAACATCACTCCAGGTGTTCAATTTTTTTAATCAGTTAGACCTTTACTTGTCTGACATCTCTGCAGATTTTATCACTGCCTCCCCCTATAACCTGAGTCAGTCATGGGCAGATTCTTTTAATTTTTTTTCCTCTTTATATCCAAGAGAAAGAATTATCAATAAACCTTCATGATTTCTCCAGATTTTTTACTGCTAAGTCCAGGATGCTGAGGTGTTGGAGGTAAGTTCTGTGCAGTAGCTGACACAGCACACATGCTGATACAGGAATTTTATGGGTAAAAGAATTCCTTTTTTTAAAAAATACAATAAATTGCCTTAATAGAGTTTAATACTTGTGGGTTCTATACAGGCCTACTTTGGAACAACATAATAGGATTATTTCTTAACCTTCCTGCTAACTAATAGAGTTTTACAGGGTTTATCCACCAGAGCTGTTGAAATCAACTGTCTTAAGCAGCAGTCAGATTCCTTCTTAAATTGTTTTTCTTGCCTGCCAACAGTAAATAGCATTTACAGCCTCCCATGGTGGGCAGTCACCCTCTCCATCCTGTATCAGTTGTGGGAGCCTGAGCTGGCTGCAGCAGGGACATGGAAATGCCCCTCTCCTTTTGGAAGAAGAGCCCACCCAGAGAAGCAAAGTGTTTTCAGTGCCAGGATGACCTTGCCAGCTCACAAAAGCAATCAAACAGAGCAGGACAGCTTGCTAAGCAGGATCCCTCAGTTATTGAATGACTTGCAGGCAAATTTACCTGCAGAATGCAGTGTCCTTGCAGGGCTTCTGTCCTTGCCTCCACTTTTTACTTTCTGTCACAATAATTCTGATAACTTTTCAGACAGAAGAAATTCAGTGAGTGCCTACAGAAGCTTTTCTTTTCCCTTGCTCTCTCCAGTTGGCTCCTGGGTGAGTCCTGGCCATCCTCCTGCTGTTGCTCACCCCCTCTCCCTGCCCTGTCCCCCCACAGGATTATTTTTTAAAATCAGTTAGATAAAAATCCCAGTTTAAAGGGTGCTGCCTGATCCTCTGCACCACGAGGAAGATAAAAAATGAACAGCTGCCCTCCTTCTTATCAGCCCCTTGTTTTCTGTTGAGGCATCAAGACCTCAGGTCTTGCAGAAAAGTGGGAGAGAATTGGGCATTCATCTTTTCCTGGCCCGAAGCAAAACCCCTCATCCCCCTTTCCATTCTGCAGCTTTAGTTGTTATCCTGGCAGGATTCTCACTGATACATACAGGTGTCGAAATTGAAGAGATTTTTTGGACTCAGCCTCTGTCTCTGATGCTCTGCAGAATCAGAGAAGGTGTTTGCTGAAACATGGATTGGTCCGTGGCTGTTCCAGCTTCTCTGCTTTCACTCAGGGATTATGAACAATCACAGTTGTTCATTTTCTCAAATATCTTGTTTTTTAAAAAATAAAAATATGTCCTAACTCCACTAAAGGCAGAGATGGCCCTGGCAGTGGTTGAGCAGTTCCCTGGTGTGCAGGAACATTGGGAAGCAGCACAGTCACGTGTAGACATTGGCTCAGGACAGGGTTATCATGAAACAAGATGGAAAATGGGAGACAGAGTGGACCTAAATTTGCCCCCCAGTGTCTGCAGTGACCAGAAAGGTGTGCAGGGGTTGTCACCACGCAGAAATCTGTGCAGCTTGGCAGTGATGGGAGCAGCAGCCGTGGATCAGCCCAGCAGTGCTGCCCTAACGATGTGCTCTGCACAGAGGGACTCTCTGCTCCTCTGGCTTTGCAGTGCTCAGATGCCACGGACCAGCCTTGTCCAGGAGAATTCCCTGTCCCCAGCAGAGCCATCCTGGCATCCCTGCAGGGGTTCTGGCAGGAGCTGTTTGATTCAGAGGATTTAACCTCTTCAAATGCAGCCAGTTTTGCTGGAGACTGGTTTATTAAGGTGTGCTTTCAGGTTTATTAAGGTGTGCTGTACCCTTGTGACATCTCAGTTTGAGGGGCAGACAGATCTCCAGACAGATCTCCAGACACCCTTGAGGAGGGACACTGGTACAGATGAAGGAGTGGCTGTAATGCTTCAGGCAGAGAGCATTTTGGAAGTGCAGAAGCTGAGGTTTGCAGTAGTGAGCACCACTCTAAGTTACCCAGTCAGTGTGGTTTTACTCATGAGAACAAGGACACGAGAGAGAGGTGTAGGCAAGAGGCACTTGGGGTTTAAAGGATCCCTTTGAACCAAGAAATACAAAAGTTCACATTTCTCCTGCATGTTTTTGTGATGAGTGAGATGCAAAGGTCTTTAGATTTGCTCCAAGTCACAAAAGACAAATCCAGCAAGATTCTTACTCCCAGCCCATGGATAATTTTCAGTTGTAGTAGGTTCCCTGCTAAATGCAGCTGCATGAGATGTTTCCTTTAGTAAAAAATTTCTTAAAATAATTTTAACATGAAAGACAAACTCACATTTTATCAAAGGCATAAAAGGAAAATATTCTAAGTTCCCTTTTACTGGCTTTCATGGGATTTTTGTTTAGGAAATATTATAAAAATTAAAGAATAATTTTCAGAATAGGAAGGAGCCTTCACCAATCTGCATGACTGGAGGGATCTGTGTGGCCTCACGTGCCACTCCAGGGAGCACAAAGAGAATTTTTAATGAAGTCTTAATCTCTACCCTGATGTGAAATCCTCTCTGGACGTGTTTCCTTTGACTGCAGGCCCAAGTGCTTGTAAGAAATGCGAGTTAGGAAGCAGCACTGTACACATCTCGTTGTACAAGCCACTACCTGACTGATTCTGGGAATAAGTTCTCCAAAGTTTTAGCAAATTTCTGTTTTGTGTTTGTGGATTTTGGGGGTTTGGTTTGATTTAGTTTTTTGGTTTTTCAAGTGTTTTGGTTTTGAGTTGGGTTTTTGCTTGGTTTTGTTTGGGTTTTTTGCCCTCCTTTTTAATCTGAATCTAGAATTCACCTCCCTGTGTCACAAACACAGCTCATTTCATAAACCTCAGCTGGTAGCATTTTTAACCAAACTCATTGATGTGAGGTGTTTATCTGGAGTAATTCATCCTCAGCAGTTCTGGAAAGGCAGTGTGGCCCTACAAATTCTTTTCTGTTCCCAAATTCCAGAAAACGGAGTCCTGCTCCAAGCCCTGAGTGTTGACTTGGCCTGTGACACTGGGCAAACCAATTGCTGTGTTTAGATTTTATTTTATGTTCTCTGCAAACGTGGCCACGTCCTCAGTGTGGTGAGAGAAGGGTCTGCCTTAGGCTGACAAACAACAGAAAAGTGTAAGAGGCCCCAAAGCAGAGGAACTTTAGGACTTAAGGCAGCTGGGGCAGAGCTCCAGCAGCCCAAATTATGAAGAATTTTATTGTTTTAATGTGTTTCCAAGTCATGTAAGCCTGAAAATATGGTGAGAGAATGCAGAACGAGAGCGAGTTCATGAACTAGATAATTATAAACTGCTCAGGAGGTGATTCTGGCTTTATGAAACTCCCTAGACCAGTGACTTCTTTGGGTTTCCCCACAGAATAACTTGAAATTTTTAAGCTGTGTTTGCTCTAGAGATACAAAAAATTGCTTCTGAAATTACTTTGATGTACACTGAGTTTTATCTACTTCTATTGGGCTATGGAATAGTTTTTCCTGTGTTATCTGTTGTCATCTTTCTGATGTACTGAGATTTGTACTAGCTTGTTTCCCAACATTCTGAGGAGGAGATAAATAAATGCCTGTAACTCTGAGAGTGAATGCAGAGTGATAACAAAAGAATATGCCTTCAAAAAATGATGGATTACCATGAGAATGTGCGTGTTTGCTGTTGTAGGTATAAACCAGCCTCATAAATTTACTATCAAGACAAGAATCTACCACGAAGATGTTGAGCCCTTCCTCCTTTCAAAAAACGATTTGATTAATATGGAAATTCTTGATTTGATGAATATGGAAATTTGTGGATTCTTGTCCAGGGAAAGCTAATGCTGTAATGGGAGAAGGCAAGGATGCTTGTCCTGCTGAAAGAACCCAGCTCACAGGGGAAGGGATTATAGGATTTTCTGTGAGCAGTCCTGGGATGAAGAACAAGTCCCTTGTAACCTTGTAATGTTTTAACCCAAAAATTGCTACCCCCACCTGTGTGCTTTTGTGGTCCATTGTGTTTGAGTAGGTTTATTTTACTGTCAGTCCTGATTCTCTGCAGTTTGTATTTTGGGGGTCATTTTTAAGGAATTTTCTTTTAGAGTCAAACCCCTGAGTTTGCTCCTTTGGTTAAAAAGAGGAACATTTAGAATACAGACCTATGAATGTAGCTCTATGTGTGTCCTGTTTAGGAACACATTGATTTACAGTGACTGTAATCCTATATTTGGGGTCTGGAGTGCTTATATTAAAGAAAATCCATCATGATGACAATGTAATAAATGTAATATGCATGTTGAAATGAAAAATATAATTCATTTTGATAAGCCTTATATAGCCCATATTACTGTGTTCTTTGAGGAACATTCTCCCTGTTCTCTTTCTCTCTCTTAATATATGTCTAAAGTCTTTTCCTTATGTCTTTCCTACCTAGCATCACCCTCTCCTTGTTCATTTTCTGTCCAAAGCAAAACCCTTCAGAGCAAATCTATGTTGAATTCCTACTACTCAGGTACTAGTGCCAGACTTTTCTTTCATTCCTAAATTTTCTTTGCTTTTGTACGTTACCCAATATGACTGAGGCCTCTGAGTGTGAGACACAGCTAACCTTGTTTTCATTTTCTGTAACTTTTCTTTCCCTGTTGATCCCCTGTCGATTTCCATTGCTCCGTGTGGTGTGGGTGAACGGAATTCCATCTCAAAGTATCATCAGACACCGTCCCATCGACCACGCTGTTAGGTAAGAGGACAGGTATGGTGTGCTGGGCTGAGCTGGAGAGCAAACACACTCTGTGTGTCATGAAAATAACCTGGGCAGAGCACCGGGAAGTGTCTGGTTTCCAAAATCAGAATTAACCCTGTGCTCATGTGTTAATCAGAAAACTTTTGTTTCACTCGTGTTTTGTTATTGCTGTTAATTGATTTTTTTTTTCCTCAAAAGATAGCAAAATTTGAAAATTAAGGTTGAGTCATTTTTTCGAGTATTGGTTGGTTGTTTTTGTGACTGAGATCTGGGGTTCTGCGCCACATTCCCACAGCCTTTGACTTAGTTCTGACTCACACAGGTGGTTGTACCTGGCAGCTGACATAGAACCACAAAATAGTTTGGGTTGGAAGGGATCTTTAAAGGCTCCCTAGGCCAATCCCCTGCCAGGGGCAGGGACACTTTCCTATGGACCAGGTTGCTCAGAACCCCATCCAACCTTACCTGGAAAGTTTCCAGGCATGGGGCATCTTCCACCCCTCTGGGCACCCTGTGCCAGTGCCTCACCACCCTTTACATAAAAAGTTTCTTCTTTGTATCTTGTCTGAATTACCCACTTTTCATTTAAAACCATCCCCCCCGTGCTGTGTGTGAGGCTCAGCTGTACCTGCCTCAAGGGTTGCAAATGTAAGTGAGGGTTTGCATGTCTGCAGCAGGTGGGAGCCTGCAGTTTTGGGTGAAGCTGAATGTGTAAAGGTTATTTGGAGAAATCCCTGGCTGGGTTTTGGGAAGTGGCTCCACCTGGTTCTGTGTATGCTGAGAGTTAAATGCTGAATCTTTCAGGCAGTCAGGTACGGATTGGAGAGGATAACAAAAAGGCAGGGCCTGAGAGGCAGAGGCTGTTCTGTGGCTGTATTAGAGAGCAGAAGGAAATTCTCCCCTGTGAGGGTGGGCAGGCCCTGGCACACGGTGCCCAGAGAAGCTGTGGCTGCCCCTGGGTCCCTGGGAGTGTCCAAGTCCAAGCTTGGAGCCCCCTGGGACAGTGGAAGGTGTTCCTGCCCACAGCAGGGGACTGGAACTAGATGGTGTTTCAGTTCCCTTCCCACCCAAACCATTCTGAGTCTGTGATTTATGAACTCCTCCGCTCTGAAGCAGAAAGATGACGTGTGGCTGATCAGAGTCTAGCCAGTGGGATTTATCATTTTGGATTATCTCCAGTAAATGTTCCTTCCAGGCACAGTAATCTACGGGGACTGCTTCAAACATCACTCAGAACGTGTGGAAGGGCCACAGTTAGACCAGGAACAAGTGACAACCAGTGGCTCTTCCTTGGTTGTGCCTGGGCACAGAGGCTTGGAGGGGCTGCCACAGCACAGACCCATCCATCCTGCTGTCTGTCAGCGTGCTGATGGCAAGGAATGAGGCCTCTGAACAGGCTGGGGAAGGAAAGGAATCCATTTCCAGAAAGTTTGTTCTCATTTCCCAGAGACTCAGTGCCATCAACAGAAAAGCCTAAATGCAGTTTCTCTTTTGGCTGTACTTTAGAAACAAGGCCCTAACCTGCAGTTTGATGGAAGGTGTCAAACTCCCTCAGTCTGGTGTTTGGCATCTGGGAAACCCTGGCCATGCTTTGGGGGAGCTGTTTTCCTCCCTCTGCCCTGATGGGATTAAGGTGTGAACTGCACGCTTGGTACTCTGAAGCTCAAGGAGCAATGAACAGGTTTGCTCTGTGCTTCTCATGGCAAAAAA
>VZTJ01002475.1:322678-376436 GCA_013397795.1 Orthonyx spaldingii | reverse complement strand
AAAAAAAAAAAAAGCCCCCAAAACTTTTAAAAACCCAAATTTTACAGAGGAAAAAGAGGGAATAGGAATATAACCAGCCTTGTGCTTATGTATTCAAAACTATTTCAGATTTCTACTAAGCACTGTATCTGAGTAAGGTTGATATCCCTGTTTTACACATGAGAAGTTAAGTATAGAGCACTTTAAGGCATGAATTACACAGACTGGTACCACCCCAGTTCCACGTAATTTAACAGCCTGTGAAACAGCCCCTGACATTGGAGAAATTTCTGTCTTGTGACTTGCAGACAAATTAAAACCTTGGCGTCCTGATTCCTCAGACAAATCCATCAGATGTTGGACGTTGCTGTATGAGCAAAATAAGTTTAATTTTTGATGTTTATTAATATTAAATCCCAAGGAGGAAAAATATATCTTAGAAAAGGCATCAGTCATCCCACTACCAGTATCTGTCTTTGGGCAGTACCTGCAGTTCAGTGCTGTTTGTTCCCATCTATTATGCCTTCTGCTAATAAATGTTCTATAGCTGCAGTGTTGCATGGCTCCCTAGGCTTGGCTGTGACATGTAAGATACAGGAGATTTGGGATTTGCCTCTATCCCAATTCCTGATTAATGCTTTTTTATGTAATGCGTGTTTTTAGTGAAGCCATTTTCTCTTCCAGTTGTGGACAACTCTGATTTTCAATGTTTTACTCAAATATCTTCACTAGAGAAGTGAACATCTAACACTAAAAAATAAATGAGGTAGATTTCCACTTGAAGATGGGGTAGCACAACCTTAGGGATTATTTTTGGGAAAAATATTCATGTCCAGTAGCTCTTCTAGATGTTCAGGAGATGTGATCAGGGCAGTCTCTTCAGGGGAACCAGCATGTCCTTCCTTGCATCCATTGGCATCTCCTGGCAGCAGGAAAGGACATTTAGCTTTGTTCTTATTTCAGCTGCTCAGGAGGATCCTCACAGGAGTCGCTGCCCTCCAGAGAGGACAGGGATTTTAGTGCCCTGCAGATGGGCAGAACAAGCAGAGAGAGCTCTCTGTCACAAAGTCTCAGACAAAAATTGGCTGTGCTTAGAAAGGCACAGAAATTTTCCATGGTTTTTAGACTTCTGTAGCTTTTCTGCCCATCCCTCATCCGTCTGCTGTGGGTACATCCCCAGCCTAGTCTGAATATCTCAAAGATGTTAAGAAGCCAATATTGCTGCTTTAGCAGGTGCCACCATCACTGACTTTTTAAATTGTGGGATGAGTTATTTTTATGCAATGGATGCTCAAAAATTCAATGGCTTGACCTGTTCAGTTGCACCAGAAGCCTCCCAGGCCATGTCAGCCTCTAATAAGGAGCTGTGGGAGAGGTTTTCCCACCACTTCACTGTGCTGAGGCTGGCTGGGAGCAGGATGAGCAGGAGGTGCAGACCTTTGTAGGCTGAGCCTTGAGCTGAGTTTCTCTTACATTTCTTCCTGCCTGCAGAACTGGAGAACTCTCTCTTTCAGTCTTTAGTGGTTTGTAGTTTCTTGTGCTGTTTGGAAGTTTCCAGTAGTTTTTCAGCTGTAACTGAATTTCTCTGAAAGCTGGGTTGATCTGGCAGCCTCTTTTCACTGAGGAGGCAAAGAGAGATTTGACTTGGTGAGGTCCACACATCCAGAGAGCTGCACTGTTACACTTGTGCCAAATAATCCCAAATCATTGCCCACATCACCTAAACATCTTCTTTGCATCTTTAACAGGGTTTTCTTCTATGCTAACTGATGAAGAAAATGTGTGTAACAGTTTTTATAAGATTAGAATACCCTTATGCAAGAATACTCTTTTATAATATTAGAATACTCTAGTATTCTTACTGGAATACTCTTACAAGATTAGAATACTCAAATATAGAGTATTTAGAGTATTAACACTCATGCTTGATGTTAACCAAACAACTCTTACAAAGTTCTAGAATCGAAAGAAAATGACTTACTTGTTAAAGAGAAATATGGACATGTGGCTTCTTCATGCCTTTGAAATGAAAGGTGCACCCTGTGCTCTGTCAAACCTGCTGTCAGGAGGCTTTGTTAAGGAATGTGCCCTTTCAGAGCTCAGTTGATATCATTAGATAAATGATGTTTTGCCTTTGGTTTGCCATACCACTGTTGGTGTTGTAGATCGAATACTAGGGCTGAGTATTTATCATATAATAAAGCCTTGACACACACAAAAAAGCAAATTATTTTTCATCTTGCACCATATCCCTTGTGTGGGAGGAAGAGGTATTAGCCATGCTCGAGTCCTCCTCGGAAGATGTCAAAGAATTGACAACCCTTACTGTAGGGTGGAGAGGCTGGCTCTGTGTGTAATTAAATCCACCACAAACACCACTCAAAACATAATTTAGTTTGTGCAAGGGGTGTCGCATCGCATCTTATCACTTGCCAAGGCTAAGAGAATAAAACTGTAAGCAGATACGATAGGGCTGTCATTTCAGACACGGGAGGAATTTGTGGACATTAAAGCAAAAGTTTTGAGAGAAGCTTCTCCACATGTAGAAGATGACACATCAGATCAGCTTTGCTTTTAGTTTCCTGGGCAGGAGACAACACCATACTCTGTGTCCAGGTATTCATTTCTCAGTCTGTGTTTACAAAACAAATGATCTCTGTAAAAGCATCTAAAGTTTTAATCCCCAAAGGTGCTCTGGACGAGCAGAACCCCTCCCAGCAGCCTCCCTGGGATGTTGCACAGGGCTCTGATCATACAGAGCCACTTCCAGACTGGCAATGTAATTGCTCAGCTGCTCTTCAGATCATCTGTGACATTTATGGAGAAGTTCCTCAGTTTTTTCTGTGGAGGGAAACATATTTATTTTACTTGCCTGAGTAGCACAGAAGTACAGAACACAAGGGGGTGTAGCAGCAGGCAGGCAATAACCACTCACTGTCAGGGTTGCTCATCAAACAGGGAAGATTCCACCCAAGTGACCTCTGCTCCAGCTCCTCTCTTCTTGCTGGGCTCTGTTACTTCTTGGCACAATAAGACCTCAGAGTTGATTTCATCGAGTTCATTTCTCCAATGAAGAGAATCACAGAAAGCATCATTTCATAGGCAGGGAGAATTTGTGAATGTGTGAAGTCAATATTGTTAAATTTGCTTATCTGCAGTTACACACCCAACACCTGAGCTGAGATACCCGAAGAGTTTCCCAATCAGCCAAGTCCTGTGAGAGCCAGGGAATCATTAATTTACTGTCTTCTCCAAAATTTCAGGGTGCTCTGTGGACTCTCAAACTGATCACAGAATGGTTTGGGCTGGAGGGAACTTTAAAGCTCATCTCCTTCCACCCCCTGCCATGGGCAGGGACACCTTCCTCTATCCCAGGTTGCTCCAAGCCCCGTCCAGCCTGGCCTGGGGCACTGCCAGGGATGGGGCATCATGAAAATGGCAACTTCCAGAATCGAAACATCTGAGCTGGCAAAGGACACCTTAATATGGGGAGTGAGTGTGCTGGAAACACACTTTGCTGTCACAAGCTGCTGCTGTTAGAAACAATCCTGTCATAAACAGCATGTTCCCAGCAACATGCAGAATACCTGCCTTATTTACAGCTGCACAAACAGAACTTGGGAAATTGGAAATTGTTCTAGGAAGGAACCGGAGCCCTGAGCAGGCTGCCCTAATGAGGCTTCAGAAGCTCTCAATTGATTTGCTTTATCAAAGAGAAACTGAAGAAGTGATTTGATCAGTGCCTGCACGGGTCAGGATTTCAAATGCTCAGAGGGCTCTTTAATCTAACAGAAGGTATAATCAGATTCAGTGCCTGCAATGGAAGCGAAGCAAAATCAAATTGCAATTAACAAATGTTGAGACAGCAAGGGTAATTAACTATTGCCACAATTTTGGGGGTCAGGATGGAATCACCACCTCTTGAAATGTTTTAATTTGAATTATTTCTTGGAACAGTATTCCATCTTTGGAATGCAGTGAAACATGGTGGAGTGTGTTCCTATCAAGAGCACAAGGACACCTAACCAGAAATAAGATGTGCACACAAAATATAATCCAAAAACCCCTGATGCACGATCCTGTATGTTTAGTAGTTTCTGAGTATTAGAGTGAATTATTTCATGCAACTTTCCCATTTAAAAGAAAGCTATTTTCTTGTTTTGCTTTTCTCACTCAAAACTCATCAAAGGCACATGTGCTTTATAGACACTGCCAAAAATTTAGTGAAAAGTCTCGGCCAATTTGTCCTGCAAAGTCATCCTCATTTGCAAGGGGCTGGGGACACTTTTGTGAGAAGCAGACAGAGAAAAGGAACTGTGGAAAATTGCTTTAACTTGCCTTTAGTGCAACAATTAAAGCAGCAGCCCGACTTCGCTGGATTCTTTGTTGTCCTTCCCAGTAATAATGGTGCCGAAAGGAATGAGATGTGGTTTATAGCTGCAAGCAGAAGGAAAAGCAAAGCCTGTTTGCCAGCCCTCCAAAGACTCTTTTGGTTGACTGTCCTGGTGAAAGATCAGTTTGCTGCCACATCCCCTACCACCTGCATTTTGAATTTCTCTCAAAATTGCAGCAAACACGTCCTGAGAGGTGCCTGCCTTGCGTGGGTGCCTCATTACCCCTGCTCAGCTCCACACTCGTGGGGTGATTAGATGGAGAGGGAGCAATGTGTTACTTGCACCAGGCTTTATTAGCAGAAAATGGAAGCGTTAAGCTCAGCTCACACACAGCAATTTGTGTCCAGAAAAGCCCCTCTGCATTTTCCTTGGCCCACATAAAACGCCAGTGGGAGCAACAGAGAGTCCAGAGCTGCTGCTATTGCTGAGGTTGGGATTTTTTTTTCCAGGCACCACAGGTGCCATGCATGATGTGTTTGTCACCAGGGGCTGGAGGAGGTGATGGCCTGAACAGTTTCAGCTGTGTGTCCCAGGGTGGAGAGTGGGGTGACCCACATTGTGTGATGCTTTTCTTTAAGCAGAAACACCTGACTGGGTGAGGCACACAAAAGGTGCTGCCACAGATCACACTTTGCATTCTTCCCTGGGAGGGTGGGGAGGCCCTGGCACAGGGTGTCCAGAGCAGCTGTGGCTGCCCCTGGATCCCTGGAAGTGTCCAAGGGAGGTTGGACGGGGCTTGGAGCAGCCTGGGATAGCAGGACGAGATGGTTCCTTCCAAACCCAAACCATTCTGTGCTTCTGTGCTTCAAAAGCTGTTCCTGCAATTGATGCCAAGAGGATTTTTTTTTTGCTATTTCTTTTCTATACCTTTTACACAGCTCTGTGTATCCACAAGTATTAGCATGCACACTTGCACTTCTCTAAGTCTGATAACTCAGCACAGTTCCAAGGTTTTGTAGAGTTAGGAGACCAAACATCCTACTGTCTTGAGGAGCCATGGCTTCTTTAGCAGAATATGTTCTGTAACCTAGAAATTAGATCATCCAAGCCTTTTATTGGGCCACTTTGGTAGATGTGTTAATGTGTAAGGTCTATAAATTGTGTACCCATCGACGGTGGGGGTGTGCATGCATGGTGGGCATCACGATGCATTCCACCTCGGCGGTGTGATGGAATCCTATCAAAATACTGAGGTAAATGACCCTCGACCCTCTAACCTCCAACTGTGTCCAGTTTTCATTCTGAGGACCAGGAAAAAGGCATCACAATCAGTGAGATTTCCACCAATTTTTGTCTCATTGACCAGTGACCAGTTGTCACTATGGACTCAAAGGCCAGAGACAGACCCCTCTTTGCTGCTGAGCACCTTCTTCTAGTCCCAGCTCCATACCATGAGTGCCTACCTTGAGGAAAGTTATTCTTGAGGAAAGGCATGGCCATCACTTTGCTGGCTCTCACTTGTCCCTGTGACACATCTCTCTGAGAAGAGAGCCAAGTACACCAGAATTAAAGGAACTGATGGAGAGAGAAATCAGTAATTGCCTGCAAAGGAGCTGGCTGATCTCAGCTCCATTTTACAAGTCGCCTGTGCTCTGCGTGTGCCCTGCCCGAATTAGCACCAGAACCACACATTAGTTTTAAGGCTCCCTCTCGAATTGGGATCTCATAATGTTTTTTAATTGGGGCTGATAAAAATGTGGCATTGCTTGCAGGTTCCTCAGAGAAGCCAATTGTGAAATTGGGTTTGTATTAAACCTAATGATGGAAAATTAAGCATAGTACGTCTGTCGGAAATGGTCTGCGATAAAAATCTTCTCCTTTTCATTACAGGAGGTTAATAGGGAATAGGGGAGCAAAGATGCACTGGGAAAGCGAATCCAACTAGGGGAATTAATAAGCCTTGAAATTCCCTCTGTTCAGAGTTCTCACACTGTCATTAGTCGGAGCATTAGGGATGATTATACGAATGCTTTGGATGTTACTCTTCCTTAAATCTCAAATTTATTCACATTTTGTATGTGAGGGATGCTTTGCTTGAGCCATAGTTCTGTGAATCTCTGAGTGCCCTGTTACTGTGACTATGTTTGTGAGAACATGAGACTCAGAAATCCTGAAATTCCAGAGTCTGATGTTCAAAGCAGATGAGCGCTGTGCTAATTTATTTCAGAGGAGCAGGCTGTGTTCAGCATCTCTGAGAATTCACCCACCAGCTGCTTTTATGTCACTCTGGAGATCAGCTCGCCCTGCAGCAGTGTCCACTGCTGGCATTCCTGGCTCCTCACAGTCCTGCAGCTCCCAAACAGAGCATATCCCTGCCTTCACATCTTCCCCATATCTAACAATAAACCAGCTGAAGTGCTGTTGGTCATGTCTGTGCTCTGCCAGCTGCTGAGGGTGCAGGGTGATGCCCTCAGCTCTCTGCTCCTGCCCACCTTTGCAGGAGGGACATGGGGAGCCCCTGCCCAAACTCCTTGGCAGTTTCTCAAGCAGAACAATATTTACAAGAACATTCCAAGCCTATTTCTGCCTTACAGAAATCACCCTGAAATTGCAATTTGATTTATTTATTCTTTATCCCTTTAAAAACGTGGCCACGGTGTTGCTGTCAAGGAGTGGTGTTTCAGCTCTTTGTTGCTGGACTTGTTGTGACAAACAAGCTCTGTGCATGTGCAAGCTCAAGGGGATTTTGTGAACAATCTGAGGGAGGTGCATTTTCTGTTTGCTGATACCTTGGTTTGGGTAAGGCCAGAAAGAATTGATGAAGGTTGTGTTTTTAACAGACCTGAGCAGCTCAGATCCCTGCAGTCAGAGGAAAAAACAATGCTGTTTTTGGCCAACTACTTAAATTTGGTCAGCTCTGCTAGATAAGAAACTGAATTTTTCATTCAGTCTGAGTTCCTGCTGTTAAAGATTGTTACAGTCAATTGTTTGGTTATTGAAGTTATTATTTAAGTTCTTTTCTGCTAGTTCACTGGGAACATTTTGTTGTGCATATAGTTTTGCTGGGGATACGAGGTTGCAATCCCATCTGCATAGTGATAGATTTCTTTAAATCCACTCCTTTTAAAAAAACTCATTTTCTATTAAGTTTACATATCTGAAATTTAAATTTCTGCATGCAAGATAACTATATTTTTCTACTGGTTTATTTTTTTTTCCTGGCGATATTACGTCTTTGTCATTGACATATAAAATGTTAGGCCTGAACTGGCAGAGCAGTCGAATTTGCCTCAACATCCTGACTTATTTGAAATGCTAATCATTTTCTTGCTGTTCACTTGGGTCCCTCTCAGCTATCTCATGCTGTACCCCCCAAATCCTGCCCGCCTCTCTTGCTCATCTGTATGTATCTCTGAGCCGTGTTCTTTGCAGGTTTGGGAACACAGCTCCGTAGTTCTGTTGTGGGCAGCTCACCCTTGATGTGCCACATCCTTGTTAGCCAGACTGGCTGCTCACTCTCTTCCTGTCTTCTTGGGTTTGTCTGCTTGATACACAAAAAAGAAAAACCAGAATTCACGTGTGATTTAGTCTTTCTAGGCATTTTAGATAAGTGTGTGTTTTCTATTTATTTCTTTACTTCCTTTTGCCTGCACCAACATACGGGGCAGCGTTAAAAAAAAAAAAAAAGAGAGCAAAAACCAAGAACAAAACTGGAAATATCAGGTGGTTGAAAGCTTGTTTTGCCTCCCTGTCTCTCCCACAGACAGCAGCCACGGCGAGTTGGCCCAGCCCACGCTGACCATCCAGACCCACCCGTACCGGAGCTGCGAGCCCGTGGAGATGTCCTACCCCAGGGGACAGTTCCAGCCCGCCATCCGAGTGGCAGACCTGCTGCAGCACATCACCCAGATGAAGAGGGGACAGGGCTATGGCTTCAAGGAGGAGTATGAGGTGAGAGGAACCTTTCTTCACATGACTGTGATGCCTTAGGAATTTTAGCTTCTCTATTTTTCATGTGACTCTGGAGCTGCTGTTCTGGCATCCTGGACAAAACAATTCCTCTCTAGGCCTGAAACTCAAGGACACCTCACTGTCTTAGGCCCCAGAAATGTAAGGAGCAGAGAAATTGTGGGGGCAAGCTTGGGATAGATGACTTCATCACCTGAGGTGATAATTGGAGGTCTAACCCCGATATGCAAAAGGATCAAAAATTATGAAGCATGAAAACCCATGACCCGTGGTCCATTTTGGGTGCAGCCCTGGGTGGGCTCTGACTGCCCGAATGCACCGAGAAGGCCTTTGAATAAATATCTGCTTTTATTATCTTCATTTTGTCTGGCCTCTGTTCTAGGTAGCCCAGGAAAAGGCATCAACTGAGTAGGGAAGTTGCACTCATGAGGGGTAGAAGCTTGGGAGGGGAGGGTGACTGCTTTTGAGAGCTTCTTTTCCTTAATTCACCCTCTTAATCATTTTCTTTCTGATTTTGGTTTTGAGGGCAGGATTTTACAGCACTGTCAGGCTTTGGAGACCCTCTGTTCCAAAGAGAAGGTGTTTACTGCAGCATGCTCATCCCTCTGTCCCTAAAGAGCACAAAGTAAATATTTAACAGGTGCTGAACCCAACACAAGATGTGCAGTCCCACAGTCCCTTCCTGATCAATGTGCTTTCCTTGAGTAGCGTGGGCCAGGCTGTGAGAAAAGGAAGGGGTTTTGCCTGAGCTTTTTGGGAGCTCCAAGTGCTCTCTCATATTTGATCAAACTAAATCACAGCACAGAGACCTGAATGCAGAATTGTCAAGTCAAGGGCAGGTATTTGTGTAGCTGAAATGAAGGTGAAATTTTCCAATATGATCAAACCTCTGGCTCAGAATAGGCTTGACTGACATCCTCTTCCAACTCCATGTGAGGAGAGGAGTAAAGGGTAAGCTGGAAAAATGAAAGCAGCCCTCTTTCCCCTCACCTCTTCCCCCTGCAAGCTGGAATGCCCAGGAATATAATCCAAATGACCAGACCACATGATGCTGGGGATGATTTGGAAGAGGAAAACACATTTAGAGCAGAGCAAACAGAAGAGGGAAATAGCATCAAACATATGTGAGACTCAGCTCTAGCAAGCAATAATTATAATGAATGTAGTAAGCTTGTGGGAAGGCAATAAGCAATTAATATGCATAGTGGCATTAAAACTATTTAAAAATAATGTAACAGCTGTGAAAATAAGTTACTTAATGAAAACAGCTTACTTTTCCACCCTGAAAGGAAGAGTCCATGGGGTTTGTGTCCTCAGTGCTGGGGTTTGCTGTAATTGGGAGTCCATCTTTTCCTGGTCCTCACCAGGGAGCATTTTTTTTAATCAGATGGCATCAAAGACTGTCACAGCAAATGTTTCTGGAAGCTCTGTGTTAACCAGGTCCGGGCACTTTTGCCCCACAATCAAGCGTGCTAATTAAACTATCAATATAAAGAGCTCTGTTTAAGACTGAAAAAGGATAATAATTCTCTGAGGGGATTTAGTTAGCCCCCCTTGGCCTCCATTTCCATGAGCAGTACCCAAAACTACATTGAGCTCAATTACAGATGCCCTAAGACCCAGTTCTTGATGTTCAAGAAGAAAACAGGTGCTGGCATACATGTAATTTTCTGGCGCTGGCATCGGTGATTATCAAAATAGCACATTAGCATGGGAAATGTCAGTGCAACGTTCAGCTCCACGAGTTCTGCCTTTCCCACAAAGTGCTGTCTACGGACCTAGATGACGTTATATAGATTTGCATAATTCTTTTCTTTACAAGGAGTGGCCTGGAGAATGCCCCAAGCTCACAAATCCCCTGCGCCGTTCCACCCCTCCACCAGCGGTGATTGCGGGCGCTTTCCGTGCTGGGATCTGGGGGTTGGAGCTTGGGGTGGAGGCAGCACTTCGGCTCCAAATAGCAGCAGGGAGCATGTCAGGGAGCCTGAGAGCTCCTGGAAGGTGGGAGGTTTGAGCTGGCTGAGAGTGGGGCCTCAGCCTGGGATCTGCAGGAGCACAGAGCTGCAAAATTGGCTTTGCAAGACGCTTTGCAGAGCAGCTGATAAAATCTCGAGAAAGAATTTGATGTCTCTTTTAAAATGTGTTTTCAGACACTAATATCAGTGTCACCTCCAAATACGCTCTTTTTTTTTTTCTTCTAAGGAGCTGATTTTCTACTTACTTTGCAAATTGATAGCATAAATTGCAGCCTGTTTAGTGACATGTTACCAAATAATTTTACTCTCATGAAAAATCACTTTGAACGGAGCGTATCAGTCACACATGACAATCTCTTATCTCTGTGCATTCCCGTCTCCGCTGAGTAACCTGGAAATTGCATTCCGTATTTGTTTAAAGGATGCCTGCACCTCCACATTGGAGCACAGGCAGCGTGTGTTGCTGAGGGCATCTGGAAAAATATTCCTGGGAAGCAGGATGGGATTGTGTAACGGCTGTCAGTGAAATGGGTGATAACTGGGTGTGAATAACAGGGGAATGTCAGCACAAAATGTTATTTTGGGGCTGCCTGCTGCACCTGAGGGCAGAGTGTGGCTTTGGGCCTTTTTGGCTGCTGCTTCTGTTCAGTGATAAAATGAGTGGAACAGAAGAGAAAAATCTGCCAGTGGCGCGGGGTGTAGACGGCACTGTTTGGGATTAGGAATAGCCATAAACATTTAAATGGGACACGTTTAAATGTCACCAGTTCCTTTTCCAGAACATGTCAGCTCTGATTTGTTGGGAGCTGTGGGCCCAGTCCCACAGACTTACTGCGAGCACCAATTACTGGCTAAGGAGATAATAAGCTTAATTATCCAAACTCATTTTCCATGATGATTTAGGATGTCACTAACGCGCATTCTCCTGCTGCATTACTGAGGCTGTTTAGTTATTTTAGATTTTGTGGCTCTTTCCCCAAGCATCTTAGCACTGAGAGCCTTCAGCTTGTGGAAGCCACCTCTGGATTTTAACCCTTTAATTTCCTCCTACACATTTTCATGTGGCCAGAAGAACAGATCTGGTGGTCCAGGCTCTGATGGGACACTGCAAAATGAATGGCTGAAATACTTTTTTTCAGATTACATTTTTTAGCCCAGGTAATTTTTAATTCTGGCTCCCAGCAGATTTGTGGGAACAGTTTTCCCACCACTGTTGAGAAGAGAATGACTTCAGGGAGAGGGCCAGGGCTCCGTGGCACATTTTGGGATGATCAGGAAGGCTTTAAATCGATGTCGTTGCCTTTGGCAGCAAAACTGCAGCATTGAGGTGGATCAGTGCAAGTGAAGGATTCGCGTTTTTGTATTTAAACTAAAAGCAAACAGCAAACTAACTAAATGCATCCATCCAAAATTTAAATTGGCTTGCAGTGAGTTTCAGTTTAATGGGAACACTTCAGTTATGTCTGGGCTGTGGTGCTTAGGAAGCTTGATTGAGATTAAACTGACTTTGAGAGATCTATCCTTGTAATTTCAGCTAAAATTTAGATCAATTTAGTTAAAAAAACTTCACTGTAACCTAAATTCCACTAGTGGGAAGATATTTCAGTATAAATATCACAAAACTTCTCTAAAAGAAGTTTAGAGAGTTTTAGAAGTAGAAAAAGCCTAAAAATCAAATATAGTTTTTTTGAACACTAAAATCCTGCCGTTACCAAGTCAAAGAAAGAAGGAGGAGCATTTCCTGTGACAAATGGATTAAATTCCAGTGCCTGAGTGATCTGTCCTGATTTAACATCGCTGATAATGCAGATAGAAACAGGACTCTTTTTACAATTATAGAGACACTTAGTGTACCAAAAAAACCTGAAGGAACAAAGCATTAGCTGTGCTCCTCATTTTCTGGATGCAACCCAATTATAATCCGTATTCTTGCCTTTATTTTTACTGTGGTTTCCATTCTTGGTGCTGCATTTTTAGTGATCTCATGGGCTGATTATTTGGGCTGTACGCAGAGTTACTCCAATTTGTTTGTCTGATGTTTATAAAAGCAGGGATATAAAAGATACCCCAGCAAAGGTGGTTTGTGTTCGTCACCAACCAGAGCTGTGCTCCCTCCCTTCAGAGCTGGACAGTTCTGTGGAAAGCAGGGATTTCTGTGGGATTGAATGAGATGAAAAATCCGGGACTCCTAAATCTTTGGAGGCTCTATCAGCAAATATAAAAACATCAATTTCAGTGGAGAATTGCATGTTCAAATCAAATGAAAGGATACGGTTTGTTGAAAAGGGATTTATTGGACCTGAATAAATTTTCTCTGGCCAAGATAGCTTCTCCCATGTGCAAGTCATGAGAAAGAATTTTCTTTTATTTCTTTTTCTTTTCAGATGGCTCTGATTAGGTGCCTAATGGCTGTTGCCATTCTCTGGTCAATCTGCTGTAATTCGATATTAGTGGAAAAATAAGGCACCTTTTTCCTCGGTCTTTGAAGATGAAAATGAGCGTTCTTCACCTCTTTTCTTTCACTGGGGGGTATTTTTTGTTGTGTGTGGGTTTGTTGGTTGGGTGTTTTTCCTCAGAAGATGAGCTGCTCTTTGGAAACAACGGCCTGCAAAGGAAATATATGTGTGATCAAAGCCCTCACCAATTACAGAGTTATTACTCTTTCTCCTGGGCTTTTGAATGGGAACTCACTGTCCCTGTCTTTGTCAGCAGAGCTCGTGGCAGTGCTGCAGTACCTGACATTTTCTGTCCTGGAACCCTTTGGGGGAAGTTCACAGCGATCTGCTCTGCCAGGGGCTTGCTCATATTAAGTTTAATTGTAACATCAGTGTTGTAGATCCTAATTGTGTCTCTCTGCTATTGCATTCAGGCACATAATAGACCTGGGTGGCTTGTGAAGATGAATATAAATTCATTTTCTAGCACAGCTGTGTCAAACAACCCGCTGCTGGCTGAGGCAGATGTGATTCTACAACGACTGTGGTATAAAACCTCCATAATTCCCCGGGGACCAGAAATAATAAAACCTACAATGTTGTTTTAGTGATGTAGAATCATGTTAGGGGGTACATCCTGGAGGAGGCAGATCTCTCTAGGCAGTTCAGGAGGGGCTGTTCTCCTCACCCATGGTTTTTCCAAGGAAGGCAAGACCATCCTCCAGCCTCATCCTTTGCCAACTGCTGCTTTCCAGGCTCTACCTTGAAAATCCTTCCTGGATGTGTCGCTAGGATAAAGTGGCTCATTCGAGGGTGTCCAGAATCGTTGCAGGGCTGAGCTGCAGGTGGAGTGGCACTGTGTGCTGCCAGTTCCTTTTCCCCATCCTTTCCCAGCTAAAAGAGCAGATTTTAGGAAAATGGCTGTTTGTTTTCGTGCTTCATGAACAGGCTTTACCTCATTTTTCCTGTCGTTCTTACACATGATCTAAAACCCTGAGCTGCTTTATCTTTTCCCAGAGAAAACCAGAGAAGGGCTCCTCTTGCATCACACATTATCAACACAGAAACAGGTGAAACCACACTAATTTCAGCTTAAATACGAAAGGCTGAGCACTGGGTTTCAACCATCTGGGTTTTCCTAGAGGTGTAGTCAAATGGAGTCTCCCCAAGCCTTGTTCTGCAGGGGAAATGAGGTTAACCTTTGGCTGTGCAGCCAGAAACAAATCCCCTGATCTTTCTAGATGAGAAGTAGCAGGAGGAAAATTATTCTTGGCTGTCAGATGCCAAGAGATGCAAACAGTCTGCACCGAGCTCTGCTTTTGCCATTAGTGGAGGTGCCCTTTCCTCACCAACAGCCTTGGTCAGCTCCTGAATTACACAGCTCCTTTTTTTCTGCCCTGCTCTTCTTCTTTAGGTCTCTTCATCCACCTGAAGGCATTGGCCAGGTTTTCTAAACCTTCCCTTATTGTTTATTTTGCAGGCACTCCCCGAGGGGCAGACGGCGTCCTGGGACACGGCCAAGGAAGACGAGAACCGCAACAAGAACAGATACGGCAACATAATCTCCTGTAGGTGTAAACTCACATCAAACTGAGCTGTCTGTAAGGTTGCACGTGTGTGCTGTGGAGAAGGGTGTGTTTGAGAAGCTCACCAGGAGCTGGCTACAGTGCTCAGTGTTCAGGAGTTCAGTCTGTTTGTTACAGGCTTTATTCCTGGGATTTATTTTATTTCATGTTTTTTAAATCATTATTTTACATCATATCATGACGTTACGCATTTTCTATCTGCTTTGCTTTGTGCTTTAGGTTTGTAGCTTAAGGGCTAAATCCTTTTGTCACTTTTTATGTGATGATGTCCGTTTTCTGTCTGTTTTTATTGCAAAACCCAGAGCTTCCAGTGCCACCAAAGGGAGCACAAAAGGAGCTGCAGACAGATCAGATTTTTAGCTGTGGCTCAGAGGCCAGGCTTTCTCCTTCCTTGTGGTCAGTAGTGGAGCAGTCACTGCTTGTCCCCAGAGAGCTGGTTGGAAGGGTGAGACAAGCTTAACTTCTGCCTCAGAAATGTAATAAGGCAACTGAAAATACACTAAAACTTCTTGGTTTACTTCTTTCAGTGATCAGTTCCTGTTGATATTATGGGAATATCGATACATAGCAGAACTGCAGGGCAGGAAAGACTCCATAAAACCATTTAGGTCAGCTCTATTCTCCAAAGCAGGACTAAATTCACCTTCCTCATTTTTATCAGATATTTGTTCCAAAGTTGCTCTCCAAAGCTGAGCTTTCCACAAGCTCTCCAGGCAGTTCACCAGTGTTTCATTATTCCTGATAATGGCTGGGGAGAGGAGGTGTGAGAATTAATTCTTTTCAAGGGCTGCTGAGCTGCATCAAGTTGGAGAAGCCAAGCTTGAGACCATCAGAATAAGAAATCAGAATATAAATGAATGTGCCATAGATTTTCATGACTGGGAAAATCTATAGAATGCTCTAAGAGCAGAATTAAGTCATGTTGAGTGATATCTTTTGTACTGTATTTTTTTTCTTGGGTTAAAAATGTGTTTCCTGTAGAACAAATAGATTTTACTAAAGAATTAAAAAAAAATCAACAACAACAACAAAAACCCCAAAACAAACACCAAACCCAAAACAACAGCAACTACAAAAAAACCCAGAAAACAACTTCTCCATGAAGAAACCTCACCTCACACATAACTACTCTGCTCTTGAAATAAATTATTCACGTGGCAGGTTTGGGGAATGACATAGAACGGTCAGTTCAGGGACCCCATGGTAAAGATGAAGGAATCTGGAAATGAAGATTGAAGTTTGTGAGCCCTGCTGTGATCCCAGTTCTGCTGCTGGCTTTGTGTTGGTTGTGAGCTGATCACCAAGTTCACCAGTGTTTTTTATCCCTGTGGAAAATGGAAGTGACAGTGCTGGAATATTACAATTAGCATGGAAGTTGTCTTCCTTAATTTCAGCTCCACCTTGCTGTGAGCTTTCTGTGTCCCAATGGCAAAGAGAGACCTCCAGACAGAGGCTCTATTTACCTGTCTACACAATTAACTTCATTAAATGAGTTCAAGACTGATGAATCATCCAGCCATAAACACTGGCTTGAAAGTGGAAGTGCCATGGCATGATACAAGGAAGGAAATGTGAAAGATTTTGTTTCTCTGTAAGATTTTGAGGAAGCACTTGGCATAATTCAAAAGTGGAGGTGAAAAGAGGCAAAACTGTGTGCAAAAGCCTCCATCTCATTTATGCTGAAGTTGGTCATGAAGAAAACCTTGACTCCAAGTGAAATGTGAGGAGTTCAGGAAGCAAAATCAAGGAAGATAAATGGGATGTTATCTAAAGGGAAGGCGTTCACAAAGACAAATTGTTGCCTAACGAAGAGTGACGTGAGCCTTTTAGCTCTAAATATAAATACAGCAGCAGTGCAGATAGGAGGTGATGAACTTGAACAAGGGAATGCAAAATGTAATCAGAGCTAAGGAACAAGTGTCAGGAAAGAAGCTCAAGTTTGAGGACTGCTGGGAAAGGTTTCGGAATGGGGCTGAGAGGGTGGAGTGGGCTTTCTTCTCTTCAAATACATATCAGAACAAAGAGTTGGAGGAGGAGACAAGGGCTCTTTTAAAAAAGAGAATTTAGAAATATACAACAGTGATACTGAGAAGGCTCAGAAGGGAGAAGGAAAGAAGGGTGCCTAAGGAAGGCGCATATAATCCATCAGATATTTTGTGAAACCATTGGAAAGCTATCAGTGGTGTCACTGGCTGAGCCTGGAGCCAGACCCTGCTGGTGGGCGAGCTGGGCAAATTCCCTGAGTGAAGTCAGGGGCAGGATCCAGAGCACAGGATGCAGAGCGGAGCTGAGAACAGCAGGGCAGTGGTTCCCTCCAGGCAGGTCATGGAAAGCAATTGTGCTCTGGGGGTACAAACTGGGCAAAAGCCTGGGCAGAGGAGGTGGAACATGGTTCTACCCTGAGCTGTCTGCTTGTACTTCAGTTGTGATGGCTGCTGCAACCCAGAGCAGGCACTGACTGCCCCTGCCAGTTTGTTTGGTAAAAGGCTGCACGTGGCAATTAACATTATTTCTTTAACCACGGCTGCCATTTCATCCCTCCTGGAACAACAAATCCCCTGCCTTTTGGGGAGTGAATTGGGAAGCCAGGTTTTGATCTGACTTCTGCAGCGGCTTCAGAGCCTGGTGTTAAACGTGGGTTTTGCTCAGTGAATCACAGCAGATTAGATCTTGTCTTTATGGCCTCCTGGGTACCAGCACACTTACAGGACTGTTTTACTCGGCTCACTGCTCTCCCAGAGCTGCATTAACATCGTGCCTCTCTCCGAAAACCCAGCTCACACTGCCAGCCCCAACACCTGCTGCTCCTACATTTGCAAACCAAAGCTGCAGACCAGCCTGGGAGCTGATCTGTTCGTGCAGAGGAGAGGCAAGAGAACTCAGAGAGCTCTCCCAGCTTTTCATGGTTCCCTCCCATCTGTAACAGCTTTTGGAGCAAGAGAAAAGCTGAGCAGTGGATTTGGGGTCTGCATGACCACAGAAATCCACTGTGGATGGTGGGAAGGTGCACAGAAATGACACAGGCTTACTGTGCTGGAGGGAACTGTCCTGCTTGAACCTTTTATTTTATGAACAGAGTCCATGAGCTTTGCTCCTGCACTTTTATAAAAGCTGTAAAAACAAAGCCAGTTGTGGAGATGCCAGGTTTTTCTTTAGGGGGCAAGCGTAGGCAGTGTACCCATTTATGTGCTGAAGCAAAATGATTTAATTCTGCTTTAGAGCCCAGATATTGAGACCTTCAAAAAGCATCAGAAAGTGGTTGTTGGAGGAGGGATGTTGAGCTGAATCTATTACACAGAGGAGAAAATGTCCAGAAGCTACGTGGGACCTTTGGTTTTATTTGATTTCTCTCCATCTTGCCCAGATTTCGAGCCAATACATTATAGGAGAATAAAAACTCTCAGATGAGAGCTGAGGATGAGAAGAGACAGGATTGTGTTTTGCTTCAGCTGATGGAGAGAACTTTCTGTGCCTTTCTTTTTTTTTCCCACTGAGGCACCCTGGGTTTAAAGTCTCATGATGGTCCACTAAAAACTATGGAGATGGTGACAAAAGACAGTAGGGAAATTTGCTTTGTTTCCTTCATGCTCGGACTGCTGTATGCTTTGGATTGGAAAACTGTGAAGTGATCAGAGAATTTTGGTGTGGAAGAGGTGAAGAAGCTTTCAGCTGGCTCAGAGGTGGAGAGCACTTCTTGTCCACAGATAGGGATAAGGCATAAAATAAAAAACCCAGGAATTCTAGACGGATTTGGGTTGGAAGGGACCTTAAAGCCCATCCCATTCCACCCCTGCCATGGGCAGGGACACCTTCACCTATCCCAAGTTGCTCCAAGTCCCCTCCAACCTGGCCTTGGACGCTTCCAGAGACGAGGCATGAACAGCTTGTGCTGGTGCCTGACATCAGTATTGGATTTAGAACAAAAATCTTTCAACTTCCAAGCATTTTTTATTCCATGATTTCTTCCATGAGGCCTAAACTCTTGCACATCCATGCAATATCCATGGAATATGATCCTGGGAGGGTGGGATTTATCACAGCTGGATGTTTCCCAGCTCTCATGGCACAGTCCAGGGTCAGTGGGGGTGGGAAGGGGAGGACAGAGAGGGCAAATCATCCTTTTGCCCCAGACCTGGGCTGGCTCTCCAGAGCCGCCCGTGTTTCTCCGTTGCCTGTCGGGGAACCCTGACAGGCAGTTCAGACGAGCTGTGCAATGTTTAGATGGCAAAAGTTGTGTGAGATTAATCCAGTGCTGGTGTCAAAATGAGACGTGGAAAAATTGCAATGATACTTCAAATGATCACTAATGGGAATTTTGACAGGAGTTTAAAACGGTAACAATTTTGTGCTAAAATGGGAGCACGGAGCTTTTCAGTGAAATTCTTGTCATTTTTGAAGTCTGTTTTAAGACCAATTTTCAGTCAAAGTACTCTTCATATAAATTTAGAGTTCTGCTAACTTGCATAAGGACTGTAGTAAACAGGAAGAAATAAAACCATTTACACATTTGTTAAATATTTTTCTATTTTTTTGTGGTCCTGAATGCAATTTCTTTTTCTGTTTCTCCCCCCATTTTTAAAGTTTCATAGCATCCATCTGTAACACACAGGGATATGATGGCTGATAAATTTAGTGAAGAGTTCAACAGCACTTCCATTTCAGTCTGCCAAGAATGCTGTGTCCTTGGCTAGAGGAGTCCAGTGGATAAAGAGAAGAATCAGAAATAAGTTTTAACCATTGGGAGAAGATATAATAAAGTCATTTGCTGTTCTTTAAATAGCCCTTTAAAGTCCATAGGCAAAAACCCCTAAGTACAAGATTCTTACTACTAAGAGCATAATAATTTGCTTTTTTTTTTTTAAAGTCAAATCCCAAAGATTTTTTTTTTTTTGTGGAAAGAAGAGATTTACAAGGGAACTTATTTTATGAACTTTTATCCAGACTGTGCTCCTAAACTTTTGAACAAGGTTAAAGATACCATTAAGACATCATTAATATTTTGTGTGCTTCGCTTATACACAGATTTTTTTTCTGCTGCACTGTTCTCACTTCTCCAACCAATAAATCTCCCTCAAAAATGAGAGGAATTAATCTCATTTTAGTAAAATATGCAATGAAGTATTTTGAATTCTGTCCTCCAAAAGCGAAGTTCAGCTTAAAGCATTTTTCATTTGGTCCCAAAATATGATTGGACCTGAATGTCTCTTTTTTTAAAAAAAAACCCCAATCATTAATCTTCAGTTAAATTTCTTTGTCCTTTATGTTTTTCCCCATACTTGGCTTTTTTTAAAAAAAGGGAAAAGAAAACAAACCAGCAACACTCTTTTGCACCCACAGAGTGTCTTTTCCTTAGCCATAATTATCCATAATTGCCTGAAATCATGGACCTGCTCTGCTCTGCTTCCCAGGGCTTCCCTATTTGGCTCCCTCCAGCTGGATTCATCCTGCCTGGCTTAACTTTCTGTCCAAAGAGTGGCTCAAAGTGCAGAAACTTAATTTTGATGTTTGGCTCCATGAAATGAAGAGAGGCAGGTGCTTCCTCCAGGGTTACTCAGAGCACTGCAGCCACACCCCGTGCACAGACCTGGTCTGTGTCCCTCAGTGAAAAATGAACCTGAGATCCTTTTCGATGTCATTGGGGGCATTTTTGGTCTCAGCAGTTCCAGTTCTGTTGTTGCAATGAGTTGACACTTCCACAGTGTTCTTCTCTTGGGAGGAGTCAGTAAATGTTCCCCTCCCAAGCCTTTGCTCCAGGGTTTGTTTTATTTTGCTTTTTTCCCATGTGGCTCCTAACGAGCTTCGTTTGCCGCCTGGAATTGCAAGTGTGAAATTGTCTTCGGGAGTTTCCCTCTATCTCATCCACATGTCCGGTTTAATCAGCTCTTTGTCTGTCTTTGTGAATTGCTCTAAGTATAAATTCTTTTGTTGTCTGTCTAACCACATGATTTACTGCAACTCCTCGTGCAGTTGCCTTGAGTGCAGGTAATTGGGAACATCAGCACTTGGAGAAATATTGCCCCTTCCCTGTGTCTACAAAGGTTATATTTATTAATACAAATATAGCAGAGCTTTCGATGGATTCACCTGCAGAACCTTCTTTGAATGCAAATGTGGGATTTGACAAACATGACAACGTGGTTGTATTTTTTTCAGGTGTGTAAATCTCACCCAAAGAATGAGCAGAGTAGAATCACTCCTTTACATATCCGAATGAATATTTAATATATATCCAAGTCTTGGTTTTTCAGAACTGCTCTCACATCTGTCTTCACAATTATTATCTGATTCTACATTTAATTAAGACATGACTAAACCCCTTTTGACTGAGTTACTGCAGAGTCACACCTCATATTTTTATGTTTCATTGCTATGATTCTTTTTAATTGAAGGTAAATCATGCTTAGGCCTGTGTTTTGCAAAGTGCTGCTAAACATTAATGCTGTTCTGACTGAGAGCTGTGCTCTATAGAGCTGCTAGGGAGGAAATAAACTTAATGGACTTGATATTATACTTCTTTTAAAAAATCATTTAAAAATGAGCACAGCATGGCCAGCAGTGACCCCCATAACCCAGGCGCCTCTGCCAAGCTACTGGCCCTTAGAAGCAGTTCTGCAATTAATTGCATACCAGTGCTGGGATTGCCAGAGCAAATCACATCAGCAGCCTGGCTCTGGAGCATCTCCTGTGACAGAGCCCAGCACCAGCTGTTCCAGAGAAAGATCAAAATATTCCCCTGGTGGAAAATCATGACATAATCTGCCCGCTGGGGTAGTTCCTTTCTGTGTCTGAACTGAGGAGCATGCTGGGAGATGAAAAGATTGATCTCTGCTATTTTATTGCCTTATCTAAAGTAACTTCGAATCTCCTCAAAAAGATGAACATTTCTGATTTTGGTGGTTTTTTTCAACACGGCCTCGATGCCATTTTGCTGCCGTGAGTTCTGTGGGTTGCATAAAGAAATGTTGCTCTGATTTCATTTGTGTTTCCTTCCACTTTCTGGGTTTTTCCATTTCTTATTTGCAGAGTTTCATTGTCATTTTATCCTCCTTAATCTTTTGTACCTCTGGTGTGATCTATTTAATTATGTCCTGATCTTGTCAGTTTTAGTTCTTGCCTCAGTTTCCATAGATCAGATGAAGCCAAGGGGGTTTGTAGCTTAAAAGCAGAAAAATGGCTTTTGTCATGGAGATGCACCCTGCAAAGATCTGTCCCAAAACTCCCAAACCAGGCAACATTTGTGACCTGTCTCAAATCTCCATAAGGATTGTGGCGACAGCAGTGAATTCAGTGAACAGAGAGCATGACTAACTTAAGGATCTAAACATTGCATCTTCAACACAGAACAAAGGGCTTTTAGGAACAGGAATACATGTGATGTTATTCCATTTCTTATTGTGGTAAGCATTCAATTGCTCAGTTACCATGGTGGGATTTTTGAGGCCAGGAGTTGCACTTTGTGTGTCCCTTCCAGCTCAGGCCATTCTCTGATTCTCTGATGCGGTGTTTTTAAGGGCACGGACCTCACAAGGTGGTGTTAAGCAAAGACATTTATTTGCACAGTGATAATTCTTTACATCCTATAACACAAACAGGAAATAACTCTACACTACAGTGTGCTCCAATTAACTATCGTGTCTCGCAACATTGCTTTTTATGGCAACAGGTAAACAATACCTTTTAAGGGAACAAACGGTGTTTTTCACTTCTGACAGGTTTAGCAGTTCACAGGCCCCCAATGCATTCTTTTTCCACTTCCCCTGTGACCAGGATGTTTTTTACTGGTCTCAGGGTTTTTTTCCAGACCGAAAACAGAAGGTCACTTTGGCTTTCAAGGCCTGTTGCTCTGCTACCTATATCCTGTAACTGCACATCTGACACCACACTTGCAGGAGTCAGCAGATAAAATAGACCACTTAGAAACTCCTCTTTATCGTTACTGTCACTTTTTTTCCTTTCCTTCTTTCAGATGATCACTCAAGAGTGAGATTGCAGCTGCTGGATGGGGACCCTCACTCCGACTACATCAACGCCAATTACATCGACGTAAGGCTCCCGGACGTGCCCCCGTGACAAACTCGCCTGTGACAACCCTGCCTGTGAACGTGGTGCCTCTGACACAGGGACAGACTGTGGATCTGATATGAGTGACAGCTGAATGTTATACAAACATCGTGTTGTGACAGGGAGAAGGTTCTCAGTCTCCAGTTTATTTTGTCTGACCAATCTGGACAGATGGAGATTCCCTGTGTTTGACAGATCCACCAGCATAAGTGGGACGTGGGCTAAATGATGGATGCAGAAATCAATATCAGCCCCTCACAATAGCATTAGTAGATGTCTGAGACTTGCCAACTACTCACAAAGTTGTGGTGCAGAAGGCATGTATGTAAACAGATTGACTTTTTCTAAGTGTTATAAAATGACATTGGAAAAGCAGCCTCTGTCTCACAGTGAACAAGCATTTCTTGAATGCTGCTCCTAAGTCAGGAACACAAAATGTTTAGAATAGTTTATTCAAGGAATAAAAAATGCACTTAGCATTTGCACACATAGGCAAATTCATACCTTTCTTCTTTTCAAACAAGAAGATGCAATGTTTGGCCTCTCTGTTTTCAGAGTTACCCTCAGGTAACACAGGACTTGTGTTTCTTTGTGGAAATAATTACAAAATGCCCCATTCCTGTTTGGCATAAAGAGATCGTGTTATTCAGCCTGAGTGAGATACCTTCACTTAAAATCTCTCAGGGCAGCCCAGTTGCCCCTTCATTCATTCATTCAGTAACCAGTCATACACTGTCAGAGGGCAATATTTGGCACCTGGAAAGTACCAAATCCCTGGTGGGCTTTGTCTGAGCTGTGATCTCACAGGCACTCATCTATTTCCTTTTTTTCCAGGGGTACCATCGGCCTCGCCATTACATTGCAACTCAAGGCAAGTTCATTCTTGTATGTCTAAATATTTGCAAACCCACTGCTGGTTTATGCTGTTGTAGGAGCTATTTATGGGGTGACATCATCTGTTTTGGGGAACATCCTAAAGTTTTGTTATAGGGGCAAAAAAGGGAAGGATATAGAATTTTCCAAGATCTTTAAGGCACTCAGACTTAAAACCTCAGCTGCAGGAATAAAAAATGCCACTGCCTTCAGGGTGGCAGTACAGTACAGCCTAGACTGTGTCCTTTGTGCATGAAGTGTGAGAGGAGAACTAAAAGGGACTTTGTGGATCCTGGGTTTCCCTTCTGGAGTGGAATTGCTCGAGGTGGGCACTGTGAATAATCTGTGACTGATGAGCCTTTGAGGGGAACTAGTAGGAAATGCTTTTGAGCACCACCTTCTGTAAGTTACTTGATGAGTTTCCCATGTTTTTAGGAAAATAAATTTAAAAACCCAGCCCAATTCAGTGCTGAGGTTAGTTTACAAACCTCCCTGCTCCTGGTCTTTACAACAAGTTGCTTTTTTCCTGTATCACAGGCCCAACTCTTATGCCACGAACATTTCCTCTACCATTATTTTTCCTGTTTTGTGCATTCTTTACCCAAATGTGATATTCACAGAAATTATTAATTCCTTCTTTATGGCTACATTGCTGGCTTGTCCATACTGAAAGAGTAAAGAAAGATATTAGAAGAAAACTGGCATTTGAGGATGTGTAGGTACAAGGAATGCAGGAAGGCAGAGAACAAGGAGGATGGAGGATGGGCAGAAATGAGTCTGTGGCAGTATTTCATCTGCAGTGTAGAAGAGAGGAAGGAAATAAGGTCAGAGAGGCTCTAGACTGACAAACCCCTTGTGAGCACTGGCTCTTTGGCTGTTGGAACCTGAAATTTTTCTGGGGGAACTTCAGAAAAGAGCAAATTTCTGTATGTCTCCTTCCTCCTTCACAATTAATCAATATGAAGGTGTGAAATGGGGGAATATTAGTGCTGCATCGGGTGTGAATTACAAATACAGCCTTAATGACAGGTTCCGTGTAGGGCACATCCTTGTCCCATCACTCATGCACAGTTACCTGCTGGAGCCATTGCTGCTGTTGCCAGCGTGCTGGAACCTTAACACCTGCTGGGAGGAAGTGTCTGATCTCCTCCAGGCCCCAGGCTGTTCGTGTCTGTAACCCTGAATCACAGAGGGATGCTCTGAGAGGGAGAGCAGCATCCTGTGGGAACAGGACAATGGCTGGAGAGCAGCTGGAAGGAGCCGTTGCTGTTCCATGCCGTCCCTTGAGATGTTCATTTTGTCTTCTCTCCTGCCCCAGGGCCGATGCAAGAGACAGTGAAGGACTTCTGGAGAATGATTTGGCAGGAAAATTCTGCAAGTGTGGTCATGGTCACCAACCTGGTGGAAGTGGGCAGGGTAAGGAGCCACTCCCAATGTGCAAAGGCCTCCCAGGGCTGGGTTCAACACGGAGCTGCTGCTCAGGACAGCTCAGCAGCAAAATACCTTTGGCTTCCTGCAGTAAGGAAATGAATTCAGCCAATCTGGGTTTTTCTCTAAAATGCTGGATTTTGTAATATTTAGCTGCTTCCCTTCTAGACTAATAAGGATCATGTTCCTGCTGTAAGTCGGGGCTTTGGCACAGTTATACAAATTTATGCTAGCTCAGAAGCTGTCTCCTTCTTCAGTACAGAAGGAAAAATGTACTTCTGTAATAGTTATTCCTTATCTGATGATTTGAATACTCCTCTAAAAATCCGGAGGAGTGAGGATGTGTGACTGGTGCTCAAATTATCAAAAGACCTCTTTACGTGAGAGTCCAAAGCCTGGAGTTCCTGAGGTCACTGTTCCTGGTGGTTGAGGTTTCTGTGGATCCTGGGGCCACCCAGCAGCGTTGGCCTCCTGAACACCCACCAAGTCCCTCTCTTGGGCTGACCTGGGCCAGACAGGCCTGTGTCAGCACAAGGCAATTCCCAAAGCCCATCATGGGACCAAACATAAAAAACTCAAAAGGTGTAGGCTAGACCTCAGGGAATAAGAAGGCAAAATGTCCGGGGTGGCTTTTCCCCAGCATGGATTTTGTTTCAGAGACTTTCTCAGCCAGAAACTGGAGTTCTTAAAAAATTTTGTCCTGATGTTTGTTACTTTCCATTGCTTTGGTACTAAGAAAAATTTAAATGATCGTTTACTCAGAGCCATTAGTAATTCAGCTGCTTTGTGTTTGATTTCCCTTAGATCTCATGGTTGAATGCCAGCTGCTTCTGTTCATTTATTGCTATTTTTCTCTTTTACCTTCTACTGACACTTCAGTTTGAAATAAATGCCTCTGTGTAAATGAAAAAAAAAACCCAAACAACAAAAAACCCACAACAAACCTACATTAATCATATTTAATATTTATAAAACTCCTTTCAATTATGACTGGAACTGGAACATGAAGCCTGCTTTGCAGCAGCTAATTGCCTCAGCTTTAGGTATTGTTCCACTCTTTCATGCTGGAGCATTTAATAACCTGATAGTCTTTGTTAGCCTAAATATCCCTTCTGGAGCTTCACAGCCTTGGCTTTTATTTCTTCTGGTAGCTTTGCACATGGCTCCTAGAACTGCCTAAGCTGGGATATGTTTACCTGCTCAGGAGATTTCTCTCTTGAGCCTTAGCTGAAGCCTGTCACAGCTGGTAAAATGCCAAGTTTGTGTCCACATCTGATAAAGAAAGCTCAGAGTCAAACAAATTTAGTGTCTCAACATGTATCCCACAATCCCCATGCACTGAAATTCTTTGGTTAAACAGAGAGAGTTCAGAATTACAGGAGCAGCAGCACGGAGTTTTCTCAAAAGGGAGGTGGCAGTGACTGCCAGGTGTTCTGTATGGGCAGGACATGTATGGAAATTCAAAGAAGAGTTAAAAAAGAAATCTAAATGCATCCTTTGCATTTATATGGACAACAAAGGGAAGTTTAAAAAAACCCTGCCTATGGTTTCTATGTATGGTAAAGGAATTTTGATCTAAATTATACAGTTAATTTTGGCAATGCTGCACATCAGAAGAAAGCCTGATTTGCATTGGCTTCAGCTTGAAAGTGGAGGAGAATGTAGGTCAGCTCTGACTCAACTTGAACTAGTTCCTCTCAATGTTTTCCTTCCCCCCCCAGGTGAAGTGTGTTCGATACTGGCCAGATGACACAGAAGTCTATGGAGACATTAAAGTCACATTAATTGAGACAGAGCCCTTGGCAGAGTACGTCATCCGTACGTTCACTGTCCAAAAGGTAAGGAGGTCTTCGGGCAGCTGAAATTGTGACACACTTCATTTGTGCTCACAAACTCTGGGAAACACATCCAGAACACCCTTGGAGAGGGGAGCTGTGCTATTTGGACAGGCTTCACTTCAGAAAAGTAAATTTTTGACAGGGATTCCATTTTTGCACAAATGATTTTGCAGGGACATCTTGATGTAGCCACAAAAGTAGAATCCACAGTGCATAAAGTTTAACTGCATCCAAAAGCCAGCGGATAGCTGATGGTGTGCCAGGAATGAAAACTGCCTTGTTTCACAGTGGCAAATGGCAGAGGAAAAAAGGTACCAGTTAAAATGCATGCCAGGTGGGGTCCCCTTTCAACAGAAATGAGAATTTAATAAAAGCACAAGTATAAAAACTATCCCCAAACCAGCAGGATTTGGAAGATTTTGTTACTTGCAATTAGAAATTGGAAGTCTAAGTCTCAGAGAATTCCAGGTCTGTCCAAATTACTTTCCAAACACTCAGTAAGTGGTTTTAAAGCTTTTCCAAAAATTCCTGCTCAATGAACTTCAACCACACTGGGAATATTGTTTCAGATTTCTGATACATCAGCTCCATATTTCATTAAATCATTGAAAAACTTGGTGAGAAATGGTAATGCCAAAATCTGACAGGTTAGAGGAGCTGCTGCTGGATTCCACCCAGATTTCCTGTACAATAAAACATCTCAGCTGACCCTCAGTTCTGGGTTACCCTTTGCAAGGCAGATAAAGGTGTGATTTCCACATACAATAACATGGTCTCACGAGAGAAGTTAGTTTTGGGTACCAATTTCTGCCCTTTTCACTGCCAGCAGTATCCCAAGATGAAAATTTTTGGCAGGAGGTGGCAGGAAATCTCCTGTTGCCCTGGGCATGCCCAGTCTCGAGGTGTTCATTCCCCAGGCTTTTGCTTCAATGCCTCAAACAGGATTTAAGAGTGAATTTTTGGTGGTTTGTGGCTATAGCACAAGAGGATGTGGGTAAACACAGCCATGGGGTGCTGGGGCTCGCCCTGATGAGCTGAGTTTGAACTCTGAGACCACAGGTTGGAACTGGGAGCCGGTACTCACCTTCCCAGCCCTCAGGGAAGCGTTACCCACTTCACTGGGAACTGGAATTTGTCTGAAAACCTTTTTAGAGCAAAAAGCAGCTTCGGACACATCCCCATGCCTAGCGAGAGCTCAATGCTTGTTATCCCTCCATGTGAGGGAAGGCAGCAGGGAGCACAATATGCTGACTGGAGCCTGATGGAAGAGAAATAGAGGCTGTGTTGTCTCCTCAGAAAGGCTACCATGAGATCCGAGAGATTCGGCAGTTCCACTTCACCAGCTGGCCCGACCACGGCGTGCCCTGCTACGCCACGGGGCTGCTGGGCTTCGTCCGCCAGGTGAAGTTCCTCAACCCCCCGGAGGCAGGACCCATCGTGGTGCACTGCAGGTAGGCCAGCTCTCCACCCCAGCCCCTCCTCCAGCAGCTCTTCCCTCTCTTCTCTCTTCTTGCCTGGCAATAATCGACAGCTGTCGAAGGGCGTTGTTCGCAGACCTCGCCAGGAAACAAAGGGAAATGTGTTTTTCTCCACGAAAGTGGCAGATCTGGAGCCAAGCTGGTGTGAGTTGGAGGTGGTGGAAGTAGGTCAGAGAGGGCCTTTCAAATGTAGAAGACCCCCCCCCCCAGAGGTTTGGGTTCTGTTGAGTGCTCATANGGTCTGTGCTCTGTTGGGTGCTCATAGCAGAGCTGGGGAATGGTGAACATCTGGGACAGCCATTCCAGGCCCAACAAACCTCATGTGGCAGAATGGACAAGGGAATTTTAAAGGAACTTTGCTCTTCTGTACCCACCTGTGCTGCAGCTCAGCTTTGTACCAGCACCAAAGGCCTTATCTGGTGTGGTGGAAGGTGTCCCTGCCCACAGCAGGGGAGTTGGAGCTACATCATCTTTAAGGTCCCTTCCAACACAAACCATTCAATGATTTTATGTTTTTATGATCTGAAATATTTGGCTGGCTGGGTCTGGCTGCCAGCCCTTGGGCACCTTGGTTTCCTGAAAGCCCAGGAGTTGGAATGGGAATCTCAGACTAAAAACTTGCCCAGTGGCTTCCAGCTAGTAAATAAAAGGAGTTCAATGACTTCAAATGCAAGCAAAGGCACTGCTACAAAACCAGAGTTTGAGTTTGTAGCAGCAGCTACATCTGCAGGGCTCAGGGCAGGTGTGAGCTAAAGAAGGTGTGGCTCAAGCACAAGGCTAGAGAGCAGAGCTGGCTGTCCCAAAATCTCACCCCTAATCCAGGCACAGGGAATTGCCTCTAGTTCCCACTCTGTGTCTTGAGAAGGAGAGAGAAAATACATCCCACAACTACTTTAAAAAGGAAAATCAATTAAATCTTATCTTTTTAAAGCAGTTTTGGATTGGGTGGGTGTTTTGTTTTGTTGGAATTTTTTTTTTTTAGCAAGCAGTGAGTCAATTTTATACTCAAGTACAGCTAAGCCTGAGGAGTTGGCAGCAGAGATTTCATTTATATTTCTGAGGGTCTGAGTTTGCTGCTTTGGTGCCATGACATGGAGCTGGCCCTGGAAGGTGTCTGAACCTGACTCCTTGTCACCAAGAAAGCAAGGAGAGATTTTTCATCCTTCCCATCTTAATGAATAAATGTCATTTCCTCCGTGTTATTTATCTGCTTTTGAATTTTAATGACTTGCTTTAAGTGGTAATTACCAAATTCTCCCCACCAATGCCTGGCTGGATGATATCACTGTTCGATATTTATGAAGTGCCAGGATCCTCTAAATATAGAACTGTTAAAACTATTTGTTAAAATTCTGAAAAGCTGAGAGATAAAGGGAGAGGAAATGCCACTTACTCATTAAAATTCCGCAAATGAAAAATATCTTCTCTCTATTCAGCAGTGGATTAATCTGGTCCATTAATTTATGGTCATTCATATCTCCTTGCTTTCGGCTCTGGTGGAGTTTTCAATGCAGCTGAAGTTTCCCTGGTTTGAGCAGAGTTCTGCTTCCTTCAGAGTGATGTGAAGACACGTTCTCCTCTCTCTCTCCTTCACACCTAAGCAGCTTGGATGATTTCCCAGAGGGAAGGAGGACACGATGACAACACAGTTTTGCAGGAGATGGCCCAATTCTCACAAGCAGTGGGGAGCTCTGAACTGAAGGGTTTGAGTAGCCTCGAGCTCCTTTCTCTGTAATTTACAATCCCTAACTTGAAATCACCCTCCTCAGGATCCAAACTCCTCTGGATTATAAAGGGAAAAGAAATGTTTGAGGTGGAGGACTGAGCACCTTTCATCATGCCCACTCGAGTAAATGTGTGAATGCCTTCTGAAGAGTCCCAGGGAAGCAAATTTGGGGAATTGTGTCTGTTTGCAACCCAGAGGCTGCTCTCCCTCCCCCTGTGAGATGAGAGGCGTGCAGGTGAACTGTCCTGTAAAATTATAATGACTGTTTTTGCAATATTTTGTTGATGTTCAAGAACACAAAGCTTTTGTTTCTGCTTCCCTTCCAAGAAATACTATTTCCCCTCATTCTCTTAAATCCTTAAACAGAAAACTGAATCCAGCAGGGAGAGGGAGCAGCTCCCGGGAGGAGACAGCGGTGTGTGTGCTGCTGGTATCCTCTCCTCCCCAGAGCCCTGCCTCTCCACACTCCCGTGGTCACACAGACCCTCCTGGTTTTTCCTTTTGCAGTGCTGGGGCCGGGAGGACAGGGTGCTTCATTGCCATCGACATCATGCTCGACATGGCAGAGAACGAGGGCGTGGTGGATATTTTCAACTGCGTGCGAGAGCTGCGCTCCCAGAGGGTCAATTTGGTGCAGACAGAGGTGGGTGCCAGCAGCTCTCCCTGCACGAGGTGCTGCTTTCCTCTCAGCTTCTCTGCCCAGCAATTCATTAAGTCAACACTGGCTCGCTCTGTGCCTTGATTATGCAGAACTTTGGGTGGCTAAACACGCCTGGGTTTGCACCGAATCAATTCACTGGCAGCTGCTCGGGGCCTCCAAGACAGGAGGGCAAACCTTGGCGTTTAGGTCTGTGCACTGCTGATTAATTTTATTCTCATAGTAGGAAAAAAGAGCTCCTGAAGCCTCTCATGACTCATTCATAGGAACACCGCAGGCTGCAGGAGTACCTGGTGTAGATCAATTACAAGCTAAGCAAACAAAACCTCCTTGATTCAAGCTCTGGGTGCTGATTAAGCAAGCTGCTCCATCAGACAGTGTCTGGCAGCTGCACAGACTGGAACTGTTATCCTGTTCCTCAAGTTTTATGTGCGTCCCTTAACCCCTTCCCCTCCTGAGGGACAGGACAATAGCCTGGAACAGAGAAGGGCTGTTAACTTTGTTGGACTTCCCATATTTACTTTAGGGATAGAGCTTTACCCAAAACACCCAGAACCCAGGGTACAGGCAGATGTGACCTGTTAGCACAGCTGGTTCTGTACAGTTGTGCCAGGGAAGGTTAAATTGTATATTAGGAAAAAAATTCCTCACTGGAAGGGTTGTCCAGCCCTGGCAGAGGCTGTCCAGGGCAGTGGTGGAATCACTATCCCTGGAAGGATTTAACAGACATGTAGATGTGGCACTTGGGGACATATCCAGTGCTGAATTTGGCAGTGCTGGGTTGGACTCAATGATCTTAGAGATTTTTTCCAACCTAAGCAATTCTATGATTCTCTGGTGTTATTGGAGGTCCATCCCTGACCATTGCCTCACAATTGTGAACAGAAAGTCTTTACACCCTGATCTCCTCCTCAGCTCATCCCCATTTTGTCACAACATTCCTGAGAGTGCTGACTTCCCATTTGACTTGTAAATCTGAAATGAACACGTGAGACCTCACATCCAATGATGGATGAATTGCTCACAAAGCTGCCACACAGCACGCTGTGTCATTTGTCTCCACATGAAACAGAGCCAAATATGCATATGGGGCATGACTTAAGAAAAAAAAGAAGAGTGATATTTCATGATCTGTACTTCAAAATGTGATTTTAATATCTCCTCCCCTGTGCAGGAGCAGTACGTGTTTGTCCATGATGCCATTTTGGAGGCATGTCTCTGTGGCAACACGGCCATTCCAGTCTGCGAGTTCAGATCCATATATTACAACATCAGCAGACTGGATCCACAGACCAATTCCAGCCAGATAAAAGATGAGTTTCAGGTAATTTCATATGTCTCGGTCACTGCAGTTGGTGTGTTCAAGGTGTTTAATCAATTTCTGTGTGTTATTTTGTGATTTCCAGTGGGGCAGAGAAGGGGGACACTGAGCCAGGGTCTGATTTCTGTTGATTTTTGTTGCACTACTGGGTCAGGCAGAGGTTTGTTTTTGAGCATGGACTATTCAGCCTTCAGCAAGGAAAAAATTGTCCCCATCACTCCGGTAGAGCAAGGGTACTAATCTTCACAAATAATGCTGTACTTCTTATTTTAATAAGTATTGTGTTGTTCATTTTCTTCCATAATTTATACAGAAACATTTATGCCTCAAGGTGCCTTATTATCCATTCTTGTGGCTCATATGGTGCTTCCAAGCCTTGACAATCAACTTGTTGACAACCTTCCACGCAGGGGAGAGAGGGAACTCAGCGAGAATTATTTTGGCTACTGTTAATTTTCAGTTAAATGTCAATGAATCCCTTGGTTCACTGTAGGTGTTGTGCCAGGAACCTGGTGATGAGACCCAAAATGCTGGGCAGCAAAACTCACAAGAGCTCAATTTGTGCTCTTTGCCCAGGGCAAGCAACAAAATGGGGGGGACTCCTCCTTTGTTTCCTGTCACTGTTTCTTATCCCACCTTGGTAAATGGACTTGGGACACTCAAGCCATGGGCCCTGTGCAGTTGTACCTCTCACAGGTGGAGAATTCACCCAGAATTCTGAACACTGAGCTAAGTTTTCCAGTCTTATTCCCCACGAATCTGTAATTCTTTACTGTGGGGCTGAAGAGACACTGGCACAGGTTGAACAGAGTTGTGGATGCCTCATCCTTGGAATTGTTCCAGGCCAGGTTGGAAATGGTTTGGAGCACCCTGGGATAGTGAAAGGTGTCCCTGCCCATGGCAGGGGTGGGACTTTAAAGTCTCTTTCAAACCAAACTACACTGTGGTTCTGTAATTTGCAACCAACACGAATGTATGGGAAAGAGAGAGACCTCTACTATTTGTTGAGGCTGCTCATAGACAGAGTAAAAAGGTGGAGGTTGCTTTAATTGTAGTAAACTCCCACCCCCTCTCCCAGGAAAGTGTCTCTTGCAGCAAAGAGTGTCTTTTGGGAGCCCCAGCCTGAGTCAGAGGCCTCTTTTCCTCCCTCTCTGTGCAAAGGGAGAACGTGTGCCTTTTATCTGCAGCCTTACAGGGAATCATCAGGGTCGGTACAGTGAGATAAAGAATGTGGATCCCAACTGATGACAGTTCAATTAAAAAAAGATCTGGTTCTATCAAGTGATAGCAGATCTGTAAAAGTGTTTCTGGTTCAGAACGCTTGGCATGAAGGAGCCAGAGCCGAACTTCATCAAACGCTATTTAAAAAACCACACTATTAAAAAAAAAGCCATCGCTTGCTGGGTGTATTTTGTCATGATATGAGACGGGATTTGTCGCCTCTGTGCTTGTTCTTTTGAGCTGCCAGGGGCTGGCAGATCCTGTGGGAAGGAACTGCTCCACTGTGCTTTGCATAAGAGGTTCGGTGTCTGTCTCGTTGTAGAATCTATTTTTACAGGATTTTGGCTCAGAGCGTTCCTCAGCCCTAATTGTCAGGATTTCATGCAAAAGCTGTATCTTTGCTGCAATCTTTAGGAAGCAGTTGTTCTAACTATAGGTCTGTGGTTGCAGTTTGTGGTATTCAGGTCCCACAGGCCCGGAGGTAAGGCTGGATTTATTTCTCATGCTCTACATGTTGGCTGGACACACAAAAGCTCACTCTGGAGAGTTTTTGTAATCTGAATCAGTACAGAAACAAGAGAGAGAGGGGGGTGGCATAAAACAGGAGTAAATCACTAGCACGTCACCTGCCTGATTATCTGCACTGTCAGAGATCTGAGGTTTCGTGTTGTTTCCCCAGACTCCCTGCCTTCCACCTCCAGTCAATGTAGAACCTGCATAATTTAGAGCAACTATATTATTTCAAGTTTTAAACCTTGACACATTCTTTTCTCTTGGATTGTTTGACCTTCCTCTTTTCTTCATTCATAACCTCTCTGTGGCAGAAGTCCAGTTCTTTGTAAGATTTTTTTTTTTTGCCCCCTAAATATTTTGTATTCTTCTGGCTGCAGAGAGTTCACTGTAGGACTCCATGGGCTTTGTTCAGGAAGGGGAGATGTAAAAGTGAAAATACAATGACATCAGACAGCCACTGATCTACCACCACTTAAGCACTGGTGTTAAGATGCATTCACTTTGATTTCTGACTTTTGATCCTTGCTGACCAACCTGGACTGGTTTGTCAGGAGGCCTCCACCATGGGGAACACAAAACAAAAGTAGATTTAAAGAAACATAGTTTGTCAAGCTGTGAAAAAGGCAGATAACTGTCAAAGACTGACAGCAAGGCCCCAGAGATTAGGTATGACTATGTAAGCGAAGCATCCTATGTGTCACTTCAAAAGGAAAGTAGTGATCTAAATAATGTATGGAACAAATAGATTTTCTGTTAAAAAAACCTCAAAACAACATTTTATCTTAGGTTTTTATAAGATATGTCAGTAGTTTGAGGACTCACCAGAGGCTCTGAACCCAGTCTGACCTGCTGGGTGGCCAATACTCAGGGTACACCTGCACAGGACCCACTTGCAGAGGGGGAAGGATTTGTGTTTCTACCCTAAGGGTGGTAGAACAGGAGGAGGTTTCACTCCACCACCAGCTCAAAGCTGCATTTTGTACCTGTGACACCTATTTCCAACCTCTGGGAAAGAACAGAAATGTTGTGTGGCTGCTCTGGGGGTTTAGAGCTGGAAATGGTTGGGAGGTGTATAGCGCTTTCAATTTTTGCTGGAGCTAAATAAACCCTTTTGGAAGGCTTTCTCAGGACAATCTGCAAAATGCAACACATTGTAACAGCACAAGTGCTCCTTCTCTTTTATCTCTGGGATGCCAAAGCCCTGCCAGGCTGAGTCCCTTTAAAATAAACATACTGCGCGTTCTTCCTGGTGATGCCTTTTTTCCTGGTTTCAGGAATGAACACTGGACACAGTTGGAGGTTAGAGGGTCGAGGGTCATTTACCTCAGTATTTTAACAGGATCCTGTTCTGATACATCACGTCACAAAGCCCACCATGCATGCATGCTCTTCTCCCTTCTTCTCTTCTCCTTCTCGTCTTTTCTTCTTCTTCTGTAACCTTCTTCTGTAACCCCCCACCCCACTCACGCACACAACTTACAACCTGATCTCCCCGGGGGCCAATAAGTTTACAGAACATGTTCTACTGAGGGGAGCCGTGGCTCCTCAAGACAGTAGGATGTTTGGTCTCCTGGCTCTACAGGACTTTGGAGCTGTGCTGAGTTATCAGACTTAGAGAAGTACAAGTGTGCATGCTGATACTTGTGGATACACAGAACTGTGTAAAAGGTATAAAAAGAAATGGCAAAAAATCCTTTTGGCATCACTGGAAGCAAACTGGAAGGCACTCAGCCTGTTTGTGTGTGTGTGTTTCCCTTGCTCCCGCCCCGTGCCCAGACCCTGAACATCGTGACGCCGCGGGTGCGGCCGGAGGACTGCAGCATCGGCCTCCTGCCCCGCAACCATGACAAGAACCGCTGCATGGACGTGCTGCCGCTGGACCGCTGCCTGCCCTTCCTCATCTCCGTGGACGGCGAGTCCAGCAACTACATCAACGCTGCCCTCATGGACGTAAGCACTGCGCTGGCCCCACCCGCTGTGTTCCCTCTCATGGTGCTTTTCTGGGAGAATGGATCTAAAGAAAAAAACTTAGTCAGCTGTAGTTTCGGGGTCTGATATCTCCAAACCGGGCAAAGCACATGATCACCAAAATATGTCCTCTAGGCTGTCGTTATCCCAGAAAAATGATCACAGGACCAAGCCTGACTGAGTTCAAGAAGCTTTCAGACAATACTTTTGGGCACTCTTGGGAATGATGCTGTGCAGAGCCAGGAGATGGACTCAATGATCCTTAGGGTCTTTTCCAACTCAGCATATTCTGACATATTCTGTTATTCTGTGATCACACACCCAAGTTCTGCACCACACACGGGTGGAAAATTTTTGGCAAAGCCGTCCCTCAACGTGCATTCTGAGGGTGGATCACAGAAAGGCACATGCACAAAGGAGTGGTGGGACAGCTCTTCCCATACATTGGTTTCTGTATCCATTGGGAAGAGAAATGTTTGCCAGGTCAGCTCTTTGAAAAGGGTAATTTGCAGTGTGGAGCGAGTGATTGATTTGATCTTCTGAAGTTAAGGATGTGGGAGTGCAGGGATCAGATGTGCAAAATATTTTCAGGCTGAAGGACGTGAGCTGAGCTGATGTGACTCTGTCCGAAGGCATTTTCCCTTGCTTTGTTTATAGCCTGGAATCTCACAGCACGGGTCATTTGTGGAGGATGAATAATGATGGCTTCTTTTTGCTGTGGTGCCTTTGGACACAGATGTCTTTAAAGCCACTAATTATTGCAGTTGGAGTATGTGTAAATATGATCCAGGGTGAAATGCCATCATTTTTTCCCTGGCAGCAACAGGGTCGCTGTTTTTTAATTTTGTCTGTTCTTCAGTCTTTGGGAAACAGCGATACTGTTGTATTTAAGATATTCAGTCAAATGGTCACAGAATTTATTTTAGATTTTTTCAGCAAGATTGTGATGTTTTCATTGCAAACATGCCTGAGGAAACTTGTTTTTTAAAGTGTTTACTGCTGTTGTACATTTGCAGAAACACAATCCAGTCTTTGGTTTCTTAGGGATTGGAAATGTTTGTACATTTCAGCCCTCATTACCTCAAATCACTTTGCTAATATTTGTATTCTTCCCCACAAAATTCCAGTGGATTAATTTTTTTAAGTAAAAAGCAATTTTTCACCTGTCATTGAAATTCAGCCACTATGGTGTTCTCTGACTCTCCTTTACCTTTCCATAAAGGATTCAGGAACTTATGGGGACAAAAATAATCACAGGAGAACAGGCCAAATCCTACATTTTCATAGCTGTTCTTGTTGAGGACAGACTTGGCAAATTCTTTTTTTCCCCAGTACCTTGATGTGTGAAGTCTTGTACTGAGAGGACACCCTCCATCCCACATTGCCTTGAAAGGAGCAGTACTGTCCCCCACCTTCCCCTGAAACAATGGAAAATAATCCCTAAAAAATGAGACTAAAGGCACAGTATGAGTCAAGCCGTGCAGAAGTGACAATAGATTTGTATTTAATCCATGGGGCTTAGAGAAAAACATGAATTTATGTGTCCCTGACATCATCACTGCCCCATAATCCCACTCATGTTGCCTTGCATGAGTAATTCACATCTCCGTGTCACCTTCCCTTTGAAACAGGACTGAACCTGGTTCCTCACCTGTAGCAAACATCTGGGGAAGGTTTCTTTTTCTCCTCACGGCAAACCCCACAAGCATATCTGACCTTCAGCCAAGAGTTTAGCCAGGTTTGCATTCTGCTACTGGCACACCATGAAAAAACCACAGCAGGAACATTCTGATGTTAATTAAGAGATGAACCTCACTATTTTATTTGCCACTCTGTTGCCACCACTGCTCTGGTACTTCACAGCTTTTCACCCATGCTGGTGCTTCTAGATGTGAAATGCAGAGTGGGGAAAAAAGACAAAAGTCCATTCCAGACTGTAATTTCCCAATAAATTGTTTCCTTTTCCTTCTCTCTACATCATGTCCCATCACCCTCCTCACACATGCACAGCCTGCTCAGCACTTCCACCCACATCTGTCTCACATGGAGGAGAAAAGGCAAACCCCCAGCCTAATACTTCAGGATTTCATTTATTTCTTCACTTTAAATCCAAAATTTTGTTCCTTTGGAGGGTTTTTTTGTGCTTTTTTTGTTTTCTTTACCCCAGAATTAGTGTGCCTTTTGATTCAAGTCTGCTTCACAGATGTACAGCACAAAGGACCGTGCAGTTTCCAGGCTCATTTAAGCCTTGCCTGCCGTGGTTGGAAAGAGATAAAGTTTTCAGCTTGTTGCCTTTCATCTCTGAGAGCCTCACAAACATTCATTAACTCAGCCCCACAGAGGGTGGGAGCACAGCTCCACCCCTTCTTGCTTAGAGAGAGTGAGGTCAGGGGGCCTTTTTGAGGTGAAAGAATAATATCAGAAATTAAATGCCAGTGTCACAGGCTCTGAATGCTGCCCCACGAGCTCATCAAGGATGGCTGGGATCCAAATGTGCCACCTCTGTCACGCTGCACCCCCAGGCAGCCACAGCAGACGGGGCTAATCCCTTCTGGAGTTCCTCGAGGCCACTGCAGCACAAAGGAGAACATTTGCTTCCAGCTGTTTTCCTTCCAATTATTAATATTACTGATAGTAGTAGTAGTAGTAGTAGTAATAGTAGAATTAGCATTATTTGCTGAGTCTCAAAATATAAATAATTGATTTGGGTAATCTCTGCTCTTGTGACACTTCTTTAATGAAATGTCTTCATTGGGAGCAAAAGAATCCCATTACGAGGCGTTCATTCATTGCGGAGCGATAACGAGGAGCAGGATATGTGATTTGTATAATCTGGTTAAATGGCTCAGATTGCCTCCCCACAGCCTCCTGGGTATAATATTCCTTTGAATAAAAGTTGATTGAATTTTTTATTTTTTTTAACTAATCTTACTCTTTTGTCAGAGCCACAAGCAACCTGCTGCCTTCATTGTAACCCAGCACCCTTTGCCCAACACCATCACAGATTTCTGGAGGCTGGTGTTTGATTACAACTGCTCCTCCGTGGTGATGCTCAACGAGATGGATGCAGCACAGGTGGGTGGCTCTTCATCCCTGGCATGTCCCTTCCCTCTCAAATCCAGGGGGTTTGCAGAGAGTTCCTGCTGCCATTTTCTGGTGCCCTCCCACCCCAATAAATAAATGAGGGGGAGCTGGAAAGTAATAAGTGATGCTTGGGGTTTTAATGGAGGATAAGTGCTCATGCCGGGCTCTTTGTAAGTTAATTCTTACTGCAGTTGACTGGGATCTCAGAAGGGTTGGGGTGGGAAGGGACCTTAAAGTTCATCCAGTGCCACCCCTGCCATGGGCAGGGACACCTTTCACTATCCCAGGCTGCTCCAAGCCCTGTCCAACCTGGCCTTGGACACTGCCAAGGATCCAGGAGCAGCCACAGCTTCTCTGGGCACCCTGTGCCAGGGCCTCCCCACCCTCACAGGGAAGGATTCCTTCCTGATATCCCACCTAACTCAGCCCTCCTTCAGCTTAATGCTATTCCTCCTTTTCCTGTCACTCCATACCCTTCTGAAAAGTCCCTCTCCAGCCTTCCTGTAAGCCCCTTTTATGTACTGGAAAGTTGCTATAAGGTCTCCCCATTTATTATATAAATACTTTGATATAAAATTATATAAAATTTATATATTTATTTTAAAAGTTTTATATACGTACTTTATATCTTACAGAACTACTTTGTGTTTGCAGGCCAAAATTTCCCTCCCAAACCCACTTTCTTCCCTTTCATATTTTTGTCTGTGTTTGGTTCAGAAAAATGCTCCCTGCCACAGCCCCAGTGTGCTTCACACTTGCCTTTTTCACATGCATTTCCAGAAGAATAAAACCAAGAAAGCTGAAATAATTTGAAGGACCTTTCCCCTGAGATTTCCAGCATGATTCTGTAATACTGTGAAATGTGCTTTGCACAGTTCGAGAAGAACATCGTGCTTTGTATCTTTTTTATTTTCTTTTTAATTCCACATCTATGTTGGTTTTTGGCTACTGGACACACCATTATTTCCAGGATTTGAGCTTTTCAGGGAGGAGCTTTTGCCATTCCTCCTGGCCTGGTGTCCCCAGCCACCTTGCTGATGAGTGGCAGAGGATAACAGCTTTCAAAAAGACACAATCATGCAATTTGTGTGGAGAGTCCATTTGGCATGGCTAATTCACCCATTACAGCACTTGTTCAACGAGAGGAGAGGAACCCTCAAGTAGCTGGTACTTCATGGATTCATTTTTCATTTGTCTCTTCCCTGTCTTACCACACTTGAAGGCAGTGAAATGATTGGTCACTTTTTTGGATGGTGGTGGGGAGCCAGTCACCCCAGTCCTTCAGGGGGTGTCCCCTCAGGGGAACTCAGTGGGATTCCACCCCAGCCCCAGTGGGAGCTCTGCTCAGCAGTGGGCTTCCCTGCTGCCCTGCAGGGTCCCACCTCTCTGTGAGGAACCAGAGGTGCTCTGCATCTTCTGTTTTCCTCTCCCACCCACGCTCCTTGATTCTGCATATTGGCATTGAACTCAGAGACAAATTTCATCTTTTTTTTCCTCACACTTCAAAGCAAAACCCAGCTTTTTCTGGAAATGACACCCTTTCTCACGCTTGGTTCTTGGAAAACACAAACCTTTCAGCCCCAGCCAGTGTCACTCTTGTGACTATCTTTCTACACAAAGCTTAGGTTTTTTTCCTAGCAAAGTTTTGCTGTTTTGCTGTGGTCTGTAGGCACAGAAAAGGGGATTTGGCAGTGCATGAAGTCACTTTGACAGTTTCTGTAGCACGGTGCCACCTCCCTCGAGAGTGCAGCCAATGCCAAAACACCCAGGTGGCACTGGAAGTTAAGGAGCATTTTAAAGTTTGTATTTTATGAGCTACCAGGACAAGGTGTGACAGTTTGATATCATAGAATCATTTGGGGTGGAAAAGACCTCTAAGATCATCAAGTCCAACTGTTACCTCAGCACTGCCAAGGCCATGACTGACCCACGTCCCCAGGTGCCACATCTACACATCTTTTAAATCCCTCCAGGGACGGGGACTCCACTACTGCTCTGGGCAGCCTGTTCCAGTGCCTGACCACCTTTCCAGTGAAGAAGTTTTCCCAATATCCAATCTAAACATCCCCCGGCCCAGCCTAAGGCCGTTCCCTCTCCTCCTGTCCCTGTTCCCTGGGAGCAGAGCCCAACCCCCCCGGCTGCCCCCTCCTGTCAGGGAGTTGTGCAGAGCCAGAAGGGCCCCCTGAGCCTCCTTTTCTCCAGGCTGAGCCCCTTTCCCAGCTCCCTCAGCTGCTCCTGGGGGCTCCAGCCCCTTTCCCAGCTCCATTGCCCTTCACACCACAATTCAGATCCCTCCTGCCTTCCAGCAGATCCTCAGATCCCTTGTGGAGATGAGTTTTCTGGAGGGGGCTTGGCACGCCCATGTTGTCATTGCCTGTCTGTCCATCAGTGCCTGATGCCAGGCTGTGCCCTGAGCACAGGGAGAAGGTGCAAACAAAGCCTTTTTGTGGAGGCCAGAGAACATCACAGCCACTCTCCAGCAGTGTGTACACCTGTGTGTTTGGGGAGGTGGCCAGCCACAGACCTGCTCTGGGGGAAGCAGATTTTCCATATTAAGGAAAGGTTTAATCTCTTTCTGCTTTCCACTGCACCTTGAGGTTGTTTGCTAAAGCTCCTGCTCGGCTCACATCTCCCTGCCTGTGGGACAGATGCTTTGAGAGGAGATCACTAGGCAGCTTGAAAGTCTGAAGGAAGAGTAAAGAAACCCTTCAAAGGACTTGCTTGTGTGGTCTTGGCTGGCTTGCTTAATCTTGAAAAACTAACAAGGGCAAAGATGCATAAGATTGTGTGGCTATCCCACCCAATTCCAATCCTCTGTGATCAAAGGAAGGACAGGAGTGCAGAATTAATGCAGTCGCATGCACACACTCGACGTTGTTGCTGGCAGTGATTGAACTTGAAAAGCTCGAGATCGAGTTCAAATGAGCATCTGGGGGTTTCAAAACTTGTACAAAATTACACTTGAAAATAGGAAGGAAAAAACCCACAAAGAAATACAATCTTAACAGAAACTGCTAATGAGACCTCATGCAAAACATTTTTGCGCCATGATCTATCTCCAGATGGATTTCAAATCCTGAGATTGTAATTTGTGTGCATAGGATGGTTTTTTGTCCTTTCAACTCAGTAATGTCAGCACAAGAAAAAGACTTCCGGCCTGCTTCACAAACTTCAGAGATGCAGTTGTGGTTCACCCTGAAAGCAGAGTTGTTCTTGTTGCTCTCAGAACAAACTCACTCTCCTTCCCCTGCTCACTGGTAGAGCCAGAAAGATAAAAAGTTCATCTTACAGAAAAAAAGAAAAATCCAGTTTGTTTGAATTAATTTTCTCGGTGCCTGTGCTGTTCCCTCATTTTTACCAAATCTCTCTGGCTCCTATTAAATTTATCTACAGACACTAATCTTTTAATGTTCCTGTTAAATCTCTACCCTTACAGAAGCTTCATTTGTCAGTCATCTTCTCTGCACCTCTAGACCCAGAATTCAATCAGTTCCAAATTGTGTTCATACAAAAATAAAGGGGAAAAAAGTCCAGGCACTAAAATATATTTCTTTTTTTCTTCATATTCAGGATATAAAATGTTTTACTGAGCTAGAATGAAATCTCTGAACAAATCCATGCTGCACATGATTGGTGATGGATTTTGATCTGGTTATAAATCCAAAAGGAATGATTGGATATGTTAACAATTCAGATTTCTGTTTGGTTTTGTGGGGTTTTTTCTAGCTCTGCATGCAGTACTGGCCAGAGAAGACGTCCTGTTGTTATGGCCCAATCCAGGTGGAGTTTGTTTCAGCAGACATCGACGAAGATATCATCAACCGGATATTCCGGATTTGCAACATGGCCAGGGTAAGACAGGAGAAATGCCACGTCCCCTAGTTCTTCTCAAAAATGAGTTCTTCTCAAAAACACATTTTGGCTCAAGGAAGAGGCAGAGCCAAGACTTGTGGTTCAGAAATGCAGAATCCCTCACCTAGGAACAAAATTCCACTGCAGCTACTTCCTTTAATTAACATTTAATCAGCCTGCATTGCTAAAGGACTCTTGGCTGAAGGCAGCAAGCAGATTATATGAGCTGAGAATCTGTATTTAAATGGTAGCATTTTTCTGTGTGTATTTGAGAACAATTCATCACTCAGGAGCCAATATAAAGCCATCAGTATTGCAGGAAATAAACTGGGACAGTGTCAGCAGCTCTCCATCTGTCAGCTACCAGGCGGCGTCTCTGAAGACAGATGCAATGTTTACTGGCTAGACTGGGATTCCCAATTGCCACTGCTTTCCCTATAAATAAGCAACTGCCATTTCTGTAAGCAACTCTTTGTCTGTGTCCCTCAGCCCCAGGACAGCTGAAATGATAGAAACAAAGTTTATCTGCACCCTGAGCCCTGGCAATCCGACTTCAGGGCTGCAGGAAAGGGCTTCAGCAGAGGATTTTTCTCTCATTAGTTGTTTCCCAGATTGATTATGTTTCCTTTGTTGTTCCTCTTTCATTTTTCCTACTCAGAAATGGAAGCAGGCTCCACAAATTATATTTCCACGCAGTTTAACACATCAGTCTCTGCATGGCCAGGGCGCGTGCAGCACTGCAGAGGGAACCTTGTGGTCCAGTCACAGAAATTGATAAATTGGTTGGGTATCAGACACCTTCCTGTGTCCCAGGGAGAGCGTGGAAATCATAAAGCTGGTCAGAAGGCTCTGTGACTCTCAGATGGAGCTGGCCCGTGGATGCAGGGCTGGCAGGGCAGGTGCTGTGCCCCTCACAGCTCTCTGCACTCATCCACGTCCAACCGCGGCCACTGCCAGCAAATCTGTGAGGATCCTTTCCCTCCACAATCCCCAGAGAATTTCTGAGGGCTGCCTTTACTTCTTATGGCACAGCACAGGCAACCAGGAAAGAAACATTTGATCCATTCATGCAGTTTGGTGAAACTTTATTTATTCTGGAAACCGAACAAGGGTCCCATGTGCCTGGTGTTGGCCTGGCTGTGTAATAATTGTCATCCAGGTTAGGGAAAAGCCCTTATTGCTTGTGTCAGGCACCCCAAGAGGAGGACACTGACAGTGAAGGTGCAGGTGCAGAGGGGAGGATGCAGCGTGGCCCTGCTGTGTCCCTGCATCCCCCGAGCCCCTGAGCCCTCTCTTGCAGCCGCAGGACGGCTATCGCATCGTGCAGCACCTGCAGTACATCGGCTGGCCGGCCTACAGGGACACCCCGCCCTCCAAGCGCTCCCTGCTCAAGGTGGTCCGCAGGCTGGAGAAGTGGCAGGAGCAGTACGACGGCAGAGACGGGCGCACCGTGGTGCACTGCCTGTGAGTAGGGCTGGGGAACACCCGCGGCCTCACGCGGGGCTGGCTGGAGACAGCGGGTGGTGGATCTGGAAGTCTGCTGGTTTGCCAGGCTTCAGCTGGGGAACATGGAGTTCAGTTGCGTTTGTAATGTGCTTCAAGTTGAATGTTGTGCTGTGTTATAGTATCCTGGCCCAGGGATTTTGCTGATTGCACTGAGAAACAGCTCCCAAAGCCCCGCTGCATTGTAGGTCTCGTGACTGGAGCCCAGACAGAGCTGAGGCAGCCCTGCCACGTGCCCAGCTCTGGGCACAGAGCTGCTGAGAGCCCAGAGCAGGGATTTGCAGCACTGCAGTCCCTGAGCTTCCCTATCCACCACTCCAGGAATCCCTTAGCCCTTCCATCCCTGCCCCTTGTTCTACAGGCCTCCACTTTCAGAGACTCACAGAATGGTTTGGGTTGGAAGGGACCCCAAACACCACTCAGTTCTAATGGACACCTTCCACTAACTCAGGGTGTTCCAAACCCCATCCAGCCTGGCTTTGAGCACTTCCAGGGATCCAGGGGCAGCCACAGCTTCTCTGGGCACCCTGTGCCAGGGCTCACCACCCTCAATGAGAGGAATTTCTTCCCCAGATCCCATCTATCCCAGCCCTCTGGCACTGGGAGTGTCCTGTCCCTCCATGCCCTTGTCCAAAGCCCCTCTCCAGCTCTCTTGGAGCCCCTTTGGGCACACAAACCCTTGAATACCCATGGCCAGTCCTTACATTAGAGACCTTTCTCAGTGCCCACGGGCTGGGAGCTGTGTGTGCTCTCCTTCCCTGAGCCTCACCAGCTCCAGCTTCACCTCTTTTCTCCTGCTCCCAGGAACGGCGGAGGGCGCAGCGGCACCTTCTGCGCCATCTGCAGCGTGTGCGAAATGATCCAGCAGCAGAACATCATCGACGTGTTCCACATAGTGAAAACGCTACGGAATAACAAATCCAACATGGTGGAGTCACTGGTAAGGCTTTTTTCTGCTCATACCCCCCACCCACGGCGTGCAAGGCACTTCAGGATAGGTAAGAAAATGTCATGGCTTCGTTCAGGATGAATCAAAATGAATGGGAACATGAGGACAGCAGAATTAACACTGGCCCTGTTTTAGCATGTTCAGTGAATCCTCCTGCTCCTCTTTTTGAGCAGAGGGGATGCCCTGGCAGAGTGAGGGGCACTGTGTCCCATGGCCAGCTGCCTCAGGAGGTCAAACCCCTCAGAGCTCTCACCATGGCTTTGGGAAAAGTGGGATTTGTGATCCTGTCTGTGTAGGGATTTGTCCTGTGCAGCCCAGTGCTGGGTGCTGTGACTCACCTTGAGACCAGCAAGGGAGAACAGTCCAGCCCCCAGGCCTGGTTCCCTGCAGCCCAGGAGATTAAACTGTCCTGAACTCAATCATCTCCATCGATCACACTGAGTTTGTGCCTCAAAAGCCACACGTGCATTGAGGGCTGGAGGCAAATAATGAGTAGTCCAGACTGGGGCTGTCTCTTGGAGTGCTTTTGTCTTCCATTGATGACACCATCCTTGCTCAGGATCACACAGAAACACAATCAGTGTTTGCCTGCTCCTGCCAAAGGGTGTAAGAAGGAGGGAGGAGGTGTTTTTGCTGGTAAAAAGAGGCTCTGAGGAATTTACCCATCTCCTGATGCCGTTTCCTCGTGTTCTCTCTTTCAGGAACAGTATAAATTTGTATACGAGGTTGCACTGGAATACTTGAGTTCCTTTTAGCCCAGCGAAGGGAGGGGACCCCACGGTGTGCCAGACCCCAAACTCTGGCGGATGCTTCTCCCCCGCCCCACAGTGGAAGGCAGTAACGAGTGTGGGAGGGAAAACTTCTCCTTCCTGGAGCAAGAGACTGAGGCTGCAGAGACCTCGCTGGAAGGAGGAGCCGATGCCTGTGTGTGCTGCTGCCTGCTTTCTATCGGAACATCTCCTGCTTCTTAAATAACCTACTGTAAAAATTAGCAAAATGGGAGACAGGCTGAAAGACTGGACTTTCTAATCCCCTCTGACTTCTCTCCTCTTTTGGACTGTATTTTTGCTCTGCTTGCTGCAGAGTGGGGAAGGAATGAAACCCTTAGGAAATTCTCTTTTAAATGTCTCCTTTTTAATTTATAATTTTGTTCTCAAATCCCAGCCTTTTAATTTTTTAATTTCATGCAGCAGTCACTTGGGAAAAATGAGATAGCCATAGGGGATACATGAAATGTTTCATTATGGTTTGTCTACCTTATCTGTTTCCTTTTATTTGTTTTTCCAAATGAAAAGGCCAACACACACAAAAAATAAGAAAAGGAAAAGAAAAAGCTGGAATTCTCTTCCCACACGTAGTCCCTTTAAGCATGAAAAAAGATGGTGGAGATGAGCAGCTCTTCATGGATTCACTGCCTCCACACAAATGTTTCCTCCCAGTTTCTGCTTGACTTCCAGGGCTGTGCATGACCCAGTTCCATCCCTCTGGTCTGTGTCCTTCCACTGCTGGTGAAGCCATTGAGGAGTTTCCCAGCCACTTGACCCTTGAGGTTAAATATTTGCATCAAACAAATTGCATTTGTCTTGCAACTTCGGTAACTTTGTTACCGCATTTTCCAAGTATTTGCTGGGGTGAGGTGTGTCTGACAAACAGGGTATGAAGTAGCTATTATTGCTCATGTACTATGTATGACTATTTTCTATTTATTATTTGTTTTGCTGTAGAACTTAGGACCCCTAGTCACGACAGGACCCGGCTGAACTAGGCACTGTGCAAACTGACAGCAAAGAAAGGTCCTGCTCAAGAGTTTAAAGTCTGAAGGGTCTTAAAGTTGGGTTTGGGCAAGATTTCCTCACTCTTTTCAGGCCCTACAAGCTTTGAAATTGTAACCCGTTGGAGCTGTAGGAAAGGTGATGTACATACACAGAAACCTAATCTGACACCTGCAAAGAGAAGTGTGAGCCCAGCACAGCAACTTCTCTTCTTCAGCAAAACAACTTTTGTTTTATTCTGCAAAAATGCCTGTGCAAGTCTCCTTCTCTGAAACAAACATCAGACGTGTTTTGCCATGGTTTTGCACCTCATTCTGACTTCTTAGCAGCTAAGAAATTGCTTTTCTGAAAAAGGATGTGTAAGTAGTTAATCACTAAGGTCTGCAGGGTAATCTTGGGGAAAAAAATAATTGAATGAACAAGACTTTAGAATAATTAGTATTTCAATTTAGCCATTTATTTATCTTGAGGGTGCGGGATATGAGGTTGCTCTGTATGTAAATGAGATTCTGAGATGTGGGGTTCTTCAAACTCAGACTTGCTAAAAGATAGACTGAAGGCAGGAGTTCAAGGAAACTCCAATTTTCTTCTCACCCTGTAGTTTTCCACCCTCAGGTAAATACTCAGAGGCTGCTGGGAGCTCTGTCCTGCCCATGCCAGGCACAGATTGTGCCAGAAGTTCAAAATGTTTTGCTGATTCTGGCTGTGAATTCAAAAGGCACCTCTGCTTCATGGTCAACCTTTTTTCCATAATCACACCCTCGCCTTGGCAAGCAGGGATGGAAATGGAATCTGGCAAAAGCAGCTCTCGACTCAGACACACCAGTGTCCAACCAAACCCTTGTCACCCACCAGGACCTGCACCAGCCTAGGGAAGGATGCTTGGAATTTCATTCATGCCCCTCTTGAGAAGCAAAGGAGGGAGTTCACAGGATGCTGAACCACCTGAGGTTTTTCTAAGGAGCTTTGGAATCCTGGCTTTAATATCATGAAGGTCTTAACTGATCGTGAGCCACCTTCTCACAGGAGCCTCTGTGCTGTTCCTGGTTGGTCCTTTGTGTTGCCTGCAAAAAAAAAAAAATAAATCATGAAATCAACTTTAGTTCCAATTGGGGCTGTAGGTGGGTGTCTGGCACCTCAAGGGACAGGCCACTGGTCTGAATTGGGTTTTTCTCTTTGTGCAACTAAAAAACACAACTCAGCAGGAAAAAAATAGAAGGCAAAGTAAAACTATGAGATAAAAATGGGAGGAAAGGTATAATATTGGTGTTGTGATTACAGGTCACTGGATGGAGTAGTGTAGGTCAGGAGCTGGGAGCCATCAGCAAAGAAGAGGGAAGAGGGAATTCTACCCATGGGATGGGATTTTTCATCAACTGCCCAGGTATGAAGAAGCTACAAGTCAGCAAAGTGTTTTTGACTCTGCTGACTCCAGAAAGCCAGAGGGAACCACTCCCTGTGGATACTGTGGAAATATTAATTAGTATTCAGCATTCTGTTAATTGCACACGGAAAGTAGCACAGTGACAGGTCTCCCTCATGGCTTAGGGGAGTGAAGCCAGCACCGAGGGTGACAGCTGGGATAAGGGAACAGAGAGGTAGAGAAATGCCAGTATCACTGGGGTGTGAAGTGTAGGAGGTAATTTAGGCTTAGCTTAAAAGAAAGTGGATTGAAATGGCAGAGTTGAGCCCACAGGAGAGGTGTGTGCGTGAAGGGAAGGAGGTGTGGGGTGAGCAGAGCAGAACAGCACTTGCAGTGCAGTGCTTTAGGGTCTGGAGGGAGGTTTGAATGTACTTCATGGTATGAAAAATCCTACTGCAGGGTCAGGTACCCCTATCAGCTGGCCCACAGCCACTCACTGTGTGCTCAGCCCTCTGCAAATGCCAAGTGATGCTGGCATAAACTGCAGGGAAAGATATTTAAGCTAAATGTTACATTTTGTAAGAGTTCAATGCAAGTGTTGGTTACCACAGCCCAACTGTTAGTCACAGCTTATTATGTGGCCACTTAACCATGTGTCTCAACCTCCTCATGTCCAGCCTGGAATCCATATGGAAAGATTCTCAGCAGACTCTGCAGATTGTGCTGCCAAACTGTTATAAATTCCTGCAGTTACGGTGCTTTTGGGGGACTGACCCAGCTCCAGTCTGTGTTGGCTCAGGGATCTCCATGCTGTTCCTCCCTGCACAGTGCATATATGCCAAGTGTGAATTAATGATGGAGGGAATTGTGTGGAAAAGCTCACTTTAAATCACTTTATTACCTTGAGGTTGTTCAAACCCTAGAGTACAGCCCGTAGTGAAGTAGGTAATGTGTTTGAAGCAAGATTATGGGTGATGGGTTTGTTTTCACGGGGAAAGAAAGAAATTATGAGATGAGGTAAAGGAGGTTTTCTCACTCCTGGAAGGATTAATAGTCAGTGTGAGCTTTTCAGCCTAAGCATCCCCTGCTGTGGATGGAAAGCGATAATGTGCAGTAAAAAAAGGTGAATTGCTCAGTGATTGAATTTCAGGCTGGAAAAAATATCATATTGACAATATTTGAATGGACATAATGAAGATGAGCTTATTCCCACAGAGACATCCTTCAGAGGTGAGGGGGCACTGTTGGTGATAGCACAGGGTTGGTGTAAAGTTTGGTCTGAAATAGAAGGAACTAGAAGTAGGTGGTTCAGGGTCACTTTCTCATACAGGGGGTAACCAACATCTTAAATTATTAAGGGTGTAACTGCAGCAGTGAACTCCCCTGGTTATCTGTAGTTTCTAACCTTTTATTCTGGAGCTGTAAACTTGCTGGAAAAAAAAGTCCAGTGGCCACATAGACCCCACAATAATAGATTTAAGCCTGTGGATGCTAGACTGGCTTTTCCATTGACTTTCCACAGGCCCTCTGGCAGTAATTTGTGGGATTTCCCTTGGGAATCTCAAGCCAGGGATTGCTGGTCACTGCCCTTGGTGTGCTGTAGAGTCAGAGGAAGGAGAGGGGCTCCTGCAGCAGGTGGTTCAGGAGGCAGTTAAAGCAGTTTCCATCTGAGAGAGAAGGAAAGGAGGAGAAATCTCCTTTGGGAGAAAGCAGACATTGGAGGAGAAGGCAGATTAAATGGATCCTGAAACAGGTAGGAAATCTGCACCTTGCTCTCTCATTCTTGCACAGCTGCTCTCATCTCACTCTTCTGAGTTCCTGCCAAGATCATAAAACCCAGGTAATGTCACATTCCGAGCTGTGGAGATGGAGCACTCGGAGTGTGACAGAGGGAATAAATCCTGAGGGACAAAAATAAAAAAAGATTTGCTTGAGAGAGGAATCTTCAAATATGAGGTGCTTCTATCTGTCACACTTGCAGAATTTTTAGCAAAGTCGTCACAGAGCAGTGCACAGTCCTGGCCTGGTCCTGGATGTGCAATGCGGTGGGAAAGTTCCCCTTGGAAAACTTCACTGTCCTGTCATAAATGTGAACAATCACCTCCATTACATTGGCAGCACAGTTAATTTCTGGGATCTCTCCAGGCATCTCAAGGCCTTGGTGTGAAACTGCTGCACTTTCATTTGAGAATCTTTAATTTGTCCGAAGTGTACAAAAGACAGTCAACCCCAGTTTTTTTAGGAAAGTAAAGGTGGCCATGTGGCAAAGGTGGCAGCATTTATTCAGCGTAACAACTGCCATTGGGTCAAAAATTCCATGTCCTTGCTGGGTGAGGGCAGAGCAAAGCACTGCAGCTGCCCTGCCCAGACATTTACGGGGGAGGAACAGGAGGAGCTGGCCAAGTCAGAGACAGATGTGAGTAATGGGGGTTCTGTTACCCCTCCTGTGCTCCTGTTTGTTCAGATTGCAGCCTTCTATAGCCATACATACATAATACACGATTTCAATGCAAGTGCTCTTTCTTTCCCTGCTCCCAAAAATACCTACAGCTCTTTCCTCGAGGGTGAGCCAACAGCATAGCGAGCAAAGCCCAATTTCTGCCGTTTTGGCAAGGACCACTAGGAAAATCCATCATGTATTATCTGTTCATTGACTTGGAAAAGGTATCAATCATCTCCCTCATATACATACTTGAAGAATGCACAATTTGCTCAAACTGTCAAGCAGAATCATACATTTTCATATACCAAGACCAAATCCTGGTGGTACAGAGTGTGATGGAAAGAAAAAAAAAAAAAAAAAGACAGAAAAACTTGCTGACTTCCAGTGACCTCTAGTCTATAATCGTTATTTGCTGTGTTAAAATATTTTAAAAGTTTCCCTTGTGAAAAAAAAAAATAAACTATGTTCAGAATATCCTACACTTTAATGTTGGAGTAGCAGAATGTGAAAACCTGGCATCTTTTCCAGTTTGTAAAGACATGAGAGAACTAAATTAATCTTTCCATCCTCATCCCAGTTCATGCAGCAGATTTTCCACCACTATTCTGTTTTCAACCTGAGCCTTAAAAAACCAACTAATGCAGCAGACTGAATGCCAGATGCTGGTGTTCCCATAGTGTTTCCTGGCAGGGGGGGAAAAAAAAAAAACCAGAATGAAAAAGGAAAAGAACAAACTAAAATGTTTTTCTTGGAATTCAATTCAATGAGCTGTTTCTGAGCAGTATAAACACGAGCCAGTCCATGGCACTCTGGAGATATGCTGGTGATGTCCCTTAGGGACCAATCCTGATATTTCATGTGTAGGTAGCCAACAGTGTAGTGGTTCCTTTCGTGGAGGCAGTTGGCACAGAAGGAGTGTTTCAGGGGAGATCTGCTACCCTGAAATTCTTTCTTTGGGATGTCCCGTGAGACACCTCAGGTGTGTTGCACTGTGGAGATGGATTTCCTTGTGTGAGTACATCATCTTTCAGTGAGCACTTCCAGGAAACCTTTTTGTGTGAAATAATGGAAAGGAGTGTGTTTCGGGGGATGGAAGAGGAAGTGGGGCCAGCACTTTACAAGCTTTCATCAATTTAGGTACTCTAAGACTCCCCAGGACAAACCCTGCTCAGTTTTTCACGTTGCTGACAGTCAAACCAAACTTCATGTGCTGGACTTCCACGTACCTGGAGCACAACTGGAATTACCCCCTCATTGCCCCTCGAGCCCTTTCCTGCACTGCCAGCATTTCAACGCTGTCCTTCTATGCCAAACGTCTGAGCTGCATCCTTAACACCTCCTTTAACCCATCCCCACTAACCCCAGCGCCAGAATTCACTCCCACGTTGATTTAATCTCCGCCCCTGTTGGAATCCAAATGTGCCAGCATCACTTCTTGCCAGACTTGTCACCACTTCACACAGCGAGGCTGTGGCTGCCTCTGGATGAGCAGTGTCCCGCTGCAGCCCCCTGGGTGTGTTTTTGGGCAGGGAGGAAGTGCTGCATGAGAGCGAGTCTCTGCTGTTGCGATGCCGCCCCATCTCCTCCCCCCTGGCCTTTCTGGATTACTGGTGAAACTCACTTGTACAGTTTGGATGTTTGATAGATAAAGCACGTATGAAAAAAAAAAAAAGGAAAAAATATAAATACAAAACTCTCAACACTGTGCATTCAGTGTCTTTTCTTTCTAGCTTAAAAGAAGGAAGGTAAATAATGTCAAGTCAATGAATATCAGATATATTTTTTGACTGTACATTACAGTGAAGTGTAATCTTTTTTTTACAACTGCGAGTCCATCTTATTTATTCTTGTAAATGTTCCCAGACAATGTTTGTAATATGGGCTGTGTTGCAAATCCATAAAATAAATCTGTGATCTGAGATTAATGTTTTACTAAGAGACTCTTGTACTTGTGCCTTTTCTTTGCACTTAGAGGAGACAGGGCATTGTGAGCAGCACTGCTGGAAATGATGGGGTGATTGCATGACAAAAAATAAGACCAGCATCTTGTCACAGTGATGGGCTTTGCATCATGGTTGTCATTCAGGAGATGAAGAGCAGCAAAGAGAATTCAGCAGGCACTTCAGCCTAACTGCAGATTTTGTGTCAGTCCTCTCAGAAAGCCTGTGGATGTGGTCTAAGTAGTTTTGAAAATTACAGTCTTAGCAGCATGGGTTAGAGCAAAGCATATTTTTGCAACTTTTTCTCTCCACCAGGTATAACTGTATTGTTTCCTTGCTACTCAAGTGCTGAATGACAATTGCTGAGAGGTTCCTGAGATTTTTCTGGTGGTTTCTGTAGATGGACCGTGCTGGTTCAGCTGCGATAGAGTTAATTCCCTTCCCAGTGGCTGGTTTGGGGCTGTGTCTTGGATTGGTGCTGAACACAGGGTTGATAACAGAGATATTTTTGTTATTGCTGAGCAGGGACTGCACAGAGCCAAGGCCTTTCCTGCCCCTCCTACGGCCACGCTGGGGAGGGGCCGGAGGTGTGTGGGAGGATGGGAGGGGACACAGCCAGGACAGGTGACCCAAACTGACCAAAACCAAGTCCCAGCCCATGTGGCATCATGCATAAAGTGGGGGAGGAAGAAAGACAAGGGGAACATTTGGAGTGATGGTGTTTGTCTTCCCAAGTAACCCATTAGTGACGGGGCCCTGCTCTCCTGAGGACGGCCGAACACCTGCCCAGCCATGGGAAGTGAGGCATGAACTCCTTGTTTTGCTTTCCTTGTTTGCACAAGGCAATTGCTTGTTTCTTTGTCTTCTTGTTTGATTTCCCTGTCTTTATCCCAACCCACAAACTTTCTGGGTTTTACCTGTCCAATTCCCTCCCTGATCCAGCTGAAGGTGGGTGAGTGAGCGGCCATGTGGGGCTGGGTTGTTGCTGAGGCTAAATCATGACACAGAGCCATAGAAATCAGAGAATTGTGGAATATCCTGAGCTGGAAGGGACCCACAGGATCATCCAGTGCAGCTCCTATCCCTGCACCGACCCCCCAACACCCCCACCCTGTGCATCCCTGGCAGCGCTGTCCAAACGCTCCTGGAGCTCTGGCAGCCTCGGGGCCGGGACCATTCCCTGGGGAGCCTGGGCAGTGCCCAGCACCCTCTGGGGGAAAAGCCTTTCCCTGCTATCCAATCTAAACCTCCCCCGAACACTTCCACGCCATTTTCTTGAGTCCTGCTGTTGCCACTTTGGCTTTTTCCTTTTTTCTTTTATATATTCTCTGTATCCTTTACACATCTATTTGTAGATTTGTGGCTTCCTATTGTAGCTTAGCTTCAGCGTTTTCCTAGGCAGGAAGACAAAATAAATTCCAGGGCCCCTATCTTGGTTCTCCCTGGCTACCAAAGTTGAAAACAGCTCTTTGAGACACATTTTCATAA
>VZTJ01002475.1:311396-322247 GCA_013397795.1 Orthonyx spaldingii | reverse complement strand
GGGGGTGGGCTTTTGTGGGCACTCTTCCATAACTGCCTCAGGAGGCATCCAAATAAAGATCCACCTCCTATACTAAAAAATATCTCGAGTTTCATCGAGTTTCATTTCCAGGTTGGGAAAAAGGCAACATTGCCACTGGTGACGAGAGTGAAGGGATTGGAGCTGCCCCTCCTCTGCCCCTCAGGAGGATTTTGAAGACCTCACTGAGGTCTCTGCTCCACCTGCCCCTCTCCAGGCTGAACAATCCAAGTGACACGGACATGGAAGGGAGTCTGTGCAGATGTTTCGTGCTACCAAGCCCAAACAGTGGATATGGGTGTCAGCAGTGAAAGCTTTCACACGTTTCCAACACACTTTTCCCATCTTCTGGTCTTCCACACCTGTTCATGAACATTCACTCGAGGCAGTGCTTGGCCCCTGCAGTCAGTGCAGAGCAGGAGATTGTAGGAAAGGGAGTGGATGAGGCTGCCCTGCTCTGAGGACCCCTTTATGCCAAGAACACAAGCAGGAGTGCATCGAAACTCACAGCTCAGGCTGTCAAAAAGGGAGAATCCGGCCATGCTACACTCGTACAACAGCTATGGGAAGAACTGCTCTTTTAGTCATTGTCCTTTAGCCTTACTACAAAAAGAATAAATTAAAAATAATTCATCTTCGCAAGAATGCATAGCTCCTGTTTTTGTTAAAGGAGTTGGATTCAATGATCCTTGTGGATCCCTTCCAACCCAGGATTATCTATGATTAAGGCACTGTACATGTACCTTGGAAGCACAATTTACTATTCCTTTCTATATCATTACTTTATTTTGAAAATGCTTCATTTTAATTCTTCATTGCTATGAAAAAAAAAGCTCTGTTACTGCTCTGGATATCAGTGTTTGGCTGAGATATGGGTGTTTTACTTTTTTTATTGGCCTGATGAAGCAAATTCCCCATCTTAATTGTGGTGAACATTCAGATACAACAGCTGTTTATTTGAAGAGTTCATTAGAACGAGGTCAGACTGTATGAAACACCCTTCAGAGTTATTGTTATGCCAGGGAGAGTGTTAGAAGAAGCTGATACAAAAAAAAAAGCTCCTCACTGCAGTGTCAGATTGAGAGGAAGTTTTACTGAGAGTCCCAACTGTGTAACAGAGACAGTTGTGTGTTCATAGTGATTAATTACAGTTCAGCTTGGCACTTTATCCACATTTATCCAAAATATTTTGCTGACACTTGATATTAACAACAGGTTGCATTCAGGGAAGGTAAACAGCAGAGACAGCTCTGCCATATTCCAGATGGTCTTATAAAGATCCACATTGAAGTGCCAGCACTGAGAAACAGCCCCAAATTCACCTTTCTGTCCTCCCACCTGCCCAGCACGAGGATAACAAGGGGTAAAGCTGCTGGGGAAGGCAGATGGAAGAGCCTGAAACCCACTGGGGTTCAAAGTGTTTCCCACCCCGCTCCTGTAGCTGTGACTGGCGCGTGCCGAGTGTGGATCCACGCGTGTTTCATCCAGGTCAGTCCTGCCTGCAGGCAGCAGCTGCTTTTCCATCCACCCCCAGGGCAGCCCGGATCCTCGTCCTGATCCTGCTGCAAGGTCTGTCAGGTCTGACAAACACTCTCTGTCTGAGCTGCAGATCTCTGTCTCGCCAGCTGAACCCTTAAATATCAGCTCCCACCCTGAGCTGGGTGTGCAGCTCTTGTTTGCCAGCAGACTCCAAAACGGGGACTTGCTCAGGCCTGGTTCTTCACATGAGAGTGAGAATCATAACATTGTTTAGACTGGAAAAAACCTTTAAGACCCTCAAGTCCAACTATTCCCACAGCACTGCCAAGGCCACCACTAACCCATGTCCCCAAGTGCCACATCCACACGGCTTTTAAATCCCTCCAGGGGTGGTGACCCCACCACTGCCCTGGACAGCCTGTTACAGGATTTGACAACCCTTTCCCTGAAGCAATTTTTCCTAATTTCCAACTTAAACCTCCCCTGGCACAACCTCGAAGCCATTTCCTCTTGTCCTATCACTTGTTAAACAGGAGGAGAGATTGAGTTGTTCAGCTCTAGAGAAAGAACACAAAAAATGACCTTGATGGTGAGAAAAAGATCTCTCCAGAGGGTGAGTCTGTCTTGGATCAAGCAGCCTGAGGCACATGGGTTGGATTGTCCCTTGAACGGGCCTGATTTGCTCCACTGTTTGAGTTAGCTCAGGGACAAACACTGACTTGGGCAACTCATTTTGAGATGGCTGCAGTGAGATGGGAGGTGTTCCCTCATCAATAGATACCTGCAAGAAAATGACCTGTGTCATAAACAGAATGGCATAAAGACAGAAGGAACAGACTTAATGCTTCTTGCTTGTGCTTGGAAATTTTTCTGAGCCATCTATCTTGGCCATTTCAGGTCCTCTTCTTTTGTCAAGTCCCACATTTGAAAAACAATTGAAATATCTCCCTTTTAAAATTCCACTCTGTGTTAATTTTACTTCTGTACACTGAGGTAGAACTTCAATTTGCAGAAGCTGAACCAAATAAAAAGACTTTTAGTCTTTCTCGTAATGACCTTGTTTCCTTGTGAGTTATTTCTGTGTCTCTTTGGGAGTGTGTCATATTTCTCAGGAAGAGTGTTTTTATAAATGGCTTGTAAAGGTTTATCCATAAAGTGCTTATATATATATATTTATATACATAGTGAATCAGTAGCTACAGGGCTTTTATGTTACAGGTCAATGGGGTTACTTAAAAGTCTGTAACATTTATTGATGTGTTTATAAACACCAATAATGTACTCCTTATGCCAAAGCCAATATAATATTTAGTACTCCTTTATTAGTGCACTGTAAATGACAGACTCTTAAGATAAGCTATAACCTGATGGAATTTTCAGCAACGTGGTGAAATAGCTTTTTTATCACATATATAAATGGTTCTCTCTAAAACAACTGTGAGAGACAGCCTGGCTTGCATGGAGAGAGCAGTGAAACATGCAGAACCTGATGCTGGAGATGTGCAAACCCAAAAGTTTCCAGCAATCATCTTCTTAGCACAATGAATGTGAGCCTTGGTCCACGTAGGATCAAATGACTGAAGAGCTTGTACTAAACATCCTTTTATTTGAAATTTCCAGAGGTGTTCCTGGGGGCATCCCTTCACTAATGCATCGTGGCTGGGTGTGCTGAGGAGGTGGGAGAAGCCAGCAGTTATTTCCTGAGCCTGTTACATTGCAAACACTGAGTTCAGCTCTCAGTTCCACCATGGATTTACCACTGCTTTTTGGGAAAGTTGTGTTGTTGGTACACAAAATGATGAGTTTGTAAAGGCCTTTCCTGGTCCAGTGCCTGAGCGTGGGGCATCACAACTGTGAGGAGATACCTGGATGGATTTTTCTTTCAAGTAATGCTCTGAACTTGAACTTGGCGCAGACTTTTCCATCCATAGGATCCTTGTAGGACTTTTAACCCCCCCAGCTGGGCATGCCAAGAGCACAGACAGCAAGAAGCTCCATTCAGGATCTTTGTTCAGGACAGCAGGGAAGCAATTGTGTGTGTGTGACTCTGTGTGTGTGTGTGCACTCTCCTGTGTCTCCTGACCAGCCTGGCCTAGTGAACACCACTTGTTGCAGGGGGTTTGGATTAGGTGACCTTTAAAGGTCACTTCCAACCCAAACTATTCCATGATTGTGTTACCCCCTCCCAAAAGCTGAGCACAAATGTACATCTGAACCCAGCGCCACTGCCGAGCTCTGTCGGCGGTGACTGCACAGCCCAGAGTGCTGACAATGAGAGAATGGGCTGTCTAGGAATGTGCTGGTGGATGTGCAAAGATCCAAAATTATTGTTTATTCTGGTGCTATAGGAACTATCTTGCAAAGAAAAATAGGCTCTGACAAAGGAGGTAATGAGCAAGCCCAGTTCTCTGAGCCTGTGTGTGCACGCAGTTGAATTATAATTGCACCACGCAGCTCAATGTGCACACTCACCACTTGTAAGCAGCCAGTTCCCAGCTCATTCTGTAACAGGAGAACATCACAACACTTGATACTGGCTCCTGAGTCACTTGGGATATGAAGGATTATCTGTGGCCCGAGTAAAAATTAATATCAAAATCCCAAATAAGCACTTGGCTTGCTTTTTGTCCGCTCTGGATCCTAAGGAGATTGCTTTTTTTTCCAAAGTTGTGTGTAGGAATTATGTTAGTCTTCACAGATTTGGGTTTTTTTGCTTATTCCATACCAATTGTAGCACTGTCTCCATTGCTGCAGACAGAAACTTTGCTGAAGAAACTGGCATGATACAGAAGAAAGGCTGGTTTGATGTTTGGGGAGGGATTTATTTCTACCAGTCATGCCAGCCATCCACACATCCTGTATCCCATCTTCTGCACAACACTGAGACCTGCTGCTTGCTCTCGTGTTGCTGAAGAAAGAGCCAAGTGTCACTGTTCTGATTGAGTAACATTTTTACACTGAGGTCTAGAGCCTGAGAGTATCTTACCATGCATGGGAGCTGCTCTGTGTGTTCACTGCTTGCTGTGCCACTGGTATGGGATCCTTTCATTTGAATATGGCTCACATCAGGTTCCACTGTCTAAAAATGCCATTTTCCTGCCAGGTGTTGCAAAATACCCCCCACCTCCAGAATTCCTATCACCCTGCAGCTGGGCCAGGACTGAGTTGTGAACCTGAGGCTTGGCCCAAGCTCAGGGATGGAAAATGAGGAGCAGGAGGGCCTGGGGAGGAGGGCAGTGCTCACAGAGGCTCCCTCCACCTCTCAGATTAAGTTGTAGCCTCTCACCATCCTCCCACCCTCAGCTGTGGGCAGGGTCCAGGGCAGATCGTCTCCTTCCCCCATCCTCACACCCCTTTTTGGACAGAACAGCTGCAAAAACTTTCATTGTGCCATGGACAAGTATTAAGTCAAAACTCAGTTTGGGCTGCAAAGATGCAAATAATTCCCTTTGACAAACTCCTGCTGCTGCTGCTGCTGCTTACATGAATCAGCTTTGCAAGTCTGGAGATTTAAATTGTGCAAATTGCAGCTGGAAAACCATAGGACCAGGCTAAAAAGACAGACTTACACTGCAGAAATACAAGGCAGACAGTAGCTTGCTGGAAGAGAACAGATCTCTGTCAGTACCTGTTCTTTCAACAGTTTTGGGGCTGAAAGGATGTTGAATAATGTCACAATTGTATCTGCACCAGGCTGGGGAAAACACTGCCCTTCCTTTGATGCTGCTGCCTTTCCTTTTTGGTCTGCAGCTTTTAAAGTAATTTTCCTGCTGTGGTGGCCGTGTGAAAGTGCTGGAGCAGTGGCAAGCACTGGAAAGCAGGGTCCATGAGGAGATCAGAGAGGAATGTTTATTCCTGGGAATTGTACTGGATTTTTAGGGAGATAACTCCGTCACTTCAGGATGTAATTATTTGCAATTTTCTCGCTCTTTCACAGACTTCTGAAGAAAGGAGAGGCTTAGAAGTTATCAGTCCCAAAGCCAGCTCTGAGGGGTTGATAAGAACACGCTGCACCCTTTGAACCTGAGGGGCAACCTGAAAAGAAGGGTGTTGCAGATGGATTTAACCTTTCTGGCAAATACAGTGGAAAGACAGAAATGAAATGTTTTCCTAACACGTTCCATCCAAATTGAAATTACCTAAGCACTGAAATCACTTTCTGGTGCTTTTCCCTTCCCTGGTTTGGTGGTCCTCACTGGAAAGCAATTTTCTTTGGTCATTATGTCCTTGTGGGAAGCTGCCCCCTCGCCCAGCTGTGGGTCAGGCAACAGCTCAGCACTGGCTGCTCCAGCAGCCTCGGCCTTGGGAGAGGGAAATTCCTGAGCATTTGGGTTAAATATCACTTTGACCTTGCTGGCCTTTTGCACCTCACTTTGGGGCAATTCAGGCTTATTTTTTTTTTTTTCCTTACAAGTTGTGTAAATACTGGCTTGTGTCAGGACATCTTTATGTCCTATATAGCTGCACCTACAGATGTGTATAGAACACATATATACAACTCATAAACACTTCTGTGTGTGAAGAGATGTGTGTGTACAAACAGTTTTTGTGCTACTTGCAGCTTGACATAAACGTGCAGCTGGTTATACAGCACTCCATACATATCTATCTAAAACTTGTCAACTCTATTTACACATATATATGTGTGTGTATATATCTATATGTAATACTGTTATGCTGCTTCCTGTGGGGTTATCCAGCAAGCTGGATGTTGTCTTGGAAAGGTGTTATCCAGGCAGGATGCTCACTGGAGTGATATCTGGTGGAAAAGAGGTATGTGTGGGGTTTCTTCATCATGACAAAAGCCCCATTGTGATGTCTTGGGAATTTTCCCCAAACTTTGCTGTTTATTCTGCTTGTTTCCCTTAGCAATATCCACACTCCTGACCCACAAGGCTGAATCATTATGTGCCAGTATCTTGCAATCCCAATGTGATACACAAATGCAAGTCTGAAGTGTTCTGGACACCTTTATAGTGTTAAAAATAAATATTAAAACAGGGCTCAAACTCCCAGATATATTCTAATAGTTCAGGAGCAGGTGGATGGGTTAACCCAGGTGTGCCAGGGCTGTGGCTGCTGAGGTGACAGAGGTTGAGTTTTTCTTACAACCTCACATCTCAGTGGAGTGTGGAACACCACAGAGGCCTCTTGCTCTTTCTGCTACTCCCAGTGCCCAAGCGTTTCCCTCAAGCTGGAAGTCGGGACTTTAATTTACACCCCTCCTTCTGCAGGAATATTTGTGCTCTAGGAGGGGGCCGTGTTTGTACACCAGCATGGGAGGAACTGGGTGCTGAGCAGCAGAGGAGGCTACCAGGTGGTAAACAGAGAATTTAAATTTCTCAAAGCTCTCCTAAACCTGTTCAAATCTCTGCACTGTGTAGATAAGGCCAAGCTGTTGTATGAGCTGACACGGTCGGAACAAACTTCTGGCATATGAGCAGCAGTTACAGAATTAGACTTGTAAAACACCTATTTCCCCCCTCCCTTTTTTTTTTTTTTTAATCAAGGTAGGAGCAAGTTTGAAAGGATGATTTGTGCTGTGTGTTTTCAGCTACAAACAAGAAAAAAATCAAGGGGGGTTGGAAAGCAGAGGAGGAATCTGAGCAAACACAAGGAGTCTGATCTAATTAATCTGGTTGCCTCAAATGTCATCCCTATTTTACCTCAAGTACATTTTAGTCTCAGGATATTACAGATGTTAGTGTTGTTTAAATGAGAAAAAACAAAACAAACCAAAACAAAAAACCCCAAAAAACCAACATATAAACTCTTCTCTGATGGAATCCTTCCTTCTAGGAAAGATTAACCTAAAATCTGTGCCTAAACTGACTTTTACCTTTCTCTTGGTGATAAAAATGTACAATCAGATGGAAGCAAGTGGATTTGGTTTTTTGATAAGTGGCTTGTTTGGGTTGGTACAAGCAGGGGACAGCAGGCACTGGTTCTGCCACCCTTCAGGATAAAGGATTTGTTTCCTTTGCCTCCACAACCATGTAGGGGTCTAACACACTTAAAAACATCAGAGACTTTGATTTCCACCCGGAGAACGTCAGCACATTCTGAAATTCAGGTTTAAAACATGTACAAAACAAACATTACTGTCTTGTAAGGACACATGGAGTGTCACTCAGCAAAACACCTCCCAGCAAACTCCACTCTCCATCTGTCTCATTTCCTCCTTTCCTGTCCTCCCTGAGACAGACTAATTGCAAAGCTCTGGGTTGTGTTTGATGTTCTGCCTCTAAACTCTGAGAGCCACGGTCTGGCTCTCGTTATAGTAATGCTGCAGGAAAGGAAAAGCAATGTATTCATGCATTTTTTTGATTGCAAAGGCACTAATTGCATCTCAAACTCAGGTATAGCCATGCTTCTTTAGAAATTTAGGAGTGGGAATTTTCTGGTTTGGTGTTACAAAAACCACTTGAAAGGAATAGGAAAAACACTGTGTGTATAAGGTCAAGTGCATTGTTCTGTGGTTGTGTTCTCAAAGCAAGATACTGGGATGTATGAAGGTGGAGAGAGCAGGGCAGGACCTTGAAATGCTGTAAAATGGATGAAATCAGAGCAAAAGAGTGACGGGACTGTGAGCAATTTCTTTAAAAACGTGGGCCATGCATGTTGTATCAGCTGGGTTGTAAAGACAACCTCCTGACTGCTGTTCAGGGTGGCAAACAAAGCTGTTCCCCCAGACCTGCTGCTTTAAAAAGGGGCCACAGCCCATGGGGAAAGGCCCAAGGGAGCTCTCCTGGCCACAGGTTGTGTGTGTGAGAGGTCTCAGGGATGCTGCAAAGCTGGGACACCCCGAGGCAGCTGTTCGAGGGAGACACCGACGAGGAGCACGGATATTTATCCATCTGGGGATGACTTAAAGCATAAATATGTCTAATTAGACAGGAGGTGACTTGGAGGCCACTCTGGGGTCTCTCAGTCCACCCTTGGTGCTTGGTCACCACTGAGTGCTCTGTGGGTGTCACCAAAGCCATCAGTACAAAGGGGTGACCTTGTACCTCTGCTCTTGAGGGGAATCCTTGAGCTCAGCAAAGGGGAAGCAGATGCCGATGGCTGCCGTTGTCACAGCACTCAGATTCCAGCAGGAGAGGTGTCAAAAACGAACTAATGGGCATTGTTAACAAAAACAAAACTGCTGCCTCCACGCCAAGCTTAGCCAGCTTCAGTTTTCCTCTCTTTCAGCCCAAGATACTGATTAAACTATGACCAAAGCAGAAATTGATATATTTTTATTTTTAAAGAACGTAAACAATAGCATTTCATAAGTTCAGTCATTTCCCTTTGTCCAGAAGGAATGAATATTTTGGCTTCCTCCACAAGATGCAGTTGCCAAGTGGTGCTCAGCTGCTGTCCCAGCTTCGTGATCCCCACAGCACTTATGCCCCCAAAAATGTAATCCTGCTGCTATTGTCTGCCTGGGTCTCTTTCTGAATGCATTTTCAAAACAGCTGGAGATGGGGACATTTGTTGGCTTGAAAACTTGCTGGATGACAGCTCAGCCTGACTTCCAGCACAAATGATCAGGGGAAGAACTGATTCTGCCAGGGAATACGAGGTCCCACAGCCTCACAAGAAGAATTCTGCTGAGCCTTGTGTAAGGCTGTCGTTCGTTTTCTCCTGATATTAATTTACTCTCGGTTAGCACTGTTAAGACTCTGCACAAACTTGGTTTTCTTTTGTTCCCCATTGCTCTGACTCTGTCCTGAATACAAGAGGGCTCTTGGGAAGAGCATCCCGTTGGGCTGTTGTGTTGAACAGACTCCATATCCTGATAATAATGATGGGAACTCAATTATATGGATTGGTGGGCAAGTAAGAATGATTTTTCAGCACAATTCATTGCTTCATAGCACTGCAGACAATCTGAAATGCCTATTTCTGAAATCGAGTCTCCCATTCAGAACACTGGTGTTTGCTGGTGTTGATGTGTGTGCATTGGGAAGGAAAAATACTGGCAAAAATCAGTTTTCTGCTTTTTGCTTTACTGAAAACCCAGACTGTTTTCCTTCTATTAACTCTGCTGAAAGTCTATAGCTGCCTATTACCTTGGGCTGCAACGGCTTCAATGGGGTTTCATCAACCTTTGGCCTTGTCACTATAAAACCCTTCCATGTTTTTGCCAAACCTCCCTCCGAAAGATTACTTTTGCTTGGAGGATGCCAATAAAGGAAATTACTTTCGCAAAGAAAGAGGTAGGAAGACAACCCTAGACCCCTTCATTTGGATTTCCTCCAATCTCAAATTTATTGCGACTGAAGAGCAATCCCAAATATATAACAAAATGCACCATGGTCCAAGCGCTGAGGTCTCTCTGGGCAGCGTTTCAGCACCTCCTGCCCCTTCAGCTTTTGAGCAAAAACATTTCAAAGAAAGAAAACCAAACCCCGTCCAGCCAGCCGAGGTACAAAGCCCTTGGCACAGGGAGGGGACGAGCCCTCCTGCCACATGGCCCAGCCACCACCAACCCCAACCGCGGGGTGACAAATCTCAGCTGGTGCATGGCACACCCGGGTCCTGGCCCTGCGCACAGCTGGCCCCGCGCCACTTTCTGCCGCCACAGGAACTCGTTCTTCCTTTAGCTGTGGGGCTTCCTGCCGTCGTTCCTTTACCCCCAATCCCTTCGTGCAGTCTGAGGAGCAGCACATGCTGCTGGACCAGCTGGAGGCTGCTGCATCGTGGCACAAACCTGGAAAGGGGAGGCAGGGAAGGCGCCGTCTTTATGCACAGACTGGAGTCTGGTTCAAACCCAAAAACGAACGAACCTGGGGAGCTGGTGGGAGTTCTGTTCCTATCCCAGCCAAGCCCAAAGCAAGGCTGTGCAAATGAAGGAGCGTTCCCGTGCTCCTGCCCAGATTTCCTCGAGGGAGCCTGGAGAGCTCCAGGGGAGGTGAGAACTGCCACGGGAGCTGCACATGGCTCCTGCTGCCGCCAGCTCTGCTCACACCCTGCAGCCCGCAGCAGGCGAGGGCTTTATGCCAGGCAGAGAGCCCCTCTCCAGTGAGTGTCAGGAGATCTCTGTGTGGTGTCCCCACACCCCTCGCCTCAGGCCAGCTGCAAGGACGCTCAGGGCACCTTTTGCTGCCCAGCTTCCCGCTGGCCCAGGCTCTCAAGCTGGTAACCCAGCCAGAATGTCCTCGGTGGTGTCACGGGGCAGGGCAGCGAGGAGTTAGAGCTGGACACACAGACAGACACCTCATGCCAGCCTCCTGCACCCAGAGGTGGCCTTAAAATGGCTTTGGTCTGCACGGAAAAGGGTGGGAGTGTGGGGGGCGAGTAACTGTGATAAATCCATCGTGGGGGGGAGAGGGAAGGGGGGGAAAGGGAAAGGGAAAGGGAAAGGGG
>VZTJ01002475.1:228664-311240 GCA_013397795.1 Orthonyx spaldingii | reverse complement strand
AGGGGAAGGGGGAGGGAAGGGAATCTGTAGTTACCTAAATACGTGCACGAGTCAGGTTTCCCTCCAGCTTTCCAAAGCACAGAGGAGTTGGGGTTGGAAGGAATCTCTGGAGGTCTTTGTTTGAGGCTTTGGTGCCTCCACAGACTCAGATTTCACAGACTCAGATTTCACAGACTCTTTGGGGCACAAGTTCCAGTTCAGTCCCACTTCTATGAATAGCTTTTCTGATGTCCAAAATTCTTTTGCTGGAGCTTGTGACTGTTGCCTCCTGCCTTTGTGCATATCAGAGAAAATCCTGTCTCCATCTCCTCTAAACCTCTCTTTAGAACCTCTATAACCTTTCATTAAATCTGTGTATAAACAATTTGTTTTTTCAAGGAGCTGACTCAGTATCTTGCTGTTTGTTTCTTCTTACATCATCTTCAAAATATATTTTATTAACTGGTTGCCTCAACAGGAGTTAATGGATGGGCAAAAACATCTGTATCCCTGAGCCTTTGGGTCCCTGTGAGTTCCCTGAGGTGCCCCGAGAGGTTGTGTGGAGCTGCCTGGCTCTGCCTTCAGGGAGCTCTTCCAGAGCTGCGCCCTCCACTGGTACCTCCCTCCCACCGTGTTCTTCTGGTCTGGTTGGTCTCCTCTGAAGGCAACTCAATCCAATCACTGCCATTCAGGATTGGAGAGTGCAACAGAAAAAAACAGGGACCCCATTCTCTTTTGGTAACACATTCTTCAGGTTTGCCTTGTAGTTACCAAGATGCTTTTCTTCTCTATATGCATCAAAGCAGGAATAATCTCACTTTTCTTCTTTGAGTAATGATTTTGTCTTTCACTTTTTTCAGCTACATCTACCTTCATGGCATTGATTTCATTCCTTTTTAAATTTTTTAAACTTCTATCTCCTCGCCCTTATTTTGTGGTGATTCCAATTATACAGGCTCTGTAATTATTTTGAATAGACATTTAACGTGTAGTGCCCAAAAAAAAGGTAAAAAACTTAGGCTAAACTCTTCTAAGGACAACTTTCCCTGCACCCTTGGAAGATTTTTTGAAATTCTGCTTTGGTAAGAATTTCACTGGATGAAATTCTAAAATAAAGACACTAAAATAATTGATTGTTCCCTTGTTCCTTGGAGTCATTCCTGACCTTTGTATGTGGCAACGCTCACAGGAGTCCCTCAGAGTTGCTGTCCTCCCTTGCCTGCTCTGGGTGGGAGTGGGTGCCCAGGGAGTGCATGGATTACTGGAGATCAGACTACTTGATTTCATTCTCCCAGATTTCCAGAGGATTACTGGAGATCAGACTGCTTGATTTCATTCTCCCAGATTTCCAGAGGATTACTGGAGATCAGACTGCTTGATTTCATTCTCCCAGATTTCCAGAGGATTACTGGAGATCAGGCTGCCTGATTTCATTCTCCCGGATTTCCAGAGGATTACTGGAGATCAGACTACTTGATTTCATTCTCCCAGAATTCCAGAGGATTACTGGAGATCAGACTGCCTGATTTCATTTTCCCAGATTTCCAGAGGATTACTGGAGATCAGGCTGCCTGATTTCATTCTCCCAGATTTCCAGAGGATTACTGGAGATCAGGCTGCCTGATTTCATTCTCCCGGATTTCCAGAGGATTACTGGAGATCAGACTACTTGATTTCATTCTCACAGATTTCCAGAGGATTACTGGAGATGAGGCTGCCTGATTTCATTCTCCCAGATTTCCAGAGGATTACTGCAGATCAGGCTGCCTGATTTCATTCTCCCAGATTTCCAGAGAGTTACTGGACATCAGGCTGCCTGATTTCATTCTCCCAGATTTTTGGAGAACTACTGGAGATCAGGCTGCCTGATTTCATTCTCCCAGATTTCTGGGTGGAGGACTGAGCCAGCCATTGATCTGAGTGAGTCCCTGGGAGCTGCAGGATCAGGCAGCAGCAGGGTGGAAGAGGAGCAGGCAGCGATGCTCCCATCAGGGAGGATTTGCTGGGCAGATGTTGAGCTGCTTTGACTCCTCAGAGCAGCACATTTGCAGTCAGAGCACACAGCCAGTTGTGTCAGCCCCTACAGCCACTGGAATAATTTATTTACATAAATTTGGGTTCCAGGACTGTGTAGCAAAGTGGATGCAGCCAGATTAGGTTATATAACTGAGGACTGGAGCTCTGCCTATGAGGCATCCTATGGTTGTTGCCTTGGATATTCAGTGTCACCAGAAGAGCAGACCCCTCCTCTGGGACCCCAAATTAGGTGGCCTAAAGGCTGGGCATGGTCCAATGGACCTCCTGGACTCTGAGAGTGCTCCTAACCATGAGCTGTAGGAAAAAATAATATCTCCTGTGTGATAGTACAAACTGTACTAGACAATGTCCCCAAGTGCTTTTTATTTTTTTTCCCCTTCATTATTTTGTCCTTCCATCCTTTTATGTTTTATGTGATGGTTCTAAACGTTTCATTGTTAGCTCTGCTCAAACATAATTTTGCACAGAGCAACCAGCTGACCACCAAATCCCATCATTTGAGATGCAATGTTCTCTGTGATAACAGCTCCACCACGGAACCTGTGACAGCGATGGCCCTGCCCCCTGTGTCAGGAGAGAGGCAGCAACGTGACAGGGACTGGGGTTTTATTGTGGTGGAAGAAAAAGCTATAAAAAAACTGTGTGCAGGAATTCACATCCATTTGAGTACTTACACAAAATTACCAGTGAGACAATTAACCCATTCAGACCTAGAAAAGGGGTGTTTGAAGCATGGCACGCATTTGACACCTCAAGACCCCTATTGAGACCCCAGAGAATCCAAAATACCAGCTCCAGATTCTGCAGTATGGGTTTCTTGTCCAGAAAGAGGCCTGGTTATGGAATAAACTTCCAGAAGAAAATGGACAAGGCCAAATTCGGAGTGACTCAGGAAATCGCTGCAGCTCCATCCCCTTAGGCAGCACTGGAGGAAAATGGAATTTGCTTTCAGCCTCCCTGGAAATCAACACACGTGGACTCACTTCCCATGGGACTCTGCATGCACAAAGAACCAGGAGCCCCGCAGGGACTCAGAGTTTGCTAATCTGCTTTACATTTCTGATGTTCTGATACCATGGTGATGGGCAACAGCAGAAAGGCCTAAAATAGAGTTTAAGTGTTTTCAACAGCTTTCTCTTACTAAGTGCACTTCATACTATCATGAGAAAGTCCTCTTGGGTTTTTTTTTTCTCTTTCTCCCACTTCAAAAAAATTGTCTAGTACCTAAAAGGTCATTTTGAAGAACTTTGCTTTTCTATAATTTGCTGGATTTTGTAAAAACACTGCATGTAAGTGACAATTTCTTATTTGTCTGTATTTAATATCTTACTTTCAGACTCCTAAGAGAGGGCCTTTACCAAAATTTCCTCAAAAAGAATGGGGCAAGGGAGAGAAAGGGAGGGGGAGGAGACTGTACTGCATTTTCTTTCTGAATTTTCCATGAATCTTGAACACGAAAGGAATGAATATCCCAGGATAATTGGTGTAATGATAATAAAGAAGACAGTGAAAAGCCTTCTCTTCTAAAACCCCTCTTGGTTCCTTCTCTGTGCAGTGTTGTACATGGCACCCAGGCTGGTGTGTGTGCAGCTGCTCCAGGGAGTTGTATTTGAGTAGAAAGTGCTCAGTTTTGTGGGATTTTGCTGGTTTTTAAACACCTTTTATTTTTCCCTGCCTTCTGGAGCTAATCTTCTGCCTGGCTTCCATCATTTTGAAGGCATTTGAGGACTCTGTGTTAATTGAGGGGTTCAGTTCATTAATGCTTCTATTTGAAAGCCGGGGTGCCAGGCTGGCAGCACTGGGAGGTGACACTGCAGGAGTAGGGCTGGCTCCCAAGCTGCTGCACACAGCTCAGCCTCTGGACACAACAATGGGGTCTGAAGGCCTGAATTTAAAGTCAAACCCCATCACTTTCTGTTCAAGAGGCCTTCTGTGTGTGTGGGATGTGCTGAGCCTCTTGCTGCTGTGAGGCTCCTACCTCTCTTTTTTTTTTTCATACCTTTCTCTTCCCTATTTTCCCTTCACCTTTCAATTTTCCTCTCTGTGCTCTGGATAACTTTCCCTTCCTTTGGTGCGTTGCAAAGCTCAATGGCCCATTCTAATGCAATATTTAGGTGCCTCCTGGCTGTGGTTTGAAAGTTGCTTTAACATTTTCTGCACTAAAGTGGATTTTTCTTATAGCCCAGCAATTTTCAGTTCTTAGCCCCTTAGGCTCCTGGAGTTCAGACTTCCAGAGCCAAACCAAAGCCCCAAATCTCAGCGTCCCACATCCCATTTTCAGCATCAGGTGTTTTATCTGACAGTATCTTGTCTTTTTGCCTCATTCAGGGTTGTTGGTGGTAGCTCCTTCTTATTTTACCAGTGCTAAATGGCACTAGGAGGCAAGTGAGTGTATATGTGGAATATTTGCTGTATCACTTTGTGTGTAACAGAGCTGAGGCTGAGTGTGAGGCAGGCGTTTAAACCTGTGCTGACAGAATATGAAAAGTCTCTGAGAAAACAGAATTATTCCTTTTGCCCCTGTGTAACATCTAACAAATCTCCCTGGTTTTCCATCTCCTGCTGAGGTCCAGGAGACAGCAGAGGGAGAGCTCTCAATGCCTACTCGAGATGATTCCATTTCAGATGTCACTGAAGCACTGCATAAATTGCTCCTAAGAAAGCACAGGATCACTTGACCTTTCTGAGGCTCACAGTGGCTGCTGTGTCATCTACTCTTCATTTCAAAGTCATTTTCGGGGAGGTGAAGCCTTTAGTTGAATCTGCTGCTCCCACGTTTGGGGCAGTGCCCTGTTTGCTTTCGGGCCTGTCAGTCTTGGCAGGCGAGGGGGAATCTCTGGGGAGGTGTTGGAGCTCAGGCTTTAGCAGGCTAAGCTGCACCCCAGCGGAGTCTTTCGGTGCTTTCCAGGGACTTTGCTTCGGGCCTTTGAAGTCTGTTGTTTCAGAAGGTGGGGGATAGGTGGGAATTACAGTTTGAGTTTCTTCCTCACACACGCCCATTCAGAGTCCCACAGCTGTGGTAATAAAATGCTGGCTGTGGATTTATCAACGCAAAGCCAGGCAAAGCCGGGATATATCAATAACCCATTTTGCAGAAAAAGAGGTGAGCAGGATTATATGATGTCTCCTGATTAATGCATGCGGGGTAAAGCACTGCTGAGAAAGGCAGCTGAGCTGCTGAGCTCTGTTCTGCTCAAAGGTGTGATCCTTCCCCACCCCATTGCTCCTCCTGGTGATCCCCCAGCCCTGCTAAGCCCCTGACAAGCCCATTGAGCTTTCTGAGCTGAAGAACACGATTGTTTTTCCGTGGTGAGCTGTAGGTAGCAAAGGGCTGTGGGGTGAGCTGAGGGTTGAATGGCAGTGGGCAGGTGCCTGGCCAGGGCATGACCACGGGGTCACAAACAATTTTTCCAGTGGCATCCACAACGTGAGCGTCAACAGCTGGATGTCTTCCCCTCTCCTTCTCAAAGTTCAGATAGAATTTTTTTATGAAAGGCACCTGGCTGGAGTGAAGAAATAGGTCATTCATCCCAAATTCTGAGATCCAGCTCTTTCTCCATCTTGGCCTGTTGGGATGTGTCATGCAGAGGCCTCAGTACGTGGTGTCTTGACTTGTTCCTTCAATTATTGTTTTGTCCACGGGGTAAATGATATTTAGTGCTAGTGGAGCAGACCTTTGTCCTTACCTTGTGGCGACCCAAAGCCCTACAGCTCCTTCAACGTGAGGCACGAGCACCCATAACAGGCTTGGATTGGATATGAGGATGAAATTCTTCCCTGTGAGGGTGGTGAGAGGTTGCCCGGAGCAGCTGTGGCAGCTGTGCTCACCTTTCCCAGCCAGCTCCGCAGAAGGACACAACACCACCCCCAGCTCCCTGCCCTGTGCTCCCCGGGGTGCAGGCAGCCCGTCTCTCTGGCAGAGTATTTCATCAGATGGCACATTTGTAATCGATGAATGCCGCACGGGAAGCACACCCATCACTCCTGCACCATATGGCAGCTAATCTCTCCTTAAGCACTTAATTAGGCACCATTTGTATGCACGTCGGCCTTTGCACGCCAAAGCAGCTGCGGTTCCTGCAGGAAGCTGTTTGTTCTGGGCTGTCTTTCTCCTTTGGGTGGAAAAAATGAGATGTTTCCCACTCATTTCTTTGGGAGTGTTTTCTTCTCAAAGACCAGGTGTGCTGAGGTGCTGCGCTGGGGTGAGGTTGTGCCCCATCTTTAGGGCCCTGGGTGGAGGGTGAGTGAGCAAGGGGTCAGCTTTTTGGCTCTGGTCATGAGTCACGGAATCATGGAATGGTTTGGGTTGGACAGGACCTTAAAGATCATGTTGTTCCAACCCCTGCCATGGTTCCACCTCCCACTAGACCAGGTTGCTCCAAGCTCATCCAAAACTTCCAGGGATGGGGCAGCCACAGCTTCTCTGGGCACCCTGTTCCAGGGCCTCCCCACCCTCACAGGGAAGAATTTCCTCCTGACATCCAATCTAAACCTATTGTCTTTTATTTAAATCCATTTTAAATCCATCCCCTCTGCCCTAACTCTACCTGCCCTTGCAAAAAGCCTGTCCATCTTTCCTGCAGGCTCCCTTCAGGTATTGAGAGGCTGCAATTAGGTCACTTCAAAGCCTTCTCTTTTCCAGGCTGAACAACCCCAATTATCTCAGCCTGCTCCTGCTGATTACAGGGGATAATGGTTAATTTGGCAGGAATTGCCCTCCCTGTGCTCTAAGGAGGGATGGGCCTGAGGTGCCTTGACAGATCTGATCAGAAAACTTATTCAGAAGGCACTTGATACTTAAGGAAATTTGCTAGCCAGCATTATTTACTTCTAAATTTAAGAGTATTATAATCTATTGCATTTAAAACTTAAAGGATGTTAGTGCTTGATCTTGAAAAAAAAAAATCCCCCAAACCACACAGATTTGTGCTGGATTTGGACTTGATGGTCCTTGTTCTCCCTTGCAACTCTGGCTATTCTACAATTTTAAGTTCTGCAACCCCAAAATTGGAGCTCTTTTCTGTTAGCCTCTCTCCAAACCACCCCACGAGCACAGTTGTCTCTTCAGCGTGCTCATAATAAATATCAGAGGCCATGGAAGTTTGGGACTAGAAATGGGTTTGCTTTTCCATTATGAGTGGGGAGTTAGAGCAAGGATAAATTAAGATCTAGGGGTATACATGGGGTCTGGAGTCTTGAATGTCAGATGCAGTGCTGCAGCAAAGGATATCTTTGTTCCCTGGCTGAATTTCTGGTTTATTATCATGTGTCTGACATGGCATTCTGAGAACTTCAGAGGGAAAACGTGTAACGGACAATCAATAAAGTGTTTGTTGGGGAAATCTTCTCCTACCAGGATGCTAGAGTCAGGATCTGAAAAGGCAGGGGGAGACATCTCAGAGCTGTTCATCAATTATCACTGCCAGCTATTTCCTGAAACTGGAATGGAAAACTCAGTGCCTGAGTTGGTTTGAAGACACAGAAAGTGCCCGTCCTTCCACTGCCTCCAACTCTGGCAGACCCCTTGGAAGCCTGAGACAAATTACTAATCAGGCAGCAATTTCTCACACCTGTCTTGTCTGTGTTTTGCTGGGCTCTGGGGTGATTGCTGCATATTCCACCTCCCAGCATCCTGTAAATGATCCATCAGCCTTATTGGATGCAGAGCTCCCTCCTGCATCTGATGAGCCCAGCCCAGCCTGGGCTCCCTGCACTCGGCTGAGCTGGGCACGTGCGAGGGCTGAGCCTGCCCTGCTCCCTCCACGTGGGAGGCAGATTGCTAAAGTCAGGATCAGAACTGAAAGGCTCAGAATTCCCCCCAGGGAGCTGAATTTTTTCCCCTTCATAATAACAGCGTGTAGTGTTTCAAGTGGATTCAGACTTTTCTCTAGTTTTTCCTGTCTTCTAGTAAATTTAATGTTCTTTTTCTCTCAGAGCAAGTACAAATGTACTAACTCCAAGTAGCACACAACAAAGCAATGTTGTTACATGGCTGGTTTGCTTAATCTGCCTGTGAATGACTCTTTCCCCACCACCAGCCTAGTTGACCCAATGTAATTTTTGTCTCTTTCCTGCTGTGATTGGTTTTTTGTTGTATAGAGCTGATAAATTCCATTCTTTCCATGTAATGTATCACAGATTTCTCTGTGAATTCTTCAGAATCCTTCTGAGGAAAGTGTGAGACCCAAGGTGCAGCAGAGCAGGGGCAGCTGTGAGAGGGCTTTTCATGACCCTGACTCGGCACTGCTCCAGAGCCTCACGTGGATCCGGGCCCAGCTGCTGTGGGTACCCCCTGCACGTGACAGGAGGGCACTGCCACCTCTGTCAATGTCTCTGAGGCTGAACACCCAAGAGACTTCAGGTGCTGGAAAGGATAAACTGATGGGAAATGCTCTGAGGCCAATTACTGTGACGTTTCTAGAAGAGTGAGTTACAAATAATACGAGAAAAAGCAGCAAGCTACAAACCAACATTACAAGGCACCTTCATGTACCAGGAACAGATAAATGAGAAAGAAACTTTTGGTTTTTTAAATTCTTTTCCCCCAGCTATCACTGCAGTGTCTCCAGGAGAAGCTGACTTCGTGCATCACTCAGCAAATGGGGCAGGTTTGCTGCCTTTTGGGGACACAGGTGCAGCCCCAAGGCTGCCCAATTTAATGGGCTCTGTGCTCCCCATCCTGGTGATGCCATTCCTGAGCAAAGGGGTCCTGTGTGGGATGAATGGATGATGCTAAACAGCCAACAGCTGTTAGCTGACTTCCCCTTGGAGTCTGAGGGGATGGGACTGCGGTGAAAGGTGGCACAAAGGTTTCCATCCCAGGAGCAGGAGGTCCTCGAGGCGGCAGAGAGCAGCACAAAATCAAGAAACCTTCAGTCATGGTAGGAGACACTGCACAAAGGGCACTGAGTGATTAACCAAGTCCTGTTGGCCACACTCCTGCAGGGATGAAGATGTGTTAGAGGGAGGTTTGAAGTCACCCAGCTCCCAAGTGAAGGGAAGAGTCAGATGGGATTATCATGGTGATGGCTATTTGTATGCCACAGTGACATAAGGATGGAGCTAAAAGGCCAGGAGCTCGAGAGAGAAGTGGACTCTGTGTCAGCTGGGGAAAAAAAAAGGGATAAAGAAGAAAGAAGGGAGAAGGTGGCAGGGGCAAGGGAGTCGAGAGGCTGCTACAGCTTGAAAGAACCATAAGAAGTGCTATTATATTAAATGAAGAAGGGCATCAAGGGGGAATATTTTGCTTTTTCAGAAGTTTTGAAGAACTGCACTAATAAAGAAAGGTGAGCAGGCAAGGTCAAGGAGGCCAAAAATGAGCAATGAGGCAGCTGTGCTGTTCTGACAGATACATGGCTCTGCCCCTGCCAGGGCCCAGGTGTGGGACAAAGGCGTGAGGCAAGAGGCAGAAGATAAATAGTAGTGCAGGAAGGCTTTAAATTACAAGGGATCAATTCCTCTGACATAAATAAAGTTTCTTTAACCTCACTTCCCCCATGAGTCAGCATTTTGGGCTGGAAATGATTTACAGAAAAACCCAGGAGATCTTTGAGACGAGATTGCGAGAGGAAAACGTAAATGTAAGGAAAACAGTACTTAGTGAGGGGGGATGAAGTAAGATGCTGCTGACAGTTGTGCAGTTTCACAGGCTGTTGGGCTGTGAGCACGGCAGCCTTCACAGGGCATCGCTCCCCAAATTATGGCCCCAAACTTCCTGACGTCGAGGAGAGTCTCTGCTCACTCTGCCACTATTAAAACTCAGATGTTTTCAACCAGGCTCTCCAGGGACTGAACTTTTCCAGACCCTCACAGATCCACCTCCTTTGCAGAAGTGTGGAATGCTGACACCTGCCTATTAACCCATGAACTTGGCGTGAGCAGGGACTGACCTCCACTGTGCTGCCACTTAAGTTATCCAATTTTAGCTCATCTGCACACATAATTGTCTGCCAAGGTGACATTATTGAGCACTCCTGATGACGAGGACGTTATTTAGGCCAAGGGAAAAAAAGCGTAAACACAGGCTGGAAATCTGAGCTGAAGATAAAGTTGTTTGACAATGAAACACAGCACAGGGATGGTTGTAGGGCAGAGCTGCTTTGGTCTCTGGTTGAGATGCCTGTGGGTCATAAATCCATGTAGGTCAAACTGCCTGGATGATACCTATGGCCTGGTTTTAAAAACATTGCTAGAGATTTGTTAAGGATTTCTTTTTGCTATGTAGGTTTCGGGTTGTTGGGGGTGAGGTTTTTTTGAGTTTTGTTTGGTTGGTTTGGGTTTTTGTGGCTTTTTATTTTTTTGTTCTGTTTTCTTGTTGTTATTGTTTTGTTGTTGTGTTTTTCCTTGCTTGTTTTTATTCTAACAAAACTGGGAAAGAACCAATGCAGCTCCCTCAAGCCCCTGACTGCCCCAGGTCCAGTTCAGGCTGAGCCAGTTGTTAGTGCAAAGTAAAACATGTAATTTTACATCCATTTGTATTAAAGGTCACATTTTCCTGCTTATGGTGTTTCAGCTATATATATTTTACTTGCCTTTAGAAGCCCAAAACATCTTTCAGCCTCAATGGCCCCAAAGGACAGAAGACTGTGGAGGAATTGAAGCTCACTGCTCACACTGCCCACATGATCAGGAATGGTCAAACCAAGCAAACAGGATGTGGAGCAGCTCGTAGGAACTGCTGGAGCTGAACATCTCAGTGCATTCTCAAAATCAGAAATCCCAGCTGCTAATCACAGCTCATGCTCTCGGCCTGGGAAAATCCCAGGATCTGCTGAGCAGGAGAAAGAAGGACTTTTTTCTCTCCTGAAAGAAGGAAAAAGTAGAGGAAAAGGGCCAGAAAGGCTGGGATTGATCTGCCATTTTTTGTCATTTTGAACTATTAAAATAAATGGGGGAATGTGGCCATTGTTAAATGCTGAAATAAGTCTCAGTAATTTTCTATGTTTCTCCTGATTTTCCAGCATTAGCTGTGAGTACTTTTAATGACTCTTTTTATGAAAACCTCTTCTGGTGTGGGGGAAGTTATTAAGCCTATTACAAAGGGATTTTATGGTTTTAATTATAAACAGGTAATAGAGCCAATGTAAAAATTACCTTTTGACTTTGCAATAAAACCCATTTCCCCCAAGGTAAGAACTCCATAAAGAGAGAATTACACGGCAAGGGAGTGGGGAGTCGGCTCTGAAATCACAAGAGCAGCTTTGGAGAAGCCCTAGGGATGCACGGACCTCAGCCTGCGTGTCTGTCTGTCTGTCTGTCTGTCTGTCTGTCTGCTGGAGGCCAAGGGAACTGCAGGGGGAAATGCAAAGCCCAGACTGACTCCTGTGCTGCCTTAGAGCAGCCTCAGGGCTCCATTAACCTCCTTAAAGTCACCTAGGGACCACCCAAACGCCCCAGCTGGAGGCTGGTGCACAGTGGAGGGATAGAACAGCTCTGCTGCTTCCCTCTCAGCTGCGCAGTGATGCCGTGGTTGGAAAGAGTCACTCTCTTCTTTCTTGCTGGATAGCATTCCCACACTTATCCACCCTGGCTTTCGTGCTGTGATTTGTCAGCTCTGCAGCAGGAACTGTTTGTGTCTCCACCACACAGGAAGCCCCTGCACTGGAAAAGCTTTCTCTTTCAGTGTTTTCCACCACAAAGAAATCAGACTTTTCTGCTAGCCCTGTTCTGGGCAGGTTGGTCAAACTCGGAGCTCTCAGTGCAGCCAAGGCCAGTAGTTGCCACTGCCCTTTTCTCTGTCTTGAAGGGAAAACAGAGATGCTGTTTTCCTGCTGATGTCAAGCACACATTTTCCTGATTATTAGGGAAGGCATTTTCTTGGCACCAAGTCCCAGTGCTGGCGTTCAGCGCTGAGCTCAGCCCTGCTGGTCCCACAGACTTCTTGTGCCCTTGTAAGTCACTTAATTTTCCTTTTGCTCCTTGTTTCTCCCCTCTTCCTTCCTTCCCTTCCTCGCCTGTGCACAGGAGGACAAGCCTTTGATGAATGGGTTGTCTTTTAGCATAAGGTCAAGTGATCCAAAGAGACCGAGCTGCTGTGACTTAATGAGTTAATTACGTCACTTGCCTGTCAGCAAGAACTGACAGAGGTGAGCTCTGAGCTGGCTCCTGCCAGCAAGCCCAGCTCAGTGGTTTAAAAACAGAGTTTATGGTGTTTACAAGAGGCTACTGCATTTCCAGATGCTCTAGTCCAGACCAACTCTCTGTGCCACCTATTAGTAGTGATCAGTGTCAATATAAATTCTAATTTGTTCTTTCAGCTGGAAGACTGAGAAAGAAAGAGGTGAAGAGGAAAAAGCACAGCAGTGGAGACTGTAATTTGCTGTCTTTTAGCTCTCCCTGTATATCATTTATAAGGATATAGAGACTGTTATGGCTCATCTGTATCCCTCTAATCATTAATGAGGTGCCTTCCATGCCCTAAAGTTAAAGTCATAAAAGTAAAGTGTGTTTTCTACTGTGGGTCCATTTCAGTTCTTTATACAAATGTTCTATTGCCCTTTATAATGTATTTGTTATAAATCTTGGCAGCATTATTTGTTTTGTTTTTCTATCTAAATGCAGTGTTGAGTGGAAATGGCCTCATTATCTCCCTATTTCTAAAGAGAATTCGCTGTCTTTAAAAGGTGCTGTATTAACAGCCCTGGAGACAGAAATCCCTGTTCAGAGGGAGATGCACAACCCAGGCAGGCAAACCCAGGCTGCCCTTCCTCGCTGAGCTCTCAGTGATGAACGAGCTGTGCTTCACTTATCTGTCCTGGGCTGGTGGGGTCAGCAGGCAGCGTGTGCTCACCCACTCCTCATCGTTTCCCGTGCTAAAAGCAGTGCCAAGTGAAAGGCTTTACCAAATCCAGGGAAATAAAAATTTGTTTCGTACAAACTAGGTTCCCTCTTTTTTAACTTGTAACAAGCTGAGCCTTGTTCTTTTATTTGTAATGATCACACTGCTCACAATTGCAGCTGACAGTCACCAGAGCTAATACTGCAGCAGACTCCTGGCTCCTTTGAGGTCTCACTCTGGCAGTGTTTCTGTGGCTCTCTTGGATGTTTCCTTGCTTTCCTTGCCTGCACTTCGCTTTTAAACACTCCAGCAAGCTGCAGCCCCAGCAGCCGACATCCAGAACCCTGCTGCAGCACCCAGGAAATTCTGCAGGTCACATTCCCAGCTCCAGCAGGAGCCTGCAGGGCTGTGGCACGGGCAGGGCTTTGCTCAGCTGCACTTTCACCACGACTGGACGTGAAGAGTTTGTCTGTCCCAGCACTGATGTCCAGGTGAGACACCTCACTTAACCCAAGAGAGATTTCCCTTTCAGACTGGAGACTGAGTGCTCAGCTTCTGCTCCTAATCTCACTTTTACCTTTCAATTCACCTGATATCCAAAGCAAAACACATCTTTCGTAAAAATGGATGTTTACAACTAACAGGCACAATTTTAAGAACACAGTGATTGCCAGAGCCTGCTGAATGGAGAGCCAGATAGGGAAGTTTTTCACAGCTTTGGAGCTAATGAGTTGTAGACATTGGCAAATGCTGACTTTTTAAATTAGAGCTGCTATAGTTCAAAGGAGACAGATGGTTTTATTTATGAAAAGGGATTTAAAGACCACACACAGAAGACTCTACAGAAAGACAATGTGTTGTTGGAGACCATATATCATAAAAGGTGATATTTAAAACAGTTCAAATTTCCAATTCCCCTTTTCGTCCTTGCCAGCCAAATCTGATGCAGTGGCTTTTTGAAATCCAGAAACGTTTGTGCCCTGATAAAAATAAACACAAAACAAGAAGAAACTTTGAGAGGTCACCTTCAAAGTTGAAAATATTGTAGAGTTCACCTGGGGCCTGATTCAAACCCCTTTGAACTAATTTCTGTTAAGGACAGTGTGATTCTCTTCCATTCAATACCCATCATCTCAAACTGTGGAGACTGGAGTTATCGATACCTTGTCTTGGTTACAGATTCCTCTTACACAACATTCAAGGCATCTGGAGCACAGAATTCCTGCTAGAAAGGCTGCAACAACAATTTGCCAGTGTTGTACTTCAGCCTTGCTCTAAAATAAAACCGGATCACAGCTTAGGCCAGAGTTATGGAGATTTCAGCTGCTGTTTTTCAGCAGAACTCAAAGCAGTAATGGACAACATGTTTTGGGGAGCAGAGAAAGAATAAAATCATTCTTGTTCAGAAGACAGCCCTCATCTCACAGGAGAGGTCGGAAATGGGGTAGAGGCTTTTAATTCATCCACAAAGCATCCAGATCTGCATCAGCCTGCAAGATTCCAATGGAGACACTGCTGGGAAAGCAGCTCCTGCAGAGAGGGACAGGGAATGTGCTAATACAGGGATGGGCGGGACTGTAAACCCCAGGCTTGGCTTAAAATGAGGATCAAACCATAACCCAGCCTGGCACAGCGCAGTTTGTGCTCTGAGGGACCAGCTCTCGTAGGGGAAGGTATTTGTCTCCTGCTGCTGTTGTGTTCTTTGTCAGCTTTAAGAAAACTCCAACCATCTCTTTGCTGTCAGCACAGCATATGTCTCCTCTGCTCTGCTCTTATCTGAACAGAATGCAGGATGGAAGCAATTTTCAGAAAGCACAGCAAATATTAACACATGCAGAAGTGCAGGGCACGGAGAAAAAAAAATATCCCAGCAGTTGTTTGACTCTCCTGAATATAGTGTGACAGCTCAAATATCCATCAAGTTCATGCTGCACCCAGCAAGGAGGCAAATTCTGAGCCTTCAGTTATACCAAGTGAGTTGTTTGTCTGTCTTGCAGCCTTCACAGGTCAGTGTTCCTTCTCCATGTGCCTGGTTTGGTGCCCACATCTCCGGCAGAGCTGGGCAACCTGCACTGCTGTGTCCCTGCACCAGCCTCTGGCACTCCCATGGCCATTTGCGTCTGTCTGAATGACAGGAATCCTTTGTGTAAATCATCTTTTGTTTTCTAGAGTATGGGAACAGCACTGATGCAGTGGTGTGGGTCCTGCAAAGGACTCAAGGGTAGTCAGGAAGTTTGGAAATCTTCATCTTGAGACCATCACATCCCAACAAGTCAATGAGCAACCTGCTCTGATTTGACCTGCTCTGAGCTGGGGCCCCTCCCAGCCCAGCTGCTGATGGAAAAGCAGAGTGTGGCAGTGGCTGAGTTTTTGTCACCCCACTGTTCTGAATAAATGCGGCCACACAGGAAAAGCTGCTGGTTTCTGCTGCTGAAAGGAATGAGAGGGAGGTGTCTTTACAAACAAACTGTGGGTCTGCTGGTAGATAAGACTAGATACTGAGAGATGAAACTACCAGATACTGAGAGATGAAAGAAACAGTGGGAGGAACCATAGATTCCATAGGAATTCCAGCAATTGGCACGGACTGTTACTCACCCAAGACTGTGCTAAATCCCTGGATTTAGATAAAAAGAACAGACACAAGGAAAAAGAAGGGGAGGGGGTACAGAAGGGAGTCTGTATTAGGTGATTTGGGGAGTCTGTGCCTCTCAAGTGCCTCAGCCAATGGGAAAGAGAGAGGGAAATGCAGCCAGGAAATGAGGATAAAAGAGAGGCTGTGACCTCTGACAGTTGGAGAGACCCCATGGGAAATGCCCACAACCTCTCCCTTTATTCATGAATAAAGCTGTGGGACTCCTCTGTCTCTTCTTTGGACATAAACCTCTGGTGTTTGTGGATTAATTTTCCTGACACTGGCAACCTGTTCCAGACAAGCAAGGATGATTTTCTCATCCTAACCCAACGCACTCCTGTCAGCCAAGCGCAGAGCTCCCCTGAAACATCAGCTTGCAGTGCTGCTTTTCCCACGTCACCTGGCAGATGTGCACAACATCTGTGGAGGGGAGATTGGAGCCTCTGTGCCAAGTGAACTCTCAGTCCCCAAGTAGCAAAGGAGCCATCAGTGTCCTGACGGTGCCATCTGTGCCCCCAGGAGGAGGTGACGGCCACCACTGCACACAGAACCCTGAGCACCCATCTCATGGCCACTGCCTGCAGCTGGAAATCCCTCAAACCGTGGTTGCAGCTGGAGTCACCATCCCCAGGCAGTGACTGAGGCCAGGAAAAGTCAGGTTCCTGCTTGAAAAGCTCCTTCTCTCAGGCTTGGTGGCTGCTCCACCAACACTGGCGTGCCCCATCCCTGGGAGTGCTCGAAGCACCTGTGGATGTGGCACTTGGGGACAGGGGTTGGTGGTGGGCTTGGCAAGGGTGGGCCAATGGATGGACTCAAGGCTCCTGGAGGCCTTTTCCAGCCTAAAAGAGTCTGTGATTCTGTGATCTGTGGGTTGGAGCTGGAAGATCATTCTCAGACTCGTGCTGTCCATCTAATTGCCACGAGGGAAGGGTTGCAGACACCACAGAGAGACACACCCACAGTGTCTGCGGCTCATTAAAGAGCACGTAGGAAACCCTGGGCTGGATTAGTGTTATTCTGGAAGAAAAAATTAATATGTAGATGTCCCCACTGGAAAACAAGAGTTGACACCACAGGGCAGGCAACAAGCTGCAAAGTACAGTGAAGGAAAAGGTTTGTTGGGTTTGACATTCTGTAATCTTCAAATAAAGCATAATTTAGTCAATGAATAGGAACTCTCACTGCTTTAACATTAAGACCAATATGACTGCTGGCACGAAATGTAGCTGGGAATAAAGGCAGTAACAAGAAATTGCAGGAGAATACCACAGGAAAGTTTAATTTTCAGCAAAGCATAAGGAGAGGGAGTGTGTGTGTCCATTTATTTTAGGATTGTGAAATTGCAGTTGGTTTGGGTTGTTTTTTTAAGAAGATTCCAGCAGAAGAGGATAAATGAAGATAAGTGGCTGACTCAGGCATTCTGAAATTAGCACTGAAGCTCTCTGCTATAGGCTGTCATTACTCTGTGGACTTGCAAAGCAAGAAAAAAATTGAAGTATTAAGTGAAGATGCCATTGAAACACAATGTTCAGTTATAAGGGTGAAAAAGCAGCTTGTTTTTATTGGCCCTTACACATTTCTTCATTTTGCTACTCATTTCTTGTTATACAAGGCACAGCTCCCCACAGAGAGGGAAAAGAGACACAACCTACTGACCTCTGTCTGTATTTAGAGTTTGTGTATGCACTACTGTGCCACGTGGATTTATTATAAACTAATAAATAATATCTTAGATTTATATAACACCTTTCTATTCCCAGAGACTCAAAGCACTTTGTAAACAGCAGGACTTAATTGTGTTCTCACTTTGCTTTTATGCACTCTTGACTTCAGGGGGATTGCTCTTGATTTACACTAAGAATATACAAGAATTGGGTATCTTCCCTCTGGACCAGAGCTAAGAGGAGCCACAGCGATCTAAGATCACTTAGAAGCATGAAAAGCCATTTAAGACAGAGAACAAAAATTAGAGATTTTGAATTAACAGAAAGGAAAGTGCCATAGAAAAGCAAAATATTCTAAGCTACGCCTGGAATTTGCTTGAGAGGTGAGGCTCACAATGATTTTATCCAAAGCATCTTTTGTCATCAGTGGCCATCCTTGAGTTAATATCTCATAGAGAGGGGGCACTTTTGGGACAACCCTGGAATATCAGTTTGGTGCCTGTGGCTGCTCACTGATCCTGTCCTGTTCGTGGGATTTGCTGCAATCGTCCCTCCCTGTGTGGGCAGTGCCCACATGGGCCTTGGAATTTATCAAATTCCTTTCTATCAAAAGGTAATTCCCTGGGAAACAGTATTTGAAACCAATATTACATTTTTTTCATGAACTCATGAGGTGTGTATGTTCTAACATACACATACAGAGAGATCAATGTCCTATAAAGAGGACAGAACCAATTGCAGTTCTGAACTCAGTGTCCTTGGCTGGCAAAGGAAAGCTTTTTTATCAAAACACTTTAAAAGAGCAGATTTCCGTTTTTGCAAAAGCTGATGTTTTAAAAATCTTTGCCAAACCATTCAATCCACAAAGAATTATTCATTAGAAGAGAAATCAGAATACTATGATGATTAAAAGTGTTTTACTATTTTGAACTTTCCCTTAAAGTGACTTTTTTCTGTCCCACTTGATATTTTGAGTGGTGCAGTGTAAATAGCATTCAACCAAAACCAGGACGGGGGGGAAAAGTCTAACTGCTCTTTCACATTGTTTGAATTTTCAGTCTTCCTAAAAATGGGAAATTTTTATTTTTATTAGAAACACTTTATTTCCAAGGATTCCAGCTGGTCTCCTCATTATGTCAGTTGTGCCACGTGGTGGTTTGACTTCCTAAAGATGGAAATGTAGACAGTGTGGCAAAGATGGCTGATGGGTGACAAAAATCGTTGATAATGGACAGAACTGCTCAGGAAAATTGAGGTAAAAATGTTCCTGCATTCCCTTTCCTGTGCAATTTTTGTTTGGAGCAATATTTGCCCTTGAGAGTTGTGACAGCACAGATTCCTTCCCATGGGAAAATTTTCTTTTTTGTAACAAGTTTTGTAAACAAAAGATAAGTTGTTTAGAGCTGCTTTGGGAACAGGCAGTCGAACGCCTGTGGCCAATCAGTCCCGGGGGGGTGGATGGTCCCTAGCCAATCCCAGTAAGCACTCATTTTGTATATAAAAGCTGTATTTAAATAAATAAATCACTCTCTCAGCATTCTCTTTCATCGTGCATCCCTTCGTTTCGACATCGGCTCAACAGCGACAGAGAGTTGCATTCAGCCATGAGCCAGGGTTAGCACATGAGCAAGATTGAAGAAAGCCATATTTTTGCTGTTAACAATTAAGGACGTTGATGCTTTCAGGGTTGATTTTTAGTCATTGTATAAACAACAGCTCTGGGCTGGGATAAACTGAACTGGGCTCCCCTTGTGTGTGCCCATGGAGAGAGCAAACTTCAGCCAGGAGCATCAGTGGGTTTGGCAGTGCTGGTGCCTTCCGTGTACCAGAAGGTGACTCCAGGCCAGGTCCTTGGTGGGGGGATTCACTCAGGTTAGGGTGGGGTACCAGAGGCTAAAATTCAAATTGCAGGCACAAAGTGTGCAATAGGCTGAGCAAACCACAGGCACCTGTGGTGGTGGCAGGAGGAGGAATCGTGAGCAGCTGACACATCTCCTGAAACTGCAGTGAACCAAGCACGGGCTCTGTCCCGTGGAAAGGTCACTGGTTCCGTCCAGGGAAATACAGGGGAGGATGTTTGGTTTGCCTTTGCACCTGCACAGCTTCCCTGTCTCTGCCCAACCCCACCTTGGCTGTAAGGCCCCAGGTTTTGAAGTGATTTTGTCCAGGCAGCCACAAGCCTAGCAAGGAAACAGAAAAGGTTTGAGAGTGGAGGCTGCATCTTCCCCGAGGAAATGAGGAACGACCTGCAAAGTTCACAGCACAACACTGAGAGCCGCCGGGTGAGGGCAAAGTGCTCTGGCTATTTTAAAAACATACTTGTTTGTTCTAAAGAATGAAGTGGTGCTTTGGAGAGACATAAAACCAGGAGGAGGAAGCAGTAATAAACCAGGGCTGTTGTGCACGTTGCCTTCCCAAAGGAGCACTTACAAGTCCTACTGACGAGTGACAGGCTCCTTATGGCTCGGTGCTTCCAGCTAACGGAATAAAAGTGGCCTTGGAAGGGCTGGATGGGAGCTCCTGGCTGAGGTCTGACTGCACTCAGCCCTCCCGGGAGAGGGTTTGCCTTGGATCTGGCAGGGTCTTTGTCTAAGTCTGTGTCTTGTCCTTGCTGTTTATTGATCCCCAGAGAGAGGACTCCATTCAGGGTGTGAAGGGTCATTTCTCACTGCCAGCTCCTTAATGACACGGGGCAAACGGCACAAATGAGCAGAAGAAAGAGGCTTTAATGAGTAGCTCACACCTGGGATGTGATGGTTCTTCACAAATCAGAGGCTGAGTAGCTCCTGAACCCCTGCGCTGTTTTGTGTCAGATGCGGTTGCAGTTTCGGAGGTGGGTTCTCACAAGGGGCTGCAGCAGCATCCTTGAAAACAGATTCAGCTTAGAGGTGGTGTAAACACAATACTTGCTCTCAGGAAGCATTTACATACAAATTCTGCCAAAATTTTTTTTCAAGGCACAATAAAGGGTTTGATCTCTTGCTGTGCTGAATGTCAGCATTAAAGAAAAATGGCCAGACCTAAATATGTGGAACTGTTGCTTTTCCTGAATGTACCTGTTTTCAGTGGGTATCGAGTCAAACTGGTTTGCTCCAGGCAACTCAGCCTCCCATGTATTTCACAGAGCTGGGAAAGGTAAATTTGGAAAACTCTTACTGTTTTTATTTTATTTTTCTTCTTCGTTTGTTTTGTTTTGTTTTGGAGGTTTTTTGGTGTTTGGTTTTTTTGTTGGTTGGTTGGTTGGTTGGTTGGTTGGTTGGTTGGTTTTTGGTTTTTTGGTTTTGGGTTTTTTTTGTTGTTGCAGGAATGACCCATAATGGAAAGAAGTCTCAATGTCCAGAGCCTGCAGTGAGCAATGGATTCAAACTCCAGGGGAGCCCCTGGTGTGGCACCTGCTTCAAGCCAGTTCTGTGCTGTTCACAGAGTATGGGCATGTCCAGGTAGGTCTGATTCTCCCTCTCCATGAATTGCTGAAGAAGCCTGGGCGACTTAACAAACTGTGTAAGTGGCAAATGTTCTGTGAGGTGACTCTGTGCCCTGGGAAACTCCTGATGGCCTTCCCAAGCTTTTGGCCAAGTCCTCAGAAAATAAAGACAACATCCTGAATGATGTGCCCACAGTTGCTTTTTGCTCACAGTAGCAATCTGCATTGCTAAAAAACATTTCCCTGTTATCCCTACAATTGTGGGTTGAAATCCTGGTGTTTCTTTAGCAAATGGGATGTTTTGGAACATTGCCTCCAGAGCTGAACATATCAGCTCAGCCTGTCTCTAGGTGCTGGTTAATGTTGTAGAAGAAGGTCCAGAAATACCCACCAGTGATGCTCTAAGAAGAAGGAAACTTTTTTTTTTTCCTTTTCTAATTTAGAGATACGTTGGTGTTCTGCAATTACACCAACACAAAGAGCTGTGGGGATGCTTCTAGTTCACTCCTTAGACGGTCTTTATCCATATTTGCTTTGAACAGCTCATTAACTTAGTTATCCTTGGGACACCTCTGCAAAGGGAAACTGAGGCACAGTGAGCCTGAGGGACTTCTCTCAAATTTTATGAGGGTTTGGAGAGAGATGGGGATTAGTCCCAAGTCCCAGTGTAGTTCCCCAAGCACTGAGCCTCCCTCCTGTAGCATTTTGGGACCAAGCTGTACAGCCCTGCAGGGTTCCTCATAAACTCATGGCACTTCACAAAACTTCTCCTTCTCCTGCTTGCAGAGAGCTCCCCTTGGAAGTGCTTGGGCTGCAACTCACAGTGAAGATTTTCAGAAGTGACTACCACTTTTTGATCTCAGGAGTTCACAAAAAAAATGCAAGAAGTAGCAAACCTAAATCTTTCTCCTCTCCCAGAGGACAGAACATTGCATTTTCCACGAGTTCCTGTTCATTATCAGTGTAAAATCATTATCAAGAAACCAGCTGGGGAGTTCACATGTTTTTCACTCCCTCTCTCTGGTGCCCAGGTTGGAGAGGGCGTGGATGGAACATCTCCTCTTTATTGCTGCAGTCTATGGGGATTTAAAACAAATTTTTTTTATCAAGTAATTTTGTAGTATAGGAATGATAATGCTCCTACTGAAACAATATTATGAGCATAATTAAAAGAACTCCCAGAAGAGAGTCAGCAGTATTGAAAAAAAAAAAATCAACCTCATGCAAACAATAATATGAAAGGGCAGGACAGAGGCTTCTGAGTGCTCTCATTTGTGTTGTCTCTGTAGTATTTGTGTAGGATTTACAAAAAACAGATTCTGTGAAGTGATCCTTCTCCACTCAAATGCCACAAAGCTATGCTTTAATACTTGAGCATTCAGCAGAAAATAGAACAAAACATAATTTCATCTCATTCAGCCAGGCACAGGAGCATCACACCTGCAGAGTCCTAAGGAGTTGTAGAGTTATTAGGGTTAAAAAAAGACCTCTAAGACCCTTGAGTCCAACCCTCAACCTGACACTGCCAGGCTCACAACTACACCAGGTCCCCAAGTAGCACAGCTACACATTTTTTGAACATGTCCAGGGATGGTGATTCCTTCACTTCCCTGGGCAGTCTCTGTAAGGATTTCTCTGCATCCCCTCTCTCTGGGGAAGAAGATGTGTGTGCTGTGTCCCACCTGACTGCAGCACCTGGACATTGTTCCCTGTATCCAGAGGGGAGATGACCTTCAGCCCTTTCCTCCCTGCCTGCCATCAGCTCCTCATGTTCACTTATTGCTGTATGCCAGGAGCTCACAAACAACACCGGGGTGGCTCTGTGCTCTCCTGAAGGCACAATGGGGAAAAGGCCAGACCAAGATCCTGGGGGGTATTTTCATGCACTGAACTTGAAAGCAAAAGTGACTCTGGAGTAGGATTTGTTATTTTGGTTTGTATCATTTCGTATAAACGATCACATTTTAGTCAATCAGCTGGATAAGGCATGAAAGCTGTTCTGTGGTTTTTTTCCCTCAGGGAAACCTGTGTGACTTAAACTTTGTGACCAGCAGTTCCCAAGCAGAAATGGAGTTGGCCCCATCTGCATTCAGCTACATGAAACTGATACAACATAATGGCTCTGCCAATTTATTCATACAGCTGATATTTGCTAATGTGCTTTGATTTATTGGCTTTCTCGCCTCCCAGTAAAGCTGTATTTTTATACACTTTATTTCCTCCACAATCCCCAGCATGCACAGTTCCTGCTGGGCCTTCACAAATTAATCTCTGAGATTTTTTCCTTGCGTCTTGGGTGAGCAGAGAGCACCATCCATCTCCCTTTGAAATTGGTTGGGCTCCAAATTTCAGCTTTTCCTTTCTCTCTTTTAGGCTTCTGGTCCCGTAGCACTTTCCGGTGTGGATTTGTGGGTGTTCACAGCAGACATTGCTCACATCAGTGTGGAAAGGGAGGTTGTTAAACCCACTTGTGTGTCCAGGACTTCGAGGTGCACTTTCAGAGGATGCTCAGAAAGAACTACAATCTGACTGGGGTGCTGAGGTTAGGTTTAAATTTAGACTTAATCGTCTCTTTTTGCTTGTACAAAATCAAGGGGATGATAATATCTGGAAAATTTGCCTTGCTATGCTTTGTTGCTGCTGCTGTTGTTTTTTCAAACACTTTGGTTGTGGCACATGAGTACAAACACCTAAACCAGGCAATGGGCATTGCAAGCTCCATTCTGGATGTCCTAGGGATGAGGGAAGAGTACATAGGGACAGTAATCAAAGCTTTCATTTTGTCAACCATATTTGAAAGCTGGAGTCACCAAATAGTTTAATGGGAGGATTTGGATGCTGGATAATTTTTTTCCAACCTTTTTAGATGCACTAACTGAAAGAGGGATAATCAAATTTAAGTGACTCTGCTTAATTCACTGGAAACCATATGATCCACCACTGTGACAGCTCTTTTACAAGGCTTGGGCCATTATCCCAAACAATCTGGGACTCCCCATGTACACAACTGTGTAGAGCAGAGAAACCCAGCAGGACTATTTCCTGAAGCTGCTGGAATTTGTCTGATTGCTGTATTTTAAACTACTCACAAACACACTGTTGCTCTGCTCCCAAGTACACCTGTGCTCTAGGATCGAGGTAAGTGTGCTTGAATGCAAATATGGATAACACAATGCAAATTGCTTTAATGAAAGAGAAGCTGCCTCTTTGAGAGCATTGGCAGTACCAAAAGGATCCAGGGTAGTACAACTTCCCAGAATCCAGGAGCTGGCTTTCAGAATTTCACACCCAGACACTCACCAAGGAAGGTGCATTCAGTACACAAACTAGAGGTAAGAACAGTGGAAAAGGAATAGAAATGGGAATAAAGGAGAGATGAAAGGGAAGAGGAGGAGAGAGAAAAGCGAGAGGGAAAGAGGATGCTACGAGAATCAGCAGAAGATTAAACTTGTGTTTGGTCACAAAAGAAGAACTACACTGGTGCAGCCTAGATACAGCAATGTGTATTCATTTAAAGAAAAATGAGTGTGTGAGGGAATGGGTTTAAGCTGACAATGGTTTGGAATGAAAATCTCGAGGCCCCTGCTGTTCCCAACCTGAACCTGAGTGAGACGGGCAGGACATCCCAGTGCTCCCAGGCAGGAAGGTCTGTCCCTGGCCTGCTGCACGATGACTGCGGCTGCACTGGCAACCTGACCCTCTTTTAAATCTTTAATGCTGAGTCTGAAGTGTAAACTGTGATGAAAAATAATCAAGACCCCCTCCATCCTCCCCTCCCAGAAATCCAGAATGAATCCACTTGACAGTAAGTGCACTGGGATTCCCACAGGAATGGCAGGAGAGCCCTGGTGTCCTCCCTGGTAATCAGCAATATTCTTGTCTCACCCTATCACTGTGTGAAGGAGAAACAGTGAGAGACGAGCCCTGTTTGCCCTGAGGCCCTGCTGGGGCTCTTTTCCTGTTCCATGAAGCTCTAAAGCTCGTGCATCATCCCACTGACTTTGGTAAAAATGATGCAAAATTTCACTTTTACTTTGTGGTTTCAAATCCAGTGATCAAATTTAAAAAAAAATTGTGTGAGGAAGAAGTGTGTCAGAGAGAAAGAAGGGAGGCACACTGATTCCTGCTCCAGATGTTTCCTTCACCCTGCCATTTGGTTTCTGCTCTTTCTAAGCACCACGAGTTAATCTTCCACAGTCAAGTAACAAAACCGAGTGACAGCTGCTGCCAACACCTCTCTGCACAGCCCTGGAGGGAGAAGTCTGCTCACAGGTCTGGAGGGTATCGGTGGTGACATCCTGATTTACTGAGACTTGGTTACATCTCTGTGAGGGAAAGGGCTGTCTCTGCCAGCTGGGACACGGAGGCAAAAACAATCACAAGCTGTGTGGCATCATGGTGGGGGTGACATTCTCCTCCATGGCTCCAGGAAGCAAAAAAGGTTGGATTGCAGCACATGCTGCTGGATCCCTGGAGTTCAGCGAGGTGTAGATGACATTGTGACGTTTCTTCTGTAATGAACTGTCTGTGGGGCCAGGCTGGTGTGAAACACTTTGGTGGGGGGCTGGTGACAATGACACTGTCATTTGGAGCTGGATGTTTTCCATGGGGCACTGCAGGCTGAGCAGAGAACTCCACAGGGTCCCAATGATTAAAGTTCAATGTTGGGATCAGCAGATTTTTGTGTTGTCTCTCAGCTTCCACGGTGATGTATTTTAAGGACATTTTTGGCTCTGTATGCCTGTAAAAGCCATCTGCATGAGAGTGATGGAAATGTGTGTTCCTGTCTGGTGTCGTACTCATCCTCGTGGGGCGACTGGGAGGAGGAAGAGGCAGAGCTGGGAGTGGGGAGCTCTTGCTCCTTGTGGATGAGAGGGCAGTGGGGTTACTCCTCACCCTGCCCTTGCTCTGTCCTCAGGCAGCAGGACAGGGCAGGACAGTTTGTTGTCGTAGCAGCTTGCAGAGATATCCCTGAGCCAAAGAGCAGCAAGCAAAAGGATCAGCCTTGGATCATGATGGATGCATGGACAGGCCTTGGACACTTCCAGGGATGGGGCAGTCACAGCTTCTCTGCCAGGGCCTCACCACCTGCACAGCACAGAATTATTCTCCTGATACCTCATCTAAACCTACTCTCAGTGTGAAGCCACTCCCCCTTGTCCTGTCACTGTGTGCTCTTGTAAGAAGTCCCTCTCCATCACTGCAGTCCTGTTTCAGAGCTGGTAGCATGGCAGTGGGGCTCTGGACAGATCTCTGGCCTCCTCCCAGTGCCTCCCTCTGCTCTGGATCTCCTGTACCAGGAGCAGGGAGGGAGCACCAAGCGCTGCCCTTCAGGTGCCAGTGCCAGGAACATGCTGTGGCTGCTGTAGGACTCTGAGCCCACCACCAGACCTCTCAGACAGCTCAGGGAGCATTTCCACTCCCTTTCATTCTCCTTTTTTTTTTTTTTTTTTTTACTCCCCTAAAGGTGATGATGTAGAAGTCGGTGACAAACACAAGAGTAAAGTTGGATATCCTGCTCCCAGGATATGCTGTCCCTTCCAGCACTGGATTACCTCTAAACTGATGGATGAGGAGAGACTGCACACAGCTTTTTCCAAGCAGTTTGCCTTCAAATGCTGATTACAGGACAGCAAAGCCACCCAGATTCTTGCCATTTCCTTTCAGGCCCTTTGCTGCCTGGAGGACACAGCTGGAAGACCTGTGAGTCTGGGCCGTGGTGCTGTGGCCAGGGAAGCACAGCAGGCTCGTGCAGGAATGAGAATTCCAGCTCTCCCTTGTCTGGCTGGCAGCGTGAGGCAGCAGCACGCCCTGCTCAGTGCCTGTGCTGGGGAAGCTGCAGCTCTGCACTCTTGTGTGAATCCTTTCCTGCAGGGTCAGAAGGTCTGGAGTGAGATAATCTAGGCTGATGCCAGTTTTCTGCTCTGTTGGTTTTCCTTGTAAACCCATTACCCAGGACTGAGATGGATGCTTTCCCATAAGAGCTTTACGTTGAGGCAGATTCCCCATCCACGTTGAGATTTCTGGGTCTGACCCTCCCCAGTTTCCAGATGTCCCAGAGACATTAGGAGCAACACAGGGAGTGCAGGAGGAGGAATGAAACTCTGTTGTGTTCCTTTTTTCCTCGGTGTTGTCAATTAAACGGGATTTATGTGTTATTTCTCTGTTCTGTAATTACCCCCTGGGATTTATTTCAGATAGCTGGAGAAAACAATGTATCTCCAGAACTTTCTGGCTGCTGGGAGGAATTATTGCTGCTCCTCCTGGTTGTGTAGCAAAATCCAACTCCTTTCATTACTGGCTTTACCTCAGTGAAGCAAGAGAGGGTGTCCATTGTAATTTTGCTCCCTTTCAGGAGGGGACATGAGAGATGGCCCTGGACATGCCAGGTAGGGTGATTCTACAGGACAAATGTAACCACAGGTCACAGAGAGCATTCATTAACCCCTGTGTGTCAGGCTGTGAGAGCTCCCCTGTGCTTGCCTGCAGAGCCAGACTTCACAGCAGAGAAGTTGTCATTAGAGATGATCGAAGGCCAATCTGTTGTTTCTGATTAAACACTCACTAATGATGGTCTGATGTTACAGGTTTTTTGGGGTTTTTTGTGTGTTTTGTGTTCATTTCAAAAGCAAAAAAAAGAGATATTTTCTTTTTCTACTTACACTTTGAAACCTGTGATTGACTGGCACTTTAAGAGGATATGTGGTTGCTTGGTTTTTTTTCAAAGCTGAGGGGTGGGAGAGGGATTTGTTTGCATGTGAAGGAGGGCTTGACAAAAAAAAAAGAGAGAAATATTGACATGATTTAGGTAACACACACTGTAAACAAGCTGCTAGGTTTTGCTCACAATAATTTACACCCATTCCTCTGCAGAGCACAGGCTGTGCATTCCTCCTCATCCAAGACAGAGCCAATCATCCCGACTTGCAGGCTTCCTTGCACGTATTTCTGCCATGTTTGCCCTGAACTTTGGGGCTGATGAAACCCCCCACATCCAGTCAAGCTCTGCTGAAATCACCAAGGGTTTAATACCAGATAACAAATTGGCTTTGTTTTATTCATGTGGAGCTGTGCTTCCTGCAGCTCGGGCTGGGTTTGCGGACAGATTCCCTTCCAGCAGGGCTGTTTGGATCTCAGGTTAGCTGGAGGTCGTGCAGGCCTGCTGCTGGACAGGGAAACCAGGAAAACATGCCCAGAGGGAATGTGCAGCTCCTCGTTACCAACGCAGACAAGTGGTTCTGCCTGCAGCCATCCCACCCAGACAGGGCAGTCAGGGAAAGGATTCCGCTGTCACCCACGCAGGGCCACCCAGAGGTGACAGCAGCTCACAGAGCTCCCTCGGGTGCTGCTGGGCACTCTCAGGGGTTAAACATGTTTGCCCAGGTACTTAGGCCTTGGATAGGGCACATGGATGGGCACATGGATCCTCCCATCCCTTTGGCTGTGCTGGCCCCGAGGTGGGACTGGCACTGTCCTTGTCACTGCTGGTCCTGCTTTAGTCCTGAGGGAGAACAAGACAGATTGTGAGGAGCTTCCTTGGCAGAGGCAGTAGGACAAATTTCTTTGCTCCTGCCTTTAGATGCAGAGCCCTCCTGCTCAGCAGAACACTTCTGCTGGCAAAGGCAGGCTGCAAGGTGCTGCTGTGCCTGTCAAACCTGCCTCGCTTGCTCCAGCCAGAAATTACACTCAAGTTATTTGGCCATAGCTCAGGTCTGAAAGGCACGATATAAACCCAAATTATTCTTTTTCTCAATGCAGTGGCTTTCTGTACCAATCAGGCCCCAAACAGGCCCTCCCCAAGGGCTGTGGCCCCAGGCCATGGGTCACAAGTCCCTCAAGGCTGCACTGGCCTTTCCCCATGATGAATGTCACTATTTACCTTTCTCTTTCTTGGTTATTCTTCCTCTGCTTTTCACAGAATCAAAGGCTGGTTTGGGTTAGAAGGGACCTTAAAGGTCATCCTGTTCCAGCCCTCCATGCCTTCCTGGAAGGGACACCTTCCACTAGCCCAGGTTGCTCAGAGCTCCATCCAGCCTGGCCTTGAACATCTCCTTTTGGGACATTCCAAAGTTTGCTCTCCTTACAGCTCCACACTCTTGTGTTCTGCCAGTTTTGGGAAAGGCACCGTCGTGTCCCAGAGGGCAGAGAGAAAAGGAGATGGCTGGGGGGGACAGAGTTTTACCTTCATCAGTGCTTGGGGAGGGCTAAAGCAGCGATGGTGGATGAGGTTTTACATTCATTGCAAAATCAGGGGGAGAGGGGCCCACAATTTCTGACTTTGGTGTTTGTTTCTATTTATTCCTCTAAATTAAAGAGGAATTCAACCCTGTGCTGCCTCCAGGAGTTCAACCCTGTGCTGCAAAGGTTACTCTTGCTATTAAAATTCTAGAAATGAGAGTTGTTGCTGAAGTTTCCTGCTAATTATCTCAGAAGATGATGCTCACATTTATTTGTCATTCTGAATGGGGCTTCATTCAGAAGTTCTTGTAACAAAAAGTGCTGTTTGCTTGTTAGAAATAACTGACTGACTCGAAAGGTACCTGCGAGCAGCAAGAGAGAGAACAAACAACTTTTTTTTATTATTATTTCCACATGAAAATGAAAGGTCCAAATTAAAGCTCTGGCATGTATTTGTTGAAGTCTTCATAAACAGTGCTCATACCACAATTGTAATTACAAATACCACATCTGTGAGATCCTTCTTCTGTCCTCATGCAGCGTTTGCAATATTAATGCTTGTTTCTGAAAGTGTTCGGGTTGAGGAGCTTCAGGCATTTTTGCTTGTTGTTATTTCCCCAGAAGTGTCAACGAGGTAATAAGTTCTTCTGGTTTTAACACCTCTCTCCCTCTTTTAAATGTATCTATAAGTAACCATCAGGCTTTCTGGGAAAAACTATCATTAGTGTTCTCACCTAAACAAATGAATAATGACCTGGCAGTTTTCAAGTTCCCCTTTAAGCCACTGCCTTATATTTTCTTTCATATGGGAACTCCTGAGCCAAATTCAGTAGGGTCAGGAGCTCTCTACAATGAAACTGTGCAGAGTAAATGGTGGCAGAATAGCAGTGTCTCACAGTCCATATTGCAAATCAACGGGGAAGCTGACACCCTGAATTGGACTGTTTGCTGAATAACAGATCTGGAATGGATGTCAATGTACTTTCCCCCCTTGGAAAAAAACACTTTCATTTCAACTGAGGTGAAAGCATTGTTTCCTTCAAATAATCTGCTGTAAAAAGTAGATTCCCAAGCCCACAATATTCGTATTTCAATACAAATTAGATCTGTAAACAAAAACTGGGCAAAAATAAGTAAATAATTCCAGAATTCTGCTGCAGTTCACAGATTTATCCAGGAGCTGGGGGGAAGGACTCCTCAGGCAGGTCCAGAGAGTGCCTGGAAAAGCTGGTGTCTGGAAAAAAGAAACACATCACTTGGCAGCCTCTTTCTCTGTCCTCAGGGTCTATCGGCTGTGAAAAATTCCTCCACTGCTTTGACATTTGCCTTACTCTACAAACAGAAACATTCAGGTTTCTGTCTTCACTCCCTATGTCATTCAAACCCACAGAGGGAAAGGAAAACCTCTGCCTCATGCTGGGTAGCGCAGGAACAGCTGGCAAAAGTCATCTCCTGGGGAGATTTAGGGTGGAGATCAGGAAAGGTTCTTCCCCCAGAGGGTGCTGGGCACTGCCCAGGCTCCCCAGGGAATGGGCACAGCCCCGAGGCTGCCAGAGCTCCAGCAGCGTTTGGACAGCGCTGCCAGGGATGCACAGGGTGGGGTTGTTGGGGGTCTGTGCAGGGCTGGGGTTGGACTGGGTGATCCTGTGGGTCCCTTTCAACTCAGGATGTCCTGTGATTCTGTGGTCTGCCACTGCCTGCTTTATGTGCTGTGGAAGGGGGATGGATTTTATTGGGTTTGGTTCTTGTTTGTGTCGTGTAGCCAGTCTGAAATCTGGGCTGTTAACGTCACAGCTTTGTGAGCAGAGTTGGAACTGAATCCTGCTGCAGATTGGGTAGAGGGAAGAGAGCAAAGATGTGCCTATGGACAAGAAGGCACAAACCAGGGAGGGTGGGAGTGGAAGGCAGCAGGTCTGGGGGGCCATTGGGAAGCTCCAAAGCAGCCCCAAGGAGCTGCAGCAGGAGCTGAAGGGTCAGAGGTGGAAGAGGCTACACCAGGCATGGGCAGCCAGCAGCTGTAAACCCGGCTTATCGCTGTTGAGCCGATGTTGAAACAAGAAGAGGTTGAGATCAAATGGCAAAAGAGGTTAATTTATTTATTAAATTCAGCTTTTATATACAAAATGGACTCTCACATGACTGGCCACAGCCATCCGCCCCCTAGGGCTGATTGGATGGAATTCTGACTGTCTGTTTTGAAAACAATTCAGCCAAAACATGAGCTTATCTTTATATTTACAGTTTCAAAGAGAAATCTCCCATGGGAAAGCAGACTTGTGCTGTCACACTGGCTGTCACCACTCCTTGGAGTCACATCCAGACATTGGCTCTGTATTTCCAAACCAAACCTGTGGTAGCACTTCTCAGAGAGGTCGGACCCAGGGCTCCTTAGGAAAAGTGGCAAGTGGCTCACACAGTTTTTTCCCCCGTGACTTTGGATTCAATCAGGACTTTAGGCAAACCATCCTTTCTTGCTTCTACCTCCTGTAATCTGTTGTTGCTATTTCTCTTTGTATCAGGTCAACATTGAGAGAAGCTGGAGCAGATCTTGTGCAAGATTTCCTCTCTCATATGGCGAATTGCTCTGCTTCATATGTTGGTTGGGTGGTTGATGAAGAACACCAGGAGGAAAAAAAGCAATTACATCCAGCACAGGCACTCACAGCTGGCATCACAGCCATGTGTTCACAGTGATGGTTGCAGTACTGCTGGGAAGCCATAACATTTACAGTTTCCAGTCATGTCAAACCCTTCCCAGTTAAAGCCAGAACGTTTTTGTCTTCAGAGTTAAACCCCCAGATCTGGGCTTTAAAGTCCCCACATGTCCCAAGTCTCTCTTAGGGAGTGGGGCAGACACACCGTGCATGGCGAGAAAATAAAATTGCACAGGTTCATGTGAGGCTCATCTGCTTCAATTATCTTTTTTCTTGGGCAATTACCATCTTCAGCTGGATCTTTCCAGGTTCCCTGCTCCTGCCACCCACGTTTACCGTGGACAGCCGGATTTCTCACCTCGGCTGCGCGCTGCTCCCACTTGACATGTTGTCAAATGAGTGCTCCAAAAGTGAAAACAGCACGAAATCTCTGCAGTGGATTAAATGACTGTTAGCAGGTAACTCCCAATTAGACTGTGTAGGTAGGCAAAAGGCAAGGAAAGTTAACACTTCACAGGTCGCCGTGATGAAAGGTTGGTGATGTTCGGCAATGGAGTAAAAATGCTGAAAAAAGTATGGCAATCTTGAAATGCATTGCTCTTCCTCCCCTCCAGGTTTGGGGCATTTCTCAAAGGCTGTTGGTTGTTTAGGTTGGATATTAGGATAAGGTTCTTCCCCCAGAGGGTGCTGGGCACTGCCCAGGCTCCCCAGGGAATGGTCCCGGCCCCAAGGCTGCCAGAGCTCCAGGAGCGTTTGGGATGCCCAGGGTGGGGTTTTTGGGGGTCTGTGCAGCACCAGGAGCTGGACTTGATGTACTTCGTGTGTCCCTTCCAGCTCAGGATATCCTGTGATTGCTTCCCCATCTTCTGTCCCCTCTGCTTTCCCTTCCCCCTCTCCCGTCTCACTCCAGTGACACAATGAAGTCAACACTGTCAGTTAAGAAATGGGGTGTAAGCAAACATAAAGTAATGTTTAAAGAATACAGATGAGACTTTGATTTTCTTGTAAATCATTTTGGATGCACTTCTGGTAGGTTTACAGCACACAGGATCTCTGCTGAACTGCAGAAGACCTGCACCTTTAGTGCCACTTCCATAGAGACTGCCCACAGCCATGGGCCTGGCAGGTCTTTCCCAGGGATGTGGATGGGATTGTATTGCACTTGTTGAGGCCAGACTGCAGATCCCCAGCTGTGCTTTCTGCCATCAGAGAACCACAGAATGGTTTAGGTGGGGAGGGAACTTAAAGCTCATCCCATCCCACCCACTGCCATGGCAGGGACACCTTCCACTGTCCCAGGCTGCTCCAAGCCCCGTCCAGCCTGGCCTTGGACACTTCCAGGGATGCAGGGGCAGCCACAGCTGCTCTGGGCACCCTGTGCCAGGGCCTCCCCACCCTCACAGGGAACAATTCCTTCCCAATATCCCCCCTACCCCTGCCCTCTGTCAGTTTGAAGCCATTCCCCCTTGCCCTGGCACTACATCCCACAAGAAAGGTTGGGCAGCTCCTGGCTGCTGCACAAAGCCCAGGAAAGGGTGGCTGCCAACCTCCAGGTTTTCTGCTTCATCTTTGCCTGTAGGAGCATATGGATATCTGAACCTTGCACCATTAAATTAGTGCAACCCTTTGGCCTGGGAAGGAGGGATTTGTTCACACAGACAAGTGAATTATTAATACAATTTGCAGGAGGTAACCTCACTGAATCACTCACAGGGCTGCTTCTTTCTCTGTGTGTAGGGCTGCAGCTGCAGCAAGGTTAATACAGAGCATCCATCATTTCCATTAATAGATGGCAGAGATCTTTGGATCCCTTGTGTGGTCTGCCTTTAATTATTTTTTAAGGTGGCCTCTGCATATTTCTTTGCAGTGAAAGCTGAGGTGGAGGATGGAGGTCAGGTCTGTGGACTGACTGATTAAACCTGCCCATCACACCTTCTGTACAGGGATCTTTCCAATGCAAGTAATACCTTGTAGAAGGAGAAACAGATAGGAAAATTGTGCTGGTCCAGCCTGTATTTGTGAGGAGGCAGATTTCAAACGGATTTTTTTTTCTCCATCCAAAATGTATCAGGAACACTGAGCTGCCTTTTGTGACTCCAAATCCCACGTGCACCAGAGATGGACAGAAGAGCACTACTGTAGATATCCTTTGTTACTGCCCTGTTAGTGGTCAGGACTGCCCTCAACTCTTCAGTTTCATAATATAGTTTATAGTGCAAGTTATGTGTTTAAAAGGGCGTCTGTTCCATGAGAATGAAATTACATTCAAAGATCTGTGTTGCTTTCATCTGTCCTCATGTTGACTTCCCAAGAGTCACACCCCGTGCACATGAAACACAAAATATCTGGTGTTTAGATTGTCACATTTTTATCTCGTGTCTTTTACAGCAATATTAACATGCAGTAGTCCATCCAGAACGTTTCTTTCGTATGTGCTGCTCTGACCAAGAAAGAAATGGTTCATGTGAGCCCTGTGTGTGCACAGGTACATAGGAAAAGCAAAGAAGGAGCATTAAAAGTAGCAATCTAATAAATTCACTCTACATATATAAACCATACAAGTATTACGTGGAGAAGAACAGCAGGAACAGGAGCCCTGGCCCAGACAGAAGGAGAAAAGAAGGGAAAAGCACTGGAGGTCAAACTCAGGTTTCTGTGGTAGGTGTGGCCCCTGTTGTCATGGATTTAAGGCTCTTTGTATTTGCCTTTACAAAGGCCAGTGAGGTACAGCTGGATCCAATCTGTTACAGATGATCATGCCAAGGGTGAGAAGCAGTGGAAAGGCCTCAGATTTATTCTTGACTCACTCGTTCTGGCAGCCAGAGGAGCCAGGAGTGTTTGCACTTGTGCTCAGTGCCCAGTTCAGTGTGTGCCATAGAGCTACAGGCCACATGTGCAGCTCCACCTTGGAGCAAAAGGGCTCTTCCATCACCCTCTGGAAAGGCAGGAGAACAGGGTGTGTGTGGAGACATCCTGAACAGTCCTGCTCTGAACCCAGCCAAGGTGTCAGAGCACCAGCACATCACTGCTGAGCCCAACCCTGGCGTGCTGAAGGCATCTCCTGATACAATTCCGTGAGGGACATCTGTTTTCACTCTTTCTGTCTCTATCTCTGTCTCCCGTCAATAAAATAATGAGAGAGATGCGTGGCTGACAGGAATCTGGTGAACAGCGTAGAACGTTCTCATCACATGATGAACTAAAAATCGCTTTATAGAGCCTTGGGAGCTACCTCAGCTTTCCTGGCTGGAGCTGTGGTTGTCTCCTGGTGTGTTTCACCTGCTGCAGCTCGGGGTGTCACGGAGCCTGAGCCACCTTGTTTGCAGAGGCTGTGTCTAATCCACTGCTCTGATCACCCCAGCTCAGCAGCTACTCCCACACCACTGGATAACATCCAACCTCCAGTGAGCACAGGCTGCTGAGGGGTCATTAAAATTCCTCCTCAGTGCTGATCATTAAACAAACCATACAAGAGGCAGACTCCATACCTGGGAAAAGTGGCACGTTAATGGAGATGCACCCAGCATAATTGCTGCCATCCATCACCCCCGTCCCGCTGCTATTGACAAAGTGCAGCTAAATATTTAAATAAGCCATTTTTCTTCAGAAGCCAAAGGATTAGGTGCAGCCAAGTTTCCCAGTCTAGTCAGCAAACGATACAAATCCAAGGATTAAACAGGATTTGCTGGAGTGAATGAGAGCTGCTTCTGCATTATGCTTTATGAAAAAATATTCTTTGCTGCCAAATCTGTTGCTTGGGGCGAGAAGGGGTGGAGAGACAATTCTCCTTCCTACTGGAAGCAAGAAAAATAGAATTAGTTTCTCTTTACTCGACACTCTTGATTTACTTTGAGTGTGTAGTTGAAGGAAAATGCGGCTTTCCCAAGCTCCATTAGACACCTACACTTCTTCTAAAAAGCAAAACATATGAAATGAAGATGTAGGTGTTGCAAGGCTCTGTGCATCTGTTTTGCTTCAGGGTGAGCTCCTTGGAAGGTTTGCCAGGTTGCTCTCAGTAAAACAGAGGAGAAATGCTTGCTGAAGTAATTTTTACTTGGATACCTTTTGGTATGCTGCAGTTTCCCCACATCTGGGGACAGGTATATTGAATTTATTGGGTGAGATAGGAGATCCTCATTGAAGCACTACAGGTACTTGTAGAGGGAGGAAAGAAGGATTTACTAACACAAAAAGATATTTTTGCTGGGGCTGGTTGGGAATTTTTTGAGCAAAATTCCCTTTCATTTGAAATGTCTCGGCTCACGAAAAGTGAATGAAGTTATTCACAGGAAAAATTGGTATTGATTTTTTTGTTTAATAATCCAAGTGTAAATTTCTAGGCTTTTGTTATTGCTTTTTTCCAGCATAAAATAACTTGGGTTTATTCATTTGTCCTTAAACTTAATAATAATATGGATAAAAAACCAAAACAAACCAGAGGAACGGACTGAACTGAGCTGATTCAAATTAAATTCAACTTGAAATATTTGAAAAGACCCAAACCATGAAAGGCAAAAATCTTGAGTTTTCACCACTGATGTGAGTTAGAAGCTTTATATTGATTTTAATGTCGATATCTCCCATCATTCTTCATGGGATAGAAAAAAATCGGTTCCTGGCGCTTCTTAGTGGTCAACTCAGTTTGGCAGCTCACAGGAGTGATTTGTGAGTTATGTTTTTTCTGGAAGTGTGAAATCCCTTTAAATCCTGCTTTTTCTGATGGCTGCATGTTGGTGGAGGGAGGAAGGAGAGGTTTGTCTGCAGTGATAGCAGAAAAGTTTGCACATCTTGGCATTTCTCAGGAAGTGCCCCAGATTTGTTGGTCTGACTGATGTGGAAACCATGGAAAAGTTCTGTCCATTCACTTTAGGCAAGGTGTGAATCTCCAGAGGAATTGTCATAAATGAGTTGTCCAGAGTTATTCAGCCTCTGCAGGACTTGGGAAGACTTTTTCTCCCACCAGGTTATTTCTCTTTACATATTCACAATAATTTCCTGCAGAATCTGAACTCAGATAACATCTGGTCACAACTCTGTTCAAGATAAAAATATGACTTCTCTCCCTGGTGCATCTGTCCAAGGATTGCATGTGCTCTCCTTGTCAGATCAAATGTTACATATTTTTCCCCCTTGAATCAATCAATGTCAGGAATCTGAGCCTCATGCCCATCTCTAGGGAAAGACAGCAGCATTTATAAATCATGGAGAAAAAAAAATTAAAACAGTAAGATAAATATTTTTCAGCTCAGGCTTGCAAGGGACTACAGAGTGAATATTTTCCCTTAAATTATGAGAAATAAAACTGTTCTACCCTTACATCATAGAGAGAGGGTTTGGTGGAAATTAAGTAGATTATTCATTATGGCTTCATTGAAATTCTACTAAGATGTCTAAAAATCCACAAGCCTGTTGCTTTGCAAGTGAATTCAGTGTTTCATCTTTGTGAATTGATAGTGATACATAAATGTCAGCTTTATTGAGCATGTCTCCAGTGCCTGGCTATCCAAACAGTATTAATTGACTCCCTAAGTCCTGTTCCAGCATGAATTTGTACTCATTTTTAAACCTGCATTAGAGCAGTTGCTGCAGAAACGCAGGATGGAAACATGGTGCACGTTTTTAGCAGAGAGTAATTAACCACTGAAATAAATTACCCGGTGGCAAGGTGGATTCTCCATCATTTGACGTCCCTAGCTCGAGGCTAAATGTCTTTGTGAGAGACGTGTGGTAACAACAGGAGCTGCAAGCCTGCGGCTGTCAGAACATGTTTGTGTATTTACAATTCTGCTGAGCAGGGTCTGTAGGAGCGTTATCCCTGTTCTGCACCCCAGCTGCAGGAACTGCTGGTGGCACACAGCTCTCCTGACCTGCATTTACCTGTTCTGTGGAAGATTCTCAGGAAGAAATTCTCTCCTGTGAGGCCCTGGCACAGGGTGCCCAGAGAAGCTGTGGCTGCCCCTGGATCCCTGGCAGTGTCCAAGGCCAGGTTGGACAGGGTTTGGAGCAGCCTGGGACAGTGGAAGGTGTCCCTGCCCATGACAGGGGTGGCACTGGATGATCTTTAATGTCCCTTCCAACCCAAACCATTCTGTGATTCTGTGTTACCCACAGTGAAACCAGATGACCAAAGCATTGATGCCAAAAGGATTTTTTGCTATTTCTTTTTATACCTGTTACACAGTTCTGTGTATCCACAAGTATCAGCATGCACACTTGTACTTCTCTAAGTCTGATAACTCAGCATAGCTCCAAGGTCCTGTAGGGCTAAGAGACCAAACATCCTACTGTCTTGAGGAGCCACGGCTCCCCTCAGTAGAACATGTTCTGTAAAGTTATTGGCCCCCGGGGAGATCAGGTCTGTAAGCTGTGTGTGTGAGTGGGGTGGGGGGTTACAGAAGAGGGAGGGGTACAGGAGAAGAAGAACAGCAGAAGAACAGAAGAAGAAGAGAACAAGAGAAGAAGGAAGAAGAGCATGCATGCATGGTGGGCTTTGTGACGTGATGTATCAGAACAGGATCCTGTTAAAATACTGAGGTAAATGACCCTCGACCCTCTAACCTCCAACTGTGTCTAGTGTTCATTCCTGAAACCAGGAGAAAAGGCATCAGCATGAGCTTGCTTTGCTCACTGTATTTCTCATCTGAGCTGAGCAGAACACGAAAATCTGTTGAATGTCACCAAAATGGAAAACGTTTCAGAAATACCTCAAGCAGATTTTTTTTTTTTAATCTTATTTTGACTGAAGGAAGTCTGGCAAACCTTGATGGGGGTTAGCCTGGAAAAGTTGTCAATTGGCAAAAATAAAAACTACTTTGGATTCCATCTCCAGGAAGGAAGAGGATTTCACATAAAAAGTGGAAGGGAATCAGAAACCCTCTCTCATGTGGTTCCTGTTTGCTGATGCCCTGTGTGTGTGCACCTGGGTGAGAAGACAGTGAAAGGAAGGGAGCAGGTAAAGCACAACAGTAAAGGGAGGGGTGTGGTGCCACTTTCAGGTGCTGAGCCTCACCTGGGGACAGCAGGAACATCCCAAAGCCACGTGTGAGGAGCAGCAGCAGCAGCTCCTGTGATCCCCGTGTCACATAAGCCTGTCTCAGCCTCCCCGAAAGCTGGCAGATAATGTGATTAAACAATAAACATTTTGTCACAGTAATGAATCCTGGCATCCATCTTTCTGATATGATTAAATCAATCTGGAGACAAATTCTTCATTTCTGACACCGGGTCACTGCACAAGTACGCAGGTTGGGTTTTGCTCTTTGTTTGTTTTTATTTAAATACTGAGTTAAGCAAGGTGCTACCAGCAGTAATGAGGTCACTCTGGATTAATTCCTACCTTGTAAATGGCAGGGACAACAGAGTTTTTTTGTTTGTTTTTTTTTTTTTGCTCAGCTGTGGATGTTCACGAGTCTCTGCCTGGCAGAATGGGGCTGGTTCCTCTCTCCAAGGGAACAGGGGACACTCACCCTGCGTGCACAGACACACAGAACTGTGCTCTCCCCTTTCCCTTGGTATTCCTTGCCTCCACTCACCAATAATGCCATGCACAGCCCTGAGTAGCTGCACTGGGTTCTGCCATAAGGCACACAGGGAGCTGTTAAGGGGCCATATAATTATTGCCACTGATGAAAAGTCCCTTTCACGGTAGTTCTACTGCTTGCAGGTGAAAGAAGGCTCTGAAAATACCCCATCAGCCATTCACAATTAACTTGGTTATGGATGGCATTCCATAAATATTTAAAAACACTGAAGGAGAAGTAATAAATGGTTGATTTGTTTTCTTGACTGCAGCTGCTGCAGGCTGGCGCTCTTTGTGTATAATTCTTTATTCCATTTAGCACCAATGGATATATCTTCTCCTGCCTCCCCCTCCTTTTAAACTTTTATCATCTCCTGAAACCTGTTTTCAGGTTCTTTCCTGGCCACTGAGCTTGGCTGGAGGATCTGGGGTGATAAAGTCTTGGCTCTGCCATCTGTGGAATGCACTGCCGTTAACTGGTGCTCACATCTACACTCACCCCTTCTCCAGACACCTTGTAAAGCCAAAATAATCTGCACTTTCCTGCCCTCATCTGGGGCTTCTTTTCATTCATCATTGTCTGCAACTGCCATTTGCATCCAGGTGCAATTCCCAGGAGCTCAATTGTCAACAAATGAATTTTGTCTTAAACTGGTCCCTACTTTCTCTTTGGTAGCCACTGCAGTAATTCATAGGGCACAGATTGCAAATCTGGATATAGGTTTGAAAAGAGAAAAAAAAAAAAGTGTGATCAACAAGAAATTGTAACTTTTGTGCTGTTAAATCAGCAAGCAATGCTGCTGCACAGCTTAAAAATAACTGTCCTTGTCCTTTTTCACTTCCAGCAATAGTTTTGGACTCTTCCAATCACTCAGTTTGCTTTCCTCTGGGCTGGCAGGGGCATCAGCTATTGTAAAGAATAGTCCATCCAGAGGGATATATCTCCTCTGAAGGGCAAGATTATTCTTCATTTCTCTTAAAGAAAAACCAAAAAAAAAACCTCTGAAAAAGGGAAATGTTTGCTAAAATCCCCTTCAGATTTGCTGTATGTGTGTTTGTGTTGGTTTGTGGTGCACTTTTCCCTTCCTCCAGCCCTCGGGGCACTGAGGGCTCCTCACCTTCGAGTTAAAAAGGAAAGATCAATAATAGCCATAAGCTCTCTCACTTTTGTAGTGCTTCACCAGCCTTTTCATGAAGAAATCTTCCCTAATATCCAATCTCAACTTCTTCTGGTGCAACTCGAGGCCATTCCTTCTGCTTCTGTAGCTTGTTACTTATGAGAAGAGGCCGACCCCACCAGGCTGCACCCTCCTGTCAGGGCTTTGAGAGGTCTCCCCTGAGCCTGCTTTTCTCCAGGCTGAGCCCCCTCCAGCTCCCTCAGCTGCTCCTCACCCAACCTGTGCTCCTTCCCCAGCTCCATTCCCTTCTCTGGCCACGCTCTGCACCTTCTTGCAGCGAGGGGCCCAAAACCAAACCCAGGATCTGAGCTGTGGCCTCAGCAGCGTTGAGTGAAGATGGACAGTCACAACATTGGTAGTTAAACACACTCAGCTGGGGAAGGAAAATGCTGATGGAGCCACAGGATGGGAGATTCTGTCAGAGAGGATGATGGCTCTGGGGTGGACTGGAGGGTCATGGTGGGTCAAAGGGAGATCTCAGCTCTGTGTACATGGAAAGAATCAAGAGGAATTAGAGGAGTAACCTCATCCCTGTCCTGAGGACTGAGTGATGGCTGCTGGAGACTTGCACCCACCTGACACTGACTCCTCAGGAGTGCCTGGAAGTCTTACACAGACCTCAGGGGAAGGCTGGGAAAATGACTGGGGGCGTGGGAAACGAGCTGCATGACCTGAAGCACTGAGAACTCTATTCATTATCTTATTAAAAGATGGAGAGGAGAAGTTTATCGTTAGTTTTAAGAGTATCTACATGGAGAGGAGTCTTGAGAGTAAAGGGCCTTTTGACCCTGCAAAATAGAGCCTAACAAGAGGGCTGGAAAAGGAGTGTGGAGAAATTCAGCCTTGAAATACGACAGCATTTCCCAGCAGAAAGTCACCGAGCAGAGCAGGCGCTGGGCTCGCAAGCAGATTGTGTGTAATGAGGTTTGGTATCTTAAAAGAAAAGAGTTCCCATCCAATTTGAGTGAGAACCTCTCTTCCTTGTGCTGGCAGGAGCCAAGATTGCTGGGATGCCCGTGCTGCTGCCAAACCTCTGAGCCACAGTCCCACAGCTCCAGCCCTGTGCTGCTGCCTTCTGGCCTAAACTCACAGTCTGTCCTCCCCAGGGCAAAGAGCAGCGAGCTGGAGAACTGTCACAGGCACCAAGGGACCAGAACATCTGACCTCTGCCTTCTTGCTTTTATTTGATGGTTTTTGAACTTTAGTTGAGCTCCAATCCTGGGCATTTTAAACAAATTTGAACTTTTCCTTGCACAGTAGCAGGAGCCAGGGAGAAGAAACAGAAAACCATGCTCTTCCTTGGAGACTATTTTCATTCCCAACTATATATGTGTAGGCATGAATGGAGGCACCAGGCATGAATTTAACCATTTCCCTGGAAGGGGTTTTGTAAATAGCATTAGCAGGTAGAAAACGATGGATGTGACTCCTTATCCACCAAACCCTACTGCAAAGTGGAAGCACCACGTACTGATCTGTAGAAGGGAAACCAGAAAAAGGGGGACAAGACAGGCCTTTATTTAGATTCAGTTCTTTGTTCTTTCCCCTTTTTTCCCACCATTTCACTTGCTCAACAGCTTAGATCTAAACAAGCTATCAATACACCCCATTGCGTTACACCAGGGACACATTTGACCCATTTATTTTTAAGTGCTCCCGCTCTCTTTTTAGTCTCTGCTCCACTGTGAGCTATAAAAAAAGCAGCTTCATTAAAGCAAAAGGTATTAGAAAAGGTGCTTGTGTGTAAAAGAACTAGTCAGGAGCTAATGGGATCTTTCAGGGGATTTGACTGTACCAGTGATAATTGAAACAAACAGACCTCAGTGGTCTAAACTAATTCAGAGGAGCTGTATTTGTGTTTTTTATTGCACAGGCAGTAGTTCAGCACTCTGCAGCTCCCCACTGGCATTGAGAGACACTTGCAGCTGTTCTCCTCCCCTGCTCCCAGCGCTCTGTGGAGCTCATGGGGGGCTCCTGATGAAGAGCTCCAGGGCTCCGGCTGCACCAGGCACAGGACTCAGCATCTGCCTGGGGAATTTCACCTCTGTTCAGACTCCATCCAGCCCCAACTCCCAAGGTGAAATCCAATTTAGGTCGGTACATTTGGGCACTAACAGCTGCAGCTCAGTGGTGAACGCTTTGTTTTATTTCTGCTGGGCTGGTGCCTGTTGGGTGTAACCACACCCTGCCGGGGTGACCCCACTGCAGGAGGGGAGAGGAAATTGAGATCGAAATGGGCAAAACTTTGGTTCAAATAAAAATAAATGAAAACACAAGAAAAACTAAAGACTTTTGGCACTGATTTTCTCTGCTGCCGCTCTCACAGAACAAGGAGAAGCAGGGTATAATGTAAGATTTTCAAACTCCTAACTACCTATCAGCATAATAAATTTCATGTAGGTCTTTTTCTTAAAACACTCTGTGTGTGTGTATTTACAGCTGTTTCTCTGATGCACTTTTGGCAGATTACATTGGAGAAAACTGTTTTAATGTGGGGCCAAGGGAAATCTCCCACCTTGTGCTGCATTGTCCTGTCTTGGAAAGTGAATTTCCTCAGACCTTGTCCTCTCCTGGGGACTGCTCCCAGGGAGCCAGGACTGGGTTTCGTGTGGAATCAGGGACTGGACTTTGTGTGGAATCAGGGACTGGATTTTGTGTGGAATTGGTGACTGGACTTTGTGTGGGATCGGGGACTGGATATTTTATGGAGTTAGGGATTGGATATTACATGGAATCAGAGACTGGGGATTTTATAGAATCAGGGACTGGATATAGTATACAGTCAGGGACTGGGGATTTTATAGAATCAGGGGCTGGATTTTGTACAGAATATTGGGTCTGTTGGTGCCACCTACATCTACCTGGGTCCAACGTGCCCACTACAAACCTGAGCCCTTCGTGGAGGTTTTCTCTCCTTTCAGATGCTGTGTGCAGCTGCTGTGAGCAAGGGAAGCCATCCCTGACCTTTTGAAACCCATGCCTTCCATCACTCATCTCTCACTAATTGCTGCTGCAGTTCGTGGCCCTGCATGGAAGGGAGAGTGGGACGAAGCTGCCCTTGTGAAATATAAATTATTTTAATTACAGTCAACAAGCACTTAATGGGAAACATGGTGAAAAAAAAAAAACCAATTCCAGATGGCTTTTTTTAGCTGCATCTATAAAATTCACATTTTGGCAGTGCAAAAGCTGGGTGTGCTTGTGGGGGGGTTACTGAGGGTCTGTAGGCTCTGGAGCTCACACAGGGCACTCCTGCTTCAGTGAGGACTGTCCCCTCAGAGAACAGGCAGGCTTGCAGGTTTTGGCAGATATAAGTAGGGAAATGCTAAAAATGCAATCTAATATTTATAGAATTATAGAATCATAAATAGTTAGTGTTGCAAGGCACCATTAAAGGTCATTTAGTCCATTTAGCTGTTTCGTTTTTTGGTGTTTAGTTTCTCTTTTTTATTCTTTGCTTTTTGCATTTGGTAGATGGGTATCAATATCAAATATTTTTCTGCAGCCAAGTAATAAACTTCCCTGCAGGCTCAAGATAATCTGACTTCACACCACTGATACCTTCTTTTTGAAATAATGACTTTCCTCTGCAGCAAGGTTCATCAGGAAGGGTGCAGGAACTAACCTAAAGCCCTGGCTTGTAGTTAATTCCTATTAGATAAAGTTTTTAAGCACATTTATTTACTGAAAGCCCAAGATCTGCGTTGGTCTTTGCTGAATAGGGATTGATTTAAACTTGTGCTTGAATACCTTGTGGAAGGGGGCTCATACACAGAAATACACAGCTGGAATTTCTCCTCATTTGTACTGATATGAATGAGGCACAAATTCCCTGAAACTGGCGCTGCACATGGGAGAAGAATCAGGTCCTGGGCATTTTAGAAAATAGCTGTGAATATTTCAATTGTCTTACAACACTAACCTGCGTTTGTAGGACACTAAACCTATCAGCCACAGCTCTGCTGCAAAAATCAACCCCTCAGCTGCCAGCAGCATGGCCCTGTTCCATTATCCCACATCTCCTTCCCAAAATGAAGTATTTAAATGCTCATGCCATCAAGCTATCAAGTTGGCTGAGCATCCTTCAGAGCTTTCTAACACACAATAGTGTGGCCATCACTTGGTGTCTAATGTTTCATTAAAATGCCATATATCCCCTCTACTTTCTTGGCTTCTCATCTTCTTTAATGAAAGGTTGCAGGAGTTTCGCTTCCAAATGGTTACTTTACCAATGACAAAAAAATGAGGAGGTAGGATCCTATTGTAAAATGCTCTGAGGAGGAAATTGGGCATCCTATTCCCTGTAGCACCTCAAGAGCAGGAACATAATGAATGTATTACCCTCCCCAGTACTCATCACGTCTCATTTCTGCAGTTGGATGTGATATTTGTGTTTATGTTCAGCATTTCTCATGTCTCCCATGTACAAGCACATGAGAGGTGCTGGGATTTGACAACAGACACACCAAGCCCCTGGCTTGGGTGACTTGCTGTGCCAGCACAGACTCTTTTTCCCACGAGAAAAATGTTCCTGTTTATAATAAATTTAGTAAACAAGATAAGTTGTTCAGAGCTGCTTTGGGAACAGGCGGGCGAACGCCTGTGGCCAATCAGTCCCGGGGGGTGGAGGGCTGTGGCCAATCCGAATGAGTGCTCATTTTGTATATAACAGCTACATTTAAATAAATAATTCCCTTTTCTCGGCGTTCTCATCTCGTCTGCCCCTTTGTTTCAACATCGGCTCAACAGCGACAACTTTCCTGCCAGGTATTAATTAATGTGACAGAAATATGTGGCTATGTAGGAATTGGTGCAAGCAGCTTCCAGAGTAGCACACAGAGCTGGAGTTTGTTCCTTCTCTTGCCTCTCTGCCCAGTAATGTTGTCCTATGTATTCAAAGAGAATTTCTCATGGGCAATTACCTCTCCATGCTGCGCTTCCTGCCACTCTCAGGAGCAAGCTGAACTCTGGTCTCTGAAAAATAGGCTTGTGGGAGATTCTTTTTTTCCCCCCCCAATCATTTCTGATCCCTGCCTCCCTTTTATAGCCTTGGAAAGGCTACAGCCATTTATACTCTAACTTTTTCCAGTTGAATATTGTGGGTACCTGACTTTGCACATCTCTAATAAGTGGGCAGACATCTGAAAAGCTGCTCACCATTGCTGTGGGTTCATTGACATTTTGAAAATGGGCTTCTTTTTATCATCTCCAAAATGCCTTCCCCTGCAAACATCATACTTAGAATGATTTATTAGCCTTTCTGGAGATTTCTGGGGTTTAATGCCTGCTGGGGAATTTTCCAGGAGATTGCAAGGTTGTGAAAAAATTGCACAGGGATATATGTACGCCTGTATGTGCATATGTGTGTGTTTAGAGCCACAGCTGGCTAACAGCAAGAGGAAAAACTTTTTTTTAAGGTCTGCAAAGAGGAATTGATTTGAGAAGAGATATTTTCACATCTCTGTCAACGCTTGGCTCTTGCTACTTAGACCCATGTGTGACTGAAGCACTCATGGCCTTTGTGCTGAATCCAGGCTCCTGTCCCTGAATCAAGGCACCCAGTGAGTCCCAACAGCTTCCCCAACTGGGAATTCAGCTCTTCTCGATGTACGGGAGCTCTGGTTCCTCATTAGTGGAGTTTTGGTCTGAAATAATTGTTCTTTTACCCAACAAAGAGCAAACTCTCTTGACTCTGAGCTAAGGAGACAGCTGTTGAAAATTCAGATGCTTATCCATCAATGTTGGAAACATAAAAACAGTGACTCCCATATGTCTGTCCAGATTTCCTCCCCATTTCCCAGATGGAAATGCAGATGCTGTACTGTGTTTCCAGAGTCAGCCCACTGAATCCAAAAAAGACATATTTTGGGCCTCTGCAAACTCAAATACCTCTGAAAGTGTTGGTGTGTGCTGTCACAAGACACCCCTGTGCCTGTCTGTCCAGGCTGTCTGAGAGCAGTGGCCCTGCCTGGGCTATCAGTGTCCGAGAAGCTGCACAAGTGTCCAAAAGAGCAGAAAGGAACAGTTCACATCACGTGAAAAATTGTAATTTGAGAGCAAAGGACAAAATGTGGCACATGAGGCTAACAGAGGGCATTTTGGTGAGCTTTTAGTACAATATTTACCTTTGCCATAAATGAAAGGGCAGATTGAGCAGTTCTCTGCATGACCTGTGCTGTTGGGGTGACACGAAGAGGCAAAGTGTGATGGTGCAGCTCTTCCCTCTGCACTACCCCTGGCTCCTGAGAAGGCTTTCTTTAACCTTAACAGGATTTCCAAAGACTCAAAGCTGTCTGGCAGTCTTCTTTTTGAATCCTTTTGGAGATAATCAGGCCGATGAGCTAATCACATTTGTGCTGTATTTAAAAATAGCAGGGTAAAGCCTGAAAAGTGCTGAGCAGCACGATTCACCTGCAGCTTGTTTACAAGGGAGGCGGAAAGGGAAGAGGTGGTGGGCAGCATAGCAAATGGGGATGTCCAGGTGCTTTGCATTTGAATTAGAAAACGAGCTGACCTCCGATTATTCACCTCACTGAGGTTCCTTCGCCGTGGCGGAGGGTGAGCAGGGGAGGAAAGTTGTCTCAGCTTGATCACATCTGAGAGTAAACACCCCAGACTGATCCTCCCTCAGCCCTGTGAGCGGGCTGTGATCTGTGGGATTTATGCTGCACATGATTAGGTGTGAAACGGAGAGAGGAGTTTATTGCAGAGCACCTGGCACGGGCTTGGGGAGTGAATTGATAAAGACGACATGTACATTGTCAGCCTGGCTGTTCTTAATTTATAGAAACCCTGAGAGCCATTACTCAGCTCCACCCGTGCAGTTCTCCCTGCCAAATCCTACTGTATTTATAGGAACAAATAAAAAGGGAGAACTGGTTAAAGACATGCAAAATGCTCAGGTTTGAATGTCTGACAGTTTTTTTCCTTGATGAGAGCTCTTACACCACAAACCAGCTGATGTAGAGGTGTGGAGAATGAATTAATTCTCCAGCTTTCCTCCATTCAGAAATTCCCCTGGGTGTAATATAAACCACTCTCCCCAGTCACATAATTGGGTGCAAAAGTGGAAGGAAAAAGGCAATACACCTAAAATTTCCTAGAACTATTAGAGCACATCACATCCTGAAATAATCACCCTTGATCTCAGTGAGGGCCTGCTCCCAAGGGGGTTAAATCTGTTATTCTGCCTCCCAGGTGCATTTGGAGCTACTCAGGGTTGCAGATCCCTTTGTGCTGCTCTGGTCTGGAGTGCACACAGAGAAGGAAAAGGCTCTGGCTCTCCCTGGTGCTCTGTGGTGTCCCTCAGCCTCCAGTGCCCACAGCCTGGGCCTGGTGAGCTGGACATGAGGGCACCGCACAGGAAAGGGAGGATGTCAGGACAAATCCACAACATCCCAACTGCCCCGAGCCTGGCTGCAGCTGCAGCTCAAGTCGGAGGAGCTCCAGACCCAGGAGCTGTCCCCGGTGAGGAGGCACTGTCCCTGTTAGTTTGGGATGTCCCTGTTAATGAATGTGATCACTCTCCAGCTCACACGTCACCTCCCATTACTCTGCAGCACCGCCTGACACCCCCAACATGTTCCCTTTCTGCTCTGCACGGGCAGCCCTGCTGCAGAAACGGCAAGGCAAACGTCTCCCTGACAGTTTTGTCACACCAGATCTGATCACATTTATCCGGTGTCATGCACACTCACATGCACACGCTCAAAGACTTCTGCCCTGAGGCATCAAAGCCAAACTCTGCTCTCCTCGTTGAAGAAACCCAGCAGGAAGTTGTCCAGAGTGCTTGTGTGTTAAGTGACCTGTTTTATTCCGTTTTATGGGCTGGCTGAGCTTTGTGGTACGAAAGCACTGGTGGCAGTGAAAAAAAAGCAGTGTCTAGCGGTGTTCAGGGAATGCATTTGGAACCAGCCTTAGCCACATCCTTGCATTAATCACTTCGTGGCTCTGTGCCTTGGTTTGATAAACCTTCCCTACAGGTTTATTTACTGGAAGCTTAATTAATCTCTTTGCCATGTCCTTTGAGATGAGGTGTGCTCAAATCGTGCCAAGACGACAGTGAGAAGAGTCACTTCTTATAGAAGGGGCATCAGCAGCCATTTCTCAACCTGGAGCTTCCTAATTCCAGGTCTAATCCATGCATTTCCTGAGAGAACACGGCAGGTTTTGGGTGGCATCAGTTCCATGGGCTGAGCCCTGCTGGACTTGTTGATGTGATTGCCTTTCTCGATTTCCTTCCCTGTTCAACAGAGAGATCCCTCAAAGGCTTTTTTTTGAAGCACAGAGCTATTCCAGACCTTGGGAGATGAAAGCCAGGTTGAGCCATGCTCTGAGAAGGAGCTATCAGAGTTTGAGCCTGACTGCCAGCTTCTCCTTCTGGCATCAAACTCCATCTATTCTCATTTGCTGTGGCCTCCATATTTCAAAGGGTGACTAATTCCACTTGCTCTGACCTCTTGAGACCTGTAGTTTGCTTCTCATCTGTTTGAAGGTTTCATTTCATGTGTGCTGTTGAAGGAATAGGTGAAAGTCCATTGTGCCAGGAGGCTGCTGGCAAGGTCCAGCTTCATTCAGCCACTGGCCCCTGTCTAGGAAGCTGTGAAGTGAAATCAGAAGAAATCAGACATCCTGAAGGTAAGCAGAAAAACCAGTTTGGCTTCCTGTGATATGGGCAACAAACTCCAACTCTTTTTGATGTGCAGAAACAAAAGAAGGTGAAAAGCATTCCCTGCTCAGAAGTGAGGTTTTTTCTTCTTTCTGAGGGCAGATTTAAATTTGAATGTTCTCTGCAATGTGAGCCCAAGCTCCAGGACCCTGTGCAAGCCCAGCAGCTGGAGCTGGTATGAACAAGCTTTAGGGGAGCTCTCACCCTTTGCTGCTGTACTCAACCCCGTGTGGCAGTGGTGGTGCTGGGGAGAAGCTCTGCCCTCCATGCTGCAGCCACTGCAAGCCAAAACAGAGCATTAACAGCTGCTCAGCGTAATGCATCTTTATTTTCAGAGCATTTTATGTAAAAAATTAAACATTAGCAGCTGTTTGTGGGTGAATATGTAGCAATTCCTCATTTGGCATAACAGCCCTGAAGGACCAGTAAAGCTTTTATCTGCTGCACTTGGTGACGTTACCAGGCTTACACGGATCTGAACAAGGGCAAGGAAGGGAACGTTGTAATCAGGGCCTTATTGATTGCCTTAAAAACATAAATAAGAGGGTTTCTGCAGTGGAAATGCATCCTTCTCGTCAGTCATTACATGAGTCAGACTGACACTGGGTTTGGGACTCTCCGTCCATCGGGAGCCTTGGTGCAGCCCCAAGACAGAGGGCTGCAGAGAAGCTGGTCCTAGGAGCACATCCCAGAATCTCCTGAGCTGTGGGAGAGGGTGGAAGGGATGGTTTGGGGGGTCAAACAGGGTGGCATCACCCAGTGCCCTGGAGGAGTGTGAGACTGTGTGGCTGAGAGGCCCCAGGAGAGCAGGGTGCTCCTTCCCCTTCATCTGCTCCCCTCTCCAGCCTCAGGCATGGGTGACTCTGGGGTCTGACCTGGGCAGGGAACACGGTTAAGCTGCATATTCCCAGCTCAGCCTCCCCTGGCAGGCACTATCTGCAGCCAAACATTTAAAGCAACTTCATCAGCTCTCAGGTTCTCCAGGGAGGGGAGGCTCATTCGTGGCCTCGGAGCTGTTTGGTGGCTGCTGGCTGACCCTGAGCAGCACCACGGTCTTGGTGACACGTTGGTCACATTTAAACCTTCCCTTGTGTCAGTCTGGCTGTGGCACAGGCAACCCTTTCCTGTTTTTTAGTCTCCTGCAGCTCATGAGTGTGTTTAACCCCATATGAAGCAGGCCTTGCTTTTCTCTCATTAGTGGATGTGCTGATAAACATTAACGTGCCTGCTCCCGTCTCTCTGTCTTGCTCTGTGTCCTTCCTTCCTGCCTATCCATGGGAAATGATGTCCCTTCTTTCCTTCCCTCCCTTCCCTGAGTTCAGAGAATGGTGTCTCTCCCTCAGCACAGAATGTAGCCCCTATTTCCTTGATAAAGGCACAGATTAGATAAATCCCTCACCGCTTTGTTAGTGGTGTGACCCCCAGGAGATCTCAGGGATACTGCACTCAGCTGCTCCCCAAATAACGTGCAGCTCTGTGCTTGGAGGGTGGCTTCCCCTTCTGAGGGTTCAGGGAGGCAGTTTGAGGGAGCTTAGTTGGATGTTTTAGTTCTGTTGCATCCGAATTCCTCCTCATGCCCAGACTGTTTTAGCCCTGGCAAACTCATAATTGTGTCAGATCTTAATGTATGTGTATAGAGATAGACATCCAGCTGATGTGAATCATTGCACACCCCTGAAATCAAAATTAGGATCTGGCCAAGTGTTGCATAAGTCTGTGTTAGGCCATTTATTTTTATTTAATTATTTTTTGAGGCAAATCATGCATAATCTTTCCTAGAGCCCAGGAACTGCCCTATTTCCCATTTTTCTCCTGTGTTCCTCTTGCTGGGGCTGAGCCTCTGTTAGTGCAGGCAGAGGAAGAGCCGTGCCCAGGGTGATGCTCACAACCTCTGTGGCCCAGCAGAGCTGAGGAGGAGCCCAGTAACGTTGCAGGAAATGCTGCAAAACCCAGAAATGCTGCAAAAAAAAAAAAAAAGAAAAAGCCCCAGAGCTGCTCTAGGAGATCAAGACTGGAAAGATAACATGGGACTGCTCTGCTTTATGAATTGTCCTTCCTGCTAACCATATTTCCTATTCTGTGCCATTTCATCTACCAACAGTGTGTGAATTTTTGCTTTTCCTGTCCCCATGGAACTGTCAATACAGAATACACATTTCCACACTAACTGGGATCCTCTGAATTATGCAAAGATCTCCAGGCTGCCTCAGCAGGCCTTTTAAGTGAGCTTTTGTTTCCGGCTCTGATCAGGCGCACGGTGTGGCAGAGCGTAGAGGAGCACAGGCTGTGTGGCTCCAAGTTTTACCTGACACTTCCACAGCTGAGCTGGGAATGAGGATGAAGAGCACTGTCCAAAGCTTTCTGGGCTCCTGCCTGGCAGTCAATATTCTAGGGGACCACGGGGTGAGATCAGGTCAGACTCTGACAGCAGTGACATGGGGAACTAATGAAAAAATGGGGTTGCAGCAACATCAAAAGATTGCTGCATCAAAGTGTAGTAATTACCAGAACAGGAGAGATTTGAAATATCTGATAGCTCCTTTATGAGATTACCAGTTATCAGAAAGGGAAAAAAATCACAACTGAGAAACTCATGTGCAGAAAATGAGGAAAAGGCACAGAAATGGTGACGTGGCATCTTGGATCCTGGTCTCAAAAGCAGAGCATCGGTGAGACAAAGGCACCCCTGAAACTCTAATAGAGACATTAGCAGTCCTTCCAGGCTGACAGAAACTCAAGGATTTGTACATGTCTGATGGAAGGATTGTTCACTTAATATCTGTTTTTCTATGAGGAGATGATCCTGGCACCAAATCCAATCTCATCCGAAGCCACCCGAGTGTTTCTGTTGCTGTGAGCAGGTGGAGGCTGTTTCACCCTGGAGGACAGCCCCGCTCTGTGCTCAGCTCTCTGTGGCAGCACAGGAGATGACACAGACGTGGTGAGGAATAAATCCTCCAAAGGAAGCTGCAGACACTCAGTGAAACCGGGCAAAACCTTCACTGCATTTATCACAGGATGTGCAGTTCTTATTCAAGGCAGGTGAGGCATTGATGATAACTTCCGAGTGCAGAAACTTAATCTACATCCAGAATAGTTTTAATTAACGCTCTGCAGCTACAAAAGGCAAAAAATCAGCAGATGATTTATCGGTTTGGTGTCAGCCCTTGGATAATACCAAGGACTGGTATTATCCAGGACTTTCTTCTGCTTTCTTTTCACTCCTTGTGTCTGCTCCACCAAGTTGTTCTGTGCAAAGTGAAGGGATGTGACAGAAGTGAAGCCGTTGTCTGTCAAATTGTGGAGGGCATAAATGCGTTTCCCTCTCAAGTTCAGGAGAAAACACATATGGTGAAAATTACAGTCGTTACTTCTCTATTGTTTCAGCTGCTCCCCTGCAATACCAAGTGCTAAACTTTTACTTTAGTGACTGAGGGTGACAATGAGCACATAATTGTTAAATTTACAAAAAAAAAAGGGGGGGGGAAGTAAAAGGGGGGATGTGGGACTATTAAATGATCTCGTCCTCCCAAGCTTTAATGGAAATGAATCGAGGCTGCTAGACAGCTCAGGAAGGCAATTACAGGGAAATAATCTGTGGTGTTTAGTGAAGCAGTGATGTGGGGCATGCTGAACATGATGGATCTGGCTGCTGTTTCCAGTTAATAATAAGGCACTTTTAGAAAAGGCGGTGCTGCACATGTTTGTGCTTTCGGGTCTGTTTGTGCAGCAGAGGAGCCAGCCAATTTTTATTTATTTTTTTTCCTCCACTGGGAATTGCCTTGAACCTAGTGGCTGAAGTGGCTTTGTAGCAGTGCAAGTTTCCCCTCAAGGCAAAGCTTCTGTAAGGCAGTGTTTCCTTTTGTGAAGGTCTTGGCCTTCTTTCCAACAATCCAGCTGCTGAGAAGTTGTGGCTTAGGGAACTGCTTGCTCTATGAGAGTTGGGCTGTGCCCTGGTGGATATCCATCCTTGGCTGAAGGCCCTGACATAGGTCAGAGCCAGCTGTGAAAAACAGAAACGTGTGTGCCTGGAAATAAATGCACTTATTAGTAGAATCAACCAGGGAAAGAATTTTTTTTCTTCTTGAACTTCAGGTCCTCCTTTCTGCTGCAGGGCTCTGGAGGCAGCTGAACAAGCTGTAACAAAAGAGACTCTCAAAACCGGCCTGAACTATTTACTGGGCTTGAAAAAATGGGGTTAGATTTTCCTGCCCTTGGTCTCTCTTGAAGCAGGAACAAACATCACCTGTAAGAAGAGCAGCTCAGAGGAGGTCCTGGAGGGCTGCAGGTCCCAGTGCAAACAAACTCTCTCCTTCTATAAGAAAGATGGAGAAGGACTTTGGATAAGGGCATGGAGTGACAGCACGAGGGGGAATGGTTTTTAAATTGACAAAGGGCAGGGTTAGGTGGGATACTGGGAAGAAATTCTTCCCTGTGAGGGTGGGAAGGACCTGGCACAGGGTGCCCAGAGAAGCTGTGGCTGCCCAAGGCTGGACAGCGCTTGGAGCAACCTGAAATAGTGGAAGGTGTCCCTACCCCTGGCAGGGGTGGAATGGGATGATATTTAATGTCTGTTCTATTCTGTGATTCTCTGATTCTACTTTTCTAATTTCTTTCCCAGTAGGTCCTAAATCTGAGGGATTTTTCAAACACCGTCCCTTGTTGAGCTACCCAGCACAACCACCAGGCACCACTAATTTATTCTGCAGTTAGTCTGGGGGCCCTGTCAAGCTGTTTCAGACTCCAAAATTCTCAGTCTGATTTCCAGGCCAAACACATTAGAATAAGCCCAGAGAAATGTAATAAAGACAAACACATTTAAATATTTATCTGGAATGAATGGAAAGAAATTCCAAACTCTGGAGAGTTGCTTGTTGTTAATGATTTGCTAATAAGCCAGTCTGATGCAGGCTGACATGGAAATGCTTTTCCCAGTGTGAGGGGCTTGTGTTCTTGTGTTTCTATCTCATACTGATTATTTTATGGAAGAGTCTTCTTTGCCTCTAAAGTCTTGGAAACCGTGTGAGAACAGAAAGAAAGAATCAGCAGATGATACCATGCAGCACTTCCAGAAGATGCTTTGCAGTAAAGAGAATTCGTGTTCTTATTGTCCAGAGATTTGTTTATGAATAATGTTTTGTAAACTCTCTGTTTCCATCTCATTCCAGGCCTAAGTCATGTTTCATAATATCCCAGAAATGGAAACTAAAGCAGTATTTTGTCCTGGTTTTCTACAAAGGTATGTGTGAAGTTGGTTTGGTGCTGGTGAGGTGCTGCAGCTGGTTGGACCTTCACTGCTCCATAAACACCTCTGGTGTATAATTACAAAGAAATGTGTCAGTTGTTGTGAGCTGGACTCCTCTAGACTTTGAGTCCCCCAAGGATAGTTGAGGGGGAAAAACAAACCTACGAGGAATGTATGGCTGTTTACAAGGAGTAAATGTGAAAAGACCCCAAACTGAAAATTAGAGGGATGAAAATTATACACAAAATAAGCTTCAGCTCAGTGCCTACCTTTGATGGGAAGAAAGAAAGTACAAGTGTGGATTTTGAGACTGCCTTTACTTTCCTTTTTTGGCATTTCAGAATACCACTTTGCAGCATCTCAGTTCTAAAATACCCACCTTTAAAAATTAACCTCCATTGCAAATATTTTTTGAAAAACCACGGAATAAATTGAAGCCAGATTTCTAAAGGAATACCAGACATTGGCTGGTGAAAAAAAGTTTTCATTTTTTATTTCATCAAACACAACTCAAAGTACATGGAGATTTTGCATAACTCTTTTTTTTTCTCCTGCTTTTAGGGCAAACTGTGAGATTCATTGTCCACTCAACTCTAACAAGAAATTGGGTTTGAAGATGGCATTGATTCTTTAACATCTCTATTATTCTTCTGATTTGGAAGTGTAAAGGTTAAAATAATTCATTCTTCATCTGGATAAGTTTTCTGTGGTGATTTATTTCACACTCAAAAGAAATAGGAAAAGCCAGATGTACTAAAGAACGTTCTGAGCCACATGTGGAGGCAGATGTCCAAAGGAAATGGGATCCAGAGTGGGAGAAGAGACTCTGTCCATGTGCTGGGAGTGGAGAGGGAACAGCCAACGCAGAAATGGAACATCTGCAAGGGAGCTGAAAGCAGGTGAGGACATAAAAAGAAAAGGGAATCTGGCAGCAGGCCTTGGTGTCTCCAGAATAAACTGTCCCAGCTGTGTCCCAAGAACTCAGAAACTCAGACACCCCCAAAGTTCCACCTTCCCCCGTGGCCACAGCGCTCCGCAAGCAATGGGCAGGCCCTGGCACAGGGTGCCCAGAGCAGCTGTGGCTGCCCCTGCATCCCTGGAAGTGCCCAAGGCCAGGCTGGACGGGGCTTGGAGCAGCCTGGGACAGTGGAAGGTGTCCCTGCCATGGCAGGGGGTGGGATGGGATGATATTTAATGTCTGTTCTATTCTATGATTCTGGGAACCTGCGGGAAGGTAATTCCAGCCCGGTCCAGCACAGGCAGAGCCTGAGGAGGAGAGCTCAAACAGCAGCCATGGGACGGGGAGGCACTGAGGGAAAATGACAGTTGCACCACCCTGGATTCCCTCTCAGCTCCTTTGGATTTGCCTTTTGATTCCCAACCTTGACCCGCAGACTGAGCCACCACCTGCCCTCCCACAGCCTCTGCAGAGGATGCGCCTGGAGCGAGGCCCAGCCAGGAGAACGCCGTGCATGGTTTGTGTTCTGCCTTTGGGAGCCATCCCTCCTGCTCCAGGAGCGAGTGTGAGAGTGTGTGTGTGTGTGTGTGTGTGTGTGTGTGTGGAGGGGAATAATCGTGCCGTTAATGATTGCTGTTTTGATTACAGGATGCAATTGTCACTGCGGTGGGAAGCCAATCAATGCGTTGTGAGTGGGAGCCCGCTGGTGCTTTCCAATGGTCCTTGATTAAAAAGGAAGCTCTTGGCTATCTTCAAGCAGCAGGAGAGGAAGCAGCACGGATGAAGGTGAGGCAAGTGCCAGGCTCTCACTCCCGATGGATCACAGCTCATTTTCACCGTACTTTAGTCACGCAATCTGCTTTTCTCTCAGCTCTGAGGCCTCCTTCCCCCTTTGCTCCCAGCCAGACAATGGCTACAGCAGCCTCTGCTTTGCAGGGACCAAACCTGAGTGCTCAGATCGTGGTTCTGGTGTATTTTCCTGCAGATTAAATACGCACTGTGCCTTCACAATCCATCTCCAGTTTAAATACACCACTCCTTGCCTTTCAACTCACCTTTTCTGCATGCAGTTGCAGATAAGCGTGTGTGCAAATGGAATCCAGCTCAAAACCAGCAACCATTTACAGGTGCACTGTTTTAGTCCCACAATAGGACATTTTCATTAAAAGGATGTCTGAATGCAAAATTATGTGGTGTTTCTCTCAGATTTTCTGTGGATTTTCAGACAGCGGAATTTCTTCTATCATGGAAATTTTCTGGCTCTGTGTCAAAATTTTCCCAAGAGGAACAGAAACAAAAAAAGGGGGGGGCAGGGCGTTCTTCTGTTGTTTTTTTCTTTTTCTTAAAACAAATGAGAAAAAATGAATAAACTCATCTAAATTTAAATATTTTACTGTGCTTGAGTCACTTAACCAACAACTCAACAGTGTCTTTTATGGGGAGTAGAAGGAGTGGGGAGAAATTTGCATTGAAACTGTCACTAAGTTTTGAGTTGTGTCCTTTAGTCCTACACATTTGAAATGAGGCAGCTAAAATATCACCTCACTTTAGGTGCTGCAAATGCACACAACCCCATGCCCCACAAAGCAGGGCGTGCTGCTGAAGAGCAGCTGAAACCAGACTGCGATGCTGCAATTCTGCTGAGGTAATTTTGTGTGTTTAATAAATTCGGTCTGACTCAAGATGTAGGAGATGCACAAAAAAAAATTGATAAGTTCATCCTTGGGTTCCACATCGCTGAAATCTCAGGTGATGGATGTTGCCAGGTCTCTGAAGGTCGTGATGTGTGATGGGGATGCAGGGATGATGTTTAAAGCTTCACTCAGCGCTCTCCCCTCTAAGCAGATACACAGAATAGTGATCTCTACATTATGAAAAGTGATGTAATTTTTAATGTACATGTATAGACCAATGCTGATATCTTGTTTCTAATAATTCCTGGTTGAGAGGTTGGCTCTCACTCCAACCCACCATAAGGATGTCAATTCTCTGGTGGAAAACACATACCTGGAGGGCTCCTGGCTGGCTGGGGAATCATTGGATCTTGTGTTTTGCTAAAGCTAAATGAAAGTGAGGATATATTTGAAATGTAAAGGTGGATGTCCCTGCATTAGCAGTGTTAAATATGGATTTTGCTGCTATAAGCGTGTCATTTCACCCCATAGCCTTGGGTCAGGATGTGTTTGTTACGTGGTAAAAAACACAGGACAGGAACAAACCCAAAGAGTCCCTCAGGTAAACTGCAATCACCTGTAGCCAGTGCTTTCAGAAACACTCACACAGCAGCACAGGGCACTAAACACTCCACCACGCTCTGTGCCCCTCAGAAACCCTGCTGATGCATCCATCTTTTCAGTTTGTTAAATATGGGATAAGGCTGAAAGGCAAACATGCAGATACAATTGTCACAGCACAAATAATAATAAAGAAAGCCCAACTCACAAGCTCCCTTGAGATCTGCAATAATTACACGTCTCCAGTAGCAGATCTCGGGCTGTTTTCCGTACCCTTTCATTACCCAACCAAAGTGACAAGGCAACCCACACACTCCCAAACAACTCTGAAAGAGCAGCCCCTTACGGGATGGAGCTGGAGCCAGCACACAAAAAGATGATGTCTTTGTTCATTGACAACGTGCAAGTGTCACCTCTCAGGAGAGTGGTTTCCAGCAAACACCAGAGTCACAAAGAAAGAAGAAAGGGATGGAGCTGGATCAGTTTAGCAGCTCTGAGGGGCAGTGGGAAGGAGGGCAGGACACGGTCTGAGCTAAGCCAGGCTCGAGGAGTGGCAAACTGTTCTTGTTTTTGCTGTCTGGGCGGCTGAGGAAGGCAGCACAGCACTGCTGCCCTGCCAGTTATCTGCCATGGAGAACCTGCTCTGGGAGCTGAGCCTGAACACAAAGTGCTGCAGGAAAGGGCCCCTTTGACTCCGGTGGTCTTTGAACAGGGGCAAGAGCAGGATGATTTCTGGGTGTCCTTCACAGCCAAGCACCTTCTAAAAAACTCCTAATCCGTTTAAAGTATCAGGAAAGGAAGAGAGGGCAAGTTTGAGGCTCATGGTCACAGTTCATCAACTTTCTTTTTCATCGCTTTTTTTGGCCCCCAAGTCTCTCTGTTGATAAACATCCCTGATTTGGGGATGCAACCCACGCTGAGTTGGACTCCACCATGATCTTGTCCTTTCAAGGACCAGTTAGCTCTCTCCAATGGTGTTGTTAAGACAAGGGAAACTTGTTTTTATTTAGAGATAGGCAATGTTTTATTAAACTAGATCATTTTCAAGATGGTGTCATGTCATGTCACTGCAAAGAGAAAAAGCCATTCTGATATAAAGTAAGGTATATTGAAGATATAATGCAAGCAGTCTGAGGCATAAATGGGTATAAAATCCAGAATTATTGTAGCCTCCTGCCCCATCCAGGTCCAGCTGTGGCCCAGCTCCCCTCCAGGCACTTCACTTGCCAGGCAGGCTCAGGTGCTGGCCATGCCATGGAATTAGTCCCATAAAAATGGAAGAACTGACGGACTATGCCGAGTCAAAGACCAACTCCCTGTCTTGTTCCTGATGGGAGCTGATAGCAGGTTCTCTAGGATGGAATCTACGAGAAGAAATGTAATTTTAAAGTGATGTTTTTCCCAGCTTTGGGGGTTCAGGGTGTTTTGGACTTCGTAATGTGTAATAGGGGTAATAGCTTTGTGCAACAACAACTTATCTCAATGAATCTTTTTCCAATCTGTTCACAGTTTCAGCCACTGAAATATCGTGGGACAATGAGCTTCTCAAAGCAATTCTTTATTTTGTGCTAAAAATATATGTTTTTTATTTATTTTAACCCTGTTTCCGACTCTTTTCATTACATACATCCCTGTTTTTATATTGAAAGAAATGGAATAATCTCTCCATGATCATCTTCTCCCCACAGCCAATAATTTCATAGGTTTATCTCATCTTTTACCCTGCCTCATCCACCGCAGTGGAATCATCTCTGTCTGTTTAACACAGTTCAGATTCCAATAATCTACCCAGTCATGAATTCCCTCCCAATGTATGTCTTCTACCATTTTTGTATGTTCTGGGAGCTTTATACACTTCTTTGAAATAAACTTCAGGTCTGGTTATAATAAATACATTTCTATCCTCAGCAATTTGCCATATTTGTCCCCATTTTGAGCTTATGTAGAATTGTTGAATAAAACCAGGTCAGGCAGAAAACCTTTTACAATCTTGTTGGAAATCAGTAGAAACCATCCTTACCTTCTGTTCCTTCTATTATAACCAGTGGTTAATGCACAAATTGAGCAGCACTTTTATCCCATGGAGGTCTCAGTTCTTTAAGACCCCTAGTGAGGAAGTTTAATGGAAATCTTGTGGATATACAGCTATGCTATGCTGACCAATCCTTTTTGTTTACAAGCTCATAAACACCCTCAGAGAACTCCAGGAGATTTCTGGCCACAATTTGATTTAACAAAAGCAATATTGACTCATTCTCTTTATTCACATCCCTACTTACTGTTTGCTTTATTGTTCTTCTACCAGTTGTCCAGTAGAGACAATTATTTCCCTAATGAAAGAGAAATAATGGAAGAGATTAGTCACTACCCTTTAAGGATGAGCAATGCCTCCAGGAGAGCACATCTTGCTGTAGTGCACGTTGGGTTTGTGCCTGCTGTTCCTGACTTTCAAGGAGTTGGAGGGAGAAGGAGCGTGCAGGAGTCCCTGATGGAAATAAAGACAATGATACAGTTGCTCACACTGCCATCATGGAGGTGAAAGTAGGGAAAAAGGAATCTGAAAGGCGAGGAAAGTATTTTACATCACCTGCAAAAATCTTCCTGTCATGGGCTGGAGTCCTTTCAAAAGTTTTTCTGTACATTGGAGATGTTGGTAGTAAAGTCAAACTTCCTCTGATGTGAAAATGCTTGTTTAGGTTTTAATTTTTTCTTGAACATTTAACTTTTCTGTTACAGTACATTTATTTCCTGGGTTTAGTTTGCCACCTGCAGACAAAGTACAAATGAAAGTGCTGTAGCACCTGCCTATATGTGATGGATCTTCGTAGGTGACACATGTTTTGCAAGGAGAGCAGTTATTGAATTTGGATTTTATTTATTACTTTTTACCCAGAAATCAAAGCTGGCGATAAATGCTGATGGTCTCAAGTTCCTTAACTGTCATTGAGTAAATCTGTAATGCACTAATAGGGCTGGAGGAAGCCTGCCTTGGTTGGGAAATTTAATTTGATGCTTCTCCGTGGCTGTGGCAGTAAATATTCCAGGGTAGGAGGTGTCAGAGTGTTTAGTCCTATTACAGGAGAGAAGGCACATGAGCAGCAATCCTGACAGCCCATACAGGCTTTCACCCAAACACAGCATCCACTACAGCTCTGGGGTGGCAGGAGCAATAATAAATCACCAGCTCAGACTGGTCATCTGGAGCAGATTCCTCTTAAGCTGCAGCCTGTCCTGCTCCTATTAAAGTCAGCTGCTGTTCTCTGCCCTATTTTTTTGCCATTGATGCAGAAAATGGACTCTTTGAGCCTTCAGATAATGTCTGGTATCCACAGTGCCAGATGCACTTTCAGAGCTGTGTTTCACTCAGCCTGGCTGATGTACTGTCCTTAAAAATGAGGGATGGGTCATGTGGGCAGTGGGTGCTGTTACAGCGCGTCCTGCAGCAGATTCTTCTAGAAAAAAGCTGAAATACTGAGTCTTCTGAGCTCTCAAAATGATACTGAGAGCAGTGGGTAAAGTTCAAGAGCAGAAAAACAAATCAGAAGAACTGGCTGCTGCCCCGTTCTCACATGTGCTGCAGGGACTTGCAAAGGCAAAAGCACAGTCAGGTGCCAGAGCTTGAACTCTCTGCTGCTGGCACTTTTGCCATTTTCATGGATGTTTTCCTGCCACATGAAACCCTCATCATGCCACGAGCCAATCTGCCAGTCCTGAGGTGAAAAAACCAAAGAACCAATTTTGCATATTTGTGATATCGGAGGGTTCATATGAATGTAAACCGTTGTTCAGATTTGTAGGTACAAGCATGATAAGGGGAAAAAAAAAGTCTTGTTTCACATTAAACATTGCAAAATAACAATTTCCATGTGCTTCAAGATTTGTAACAAGGCATTTCGGGGACAGACTATCCATGAGCTGAGTGTTAAAGACCTAAATGACCAAAAATTGTCCTTTCTCCTTAGGAAGAGGTTCTTAAACTAGAAAGAAAAACAAGGGAGCCCATATCAATGCAAAGTCAACCAACCTGCAACCTGACTAAAGGTACTGGGATTCCTCGCTGAGTAGTTGCAGTATTTCTCCCTGTCATGTGTGAACCTCTTTTGCCTGCAAAAAGAGGGAATTTGGACACCATAGTGACAGGGGAGTTTCTAAAAGGATAGAGAGAAAAAAAAAAAAAAAGAAACATATTTGTTTATAGGTGGTGTCAGGAAAAGAAATAACCCCTGCAACAGTGCCTGGGTCTCCAGGGCAATGAAGCTGGCATCTCCCACCTGCACAAAATTTACTGGGAACATAAAACCCAACAAGGAGAAATGTATCATTTGTGCTGATAGTCTGCTATAGAGGTTCTGCTGCAGAATATTACCTCCCATGACTCCCTTCCTTCTAATGCAGGAACACCCCTGGTATTTCCACCCAGAAAGAGCAGCTAATGAATCAGGGCCCATCGTCACCGTGTTGGATTATCCTCTTGTCTTCTCATTTGGCCACCAGGAATTGGCTCCTTTTCCTGGGTGAGAGGAGTTGAGATTTACACAGATGTGAGGAGCAGATTTGTGGGCAGACGCTGCACTCAGTGAACAGTCTCTAACACCTTCTCGGACAAGGCAATTTATCTGAGCAAGGGGTGGAAGAATGCAGAGGGTGAGGCTTGGCCAGGAGTGCCAAGATTCATTTGATCTCCTGTGTAGAAGTACATGATTTCTAGCTAGATTCAAAGAGGACCATTAAAATATCCAAAATTGTAATAGTTAATCAAGAGGGAAGCTTCTGAACGTATTAAGAGTTTCAGGGCTCTTCTCTAGATTTATTCTCTATTACACCAGGGATTTGTTACATTATTTTCTTGGGTGGCAGGTTTTATATTTTCCTATGAAGTTTCTTTTTTGATCATTTCCTGAGGTAAGTCACTCGGTGAAACCGTCACTGATCCTTATCCACGCTGCCAATTGTCATGTTACTCAAAAAGCTTTTGGAAAAACATTGCGAAGGAAAATGATTGCAAGAGTGACCCACAGCTGCCCTGTCCCAACCTGACTTTGCAGCACTGTGGAAAGGAGCCTGAGCACAAATGAGCTGAGCTGCACTGCCCTGAGCCGCCAGCAAAGAGCTGAAACCCAGCCCTGCTTTCAAATTCTTCTCTCTATGCTTGAAGACAAAAGGAAACCAAGGGCAGAAAGAGAAAAGTAGAAGGTTACCAGAAAAGAAATGTGACTGTATTAGCAGAAATATTTTCTGTATTAACAGAAATGAGTAAAAAAAGGTCTCAGTTCTGGAGAATACATGTGTTCTGTATTGATCTCATTCTGCACCACACCTGCAGGCTCGGGCTGAGCTATGAGCAGGAGGAAAATCCCTCTCCCACACAATCCCATTTCCCAGCACCACTTGCTTTCTTCCCTACTCCATGGTCATTCTGCTTGGCAGTTCATTATCTCATCCCTGGATCTCCGCACAGAGAACTGTCCTGGTCATTTTGGAACAATTACAGAATGGAGATTGACCTGAAAAAACAAACTCTGTTAAACAATTTTATCTCCTTTTCCTGCACTGTGCAACCTCCTTTCACTTGGAGCTGCTTCTGGAAGCCTAATATCCCTGTAGCTTTTATGGGACCAGCACTGTTGGAAAAGTGATTTTTTCCAAAGGAAAATTGATCTTTTTTGTTCAAAAAATGGAATTTTATGCTCGTCTCCTCCATGCCCACATTAATTCAGTCTAAAACTAAAGCATGGTTCCTTCATCTATGAAAAAGCAAAACATTTCTGAGTGGAGGACATACTGGTGTTGCAGTGGTCTGGTTAATTAATAAATGGGATGTTTTAGATTTCCATTTTCTCCCACCATCCCACCCACAAGATATTTCAAAGACTCAAACAGAAATTGACTGTCAGGGCAACAGATTTTTCTTTTTTCGTGTTGTGCTTTTTTTTCTTTCCCTCAGGACAACTGTTTCTATTCATTTCTCTCTCCAGTATTTGTAATTTGTATCAGATATGTCTTTATCATCCATCCCTAACACGTTTGTCTGAAATTACCAACGGTTTAAACACCAAGAATGGTTCTGCCTTGAAAGCAAGATTCAAGCATCCAAACTGGATGTTGTTCCCAGTGGTGATGCAGATTTTCCTTGGGAATGTGGGTCACAGCCTTGTGATGTCCTAGAGCTGGTGGAAGGGGCAGCCAGTGCATCCACAGAATGTGACAGAGGTGGGTCACAGCCATGGCTCTGGCAGCCTCCCCCCTGAACTTGGGTACTTTATGTGCCTTTAATCCCTCTGCATTTCCATTTAACCTCTGTAAAATCAAACCAGGAATTCTCTTCTCCTCCTTGTCCTGGTTTGTGCTCCATCCACGGGCAGCAGCTCTGCTGTGAGCAGCCACTCCTGAGCTGGGGCAGAGCCGCGTGCGCGTGCGAGCGAGTGTGTTTAACAGATTAACGTAAAAACAATCTTCACCGCTTCATTTAACTAAAGCATTTTTCCAGACAACTTCCTCTGCTCGAATGTTCCTTCTAATTATCATTTTCCCTTTACAATATGTTGTGTCATGCTGCTTAGGAGAAAGATCATAGCGAGAGGCAGCGCTGGGGTTGTGAAGGAAATATGTCCTGGCTATTAGGAAGTTCAATGAAGCGCTGACTTTTATATCATCGTGTAGGGATGGGTGCAACAGTCCAGAAAAAAGCACTGCCAGCTGAGCAGCAGTGTGGGGCTTAAAAAACCCCTCCATTTCACAATGTTTTTTTAAGGTTTCTCCATCAGTTGCAAGATTATTTTTCGCTCTCCAAGTGTTTCATCTAAACTGATCGGTCTTGGAGGTGGAATCTGGCTTGGTGTGGAATTCCAGCCTGGCCGGGCTGATTGCTTTGTGCCCTCAGCACCAGGGGCCTGCTCGGCTCAGGAGGAATGATTTGGAGTCACGTTCATTTGCTTTCATCCCAATTCTGCGAGCTGTTTGCAGCTGTTAATTTAACAGTTTAGTGCTTCCATCTTCCACGGGCAGGAGCAGCCGCGCCAGTGCCTGAGACATCGAAACTTCATTTCCAGTAACAGGACTTGGAGGAGTGGGAGATGGCAGGAAAATGGTTTTGCTCCAGTGAACGGGGCCACATGGTGGGCACAGGAGTCAACAGAGAGAGATTTTGTAAAATGAGCCTCTGCCAGATACAGCTCTACAGGGACGACACAAGAAGAGGAGAGGAGGCAAGAAAGCAAATCCATCTTGGGAGAGTTTTTTTGGGGCAGGGTCTCTGCAGCGCCACCAGAGCTCAATTAGCCCAAACAGGGAAAACACTGAGCATAAAGAATCCTGTTAATGCAAGAAGGGTGTTTCCCTAAATACCTGTGAATTCAGGATTTTTCTCACACATCAAGCTGAACTTAGGACAGACCCTCTTTCCAAGCAGGATTTATACCAAAGTGCTGTAGAAGAGAGTCAAACTGCTCTATGGCACCTGCTCATGGAAGAAAATACATTTCCATTTTATATCATCTGAAGGACTGATAAACTTCATGGTCTTGAAGTTACATCTAAAATGTCTTAGCCAAAGGCTGTTCATGAGCCAGCACCACTGAAGTCAAAAGGAAACTTTTCAGTGATTTCAAGTTTTGGGTTTTTCCCACGTCTTTTATAGAAAAATAAATATTTTGTTTGTTTTAAGCCTTTGTGATAACTTGGCAGGTCTGTTGTCACGCTGTAGAAGAAGTTGAAAACTTAATCATTATGCTTCTTATTTTTATTTTGAATGGTATTTATTAAATCTTTGTTTCATGAGGTTTTTTATCTTATAAGGGGGACGACATCCTCCAACATTGTTGTAAATTGTTTTCTAAACTCCAGATTTTCCATTGCAAACACCTACACTTGCCACGAGAAGTTGTCCCTTCTAGCACCTCTGCTGTGCTGCTCTGTCATACCTGTGCTCTGATTTGAATTCTAGGAAAAATAGATGTATCCAGGATTTTGGTGTTAATTGCCACTTTTCATTTTGCTTTTTTTTGCTAAGCCATTCTACAGCACTTGAACAACATTTTGTGCAGCGAATTTTTAGCAGCAGCAGCTACCAAAACCCAGCAGCAGCTGGAAAGTTTGTGCAATTCTTGCTGGATGCAGCTCAAGGTCTGTTACACCTCCCTGGAAATTGTGCTAATCTTTGTGTTCTAGGGCACTTTGCAGGGTATTTGTAGCACGCAGTTTCAGACAGGTAATTTAATCAATTCCCTTTGCTACCTGATCTCCTTTTCTTCCCTCTGTAATCAATGGGGAGCAGGGAGAGCTCTCAGAGTGTGACTTGGAGCAGTTAAATTAGGTTCCTGGTTGAAATCCTGCTTCACAGCATTCAGGCTGTTTCCCCTGTAATTACAGAGAAAGTCAAATTAGCCCAGCTCATCATCTCAGCCTGGCCAGTGTGAATTCCTGCCTTTCCACGCTTCCCTGTAGCATCCAAATGAGAGGAGATCTCAGCTCTTCAGTCCTTCCATAAACACACTCCAGATTCCTCCGTGGCTTGCTCCATCAGGCGAAAGCAGGAGTGTGATGCTGTGAGAAGCCCCTGTGTAACAATGAGATTATTCTCCAGAAGCCATTGCACAGCCTGGTCAGGAGAACGTGCTGGTGGCTCTCCACAGACATCCAGGCTTTCACAGCTCCCAGCCCAGCCTCCCAAGGGAAGTAACTTGGTCTTGCTCAGTTTTGACATCCACATTTAGGCACCACAAGGCCGGGTTGGATGGGACTTTGAGCAACCTGGTCTGGTGGAAGGTGTCCCTGTCCGTGAGGTGACCTTTAAGGTCTCTTTAACCCAAACCATTCTGGGATTCTGTGAACACTGAGTTACAACCCCCTGAATTTTCACTGATTCAACAATTTCAGCTCCTGCCCTGTTCTACACTGGAAAATGCCAGCTCAACATTGTTTCAAAGCTCACCAAGCTTGTCATGAGCCTCAGCTCCTGGCTTTATATATTTCTGCATTTATGTACAGATGCTGATTTCCAGGCTGTTCATTAAGAAAACCCAATGACCTTTTCAGAGTCACTGGAATATATGGGTTTGTCCTCTTGGGAGCTGCTGCCAGGGTTGTTTAGGATCTCAGCGTAAAGAACTTTGGTTTTTCCTCTGATGTGCTTGGTAGCTCACCCTGTGCTTTCAATATTGGTGTGTTATTTATTGGCAATTCCTTATGCTTCTATAATTCTCCTTTGAATGGTCATTTGCTTTGCTGGCCAGCATTTAAGCCCTGAGATCAGTGATTTTTCTCATGGCCCATAAAATAAGAAAAGTAATTTTGTGCTTTATTTCTGCCCGGTGAAGATCCATATCTGGAAATTGGAGCAGGCTCACAATTCATTGGCAACTTATATAGGATGAACCCAAACTACAAAATATTTTTTCATAAATAGGTGTGCACTTCTCTAAAGAATCCATGGGATCAGTAGACTCCTCTATGTTAGGCAAATAATCCCTCAAAACAGAACTGTAACGTGGCTATTTTAGCTTGTCTGCTCAGACAGATGCAGTTATTACACGAGATGTGATGTCTGGTGGGAATTTCCCTATACTTTATTGATTTGGATTATTTTGGAGGATTTATAATATCTCAGTATTTATAATATCTCAGATGCAGTGGAATCCAAGCATGGAGCTAAACAGCTTTTCCAATATTATCTATTTATCCACCTTCCTGCCAGACAAAGGACAACCTTCCCCATTCAAGGATGCCTTTTAGCTCTGCTAAGTGGTAGACGGCAAGTGTGGGTTTTCCGAAGTGGGGAACCTCAGGGTCAAAGGAATTCAGCATATAAAAGCCTCTCCCAGCAGGAGGAGGAGGTGTGGAGAGCTGATGGGTCATCAGCGAGGCTGGGGACAGCCTGAAGGACCCGGGCAGAGGGGAGAAGGAGCCTTGTACACAGCAGCTTTTTATTTTTAATGTCACTTTGCTCTGACAAGCTTTTATTTTAATGGATGGTAAAATATTTGAAAAGGCTGAGTATGCAGTCGTAGGCTGCTTAAAATTTCTTCCACGTTGACCATTGTGCTGATGAGTGTCTGTCACATGAAGGAAGAGCCAAAAGCCTCAGCTCTGAGCAGGGAAATGAAAACAGAGACCTGAGGGACCAGGTGTGTGGCTGGGCTGGGGGCTCAGGTGATGTTTTGTGTGCCTGGGCTAATTCTGGGCTTTGGAATGACTGTTAGACATGGGAAACAGCTCAGTTTACAGAAATATTCCTAGAAAGGGAATGCTGAAACGGAAATCACACCTTTTTGTCTTTGGAAACCTGCTTGTAAGGCATCTGCTCATCCCAGCAGAGACCACAGTGATTGCAGGTGGCCTTTGCATCTTACTGAAGCAGAGCAAGCACTGAAGATCCCAAGGAAACTGCTCACTGGCAATGTATCAAGTGAGAATTGTTTGCTGAGGCTATCCAGCAAATAATTCCAATAGTGAATAAATAAAACAAAATCACCATCTGCCTGAGGATAATTGGAAAACAGAACAAGAGGCCAAATTCACAGAGCAGATTATTCCTCCAGCTCTGTTAGGAATGCTGAGTGGGACCTGTTCAAACTGTTCTTCCTTCTGAACCAAATAACCTTTTACTTCCATGAATGCCAAATTAACTCCTGAGCACCTCAGCTGCTTACAGACACCTAAACCCTTGTTCTTTAGTTAACCAATGTGTTTACACATCCATTCAGGTTCCTTGTGAGGCTTTTTAATTCATGAAACCTGGAAAAATATTTCCTTCTGTTTGCTACTCAGTTCTGTTTGTTATTCTGTTGGCCTTGGACACTGCCAGGGATCCAGGGGCAGCCACAGCTTCTCTGGGCACCCTGTGCCAGGGCCTCACAGGGAAGAATTTCTTTCTAATATCCAGTCTAAAGCTACTCCCTTTCAGTCTGAAATAATTTCCCTTTGTCCTCACAGCTCTCCTGGTCCTGCCTTTGTGCCAGTGGCAGATTTGGGCAGCAGGTGGGATTCTCCAGTTCCCCTTTCTAGTTCTGGTGTTTATTTTCATTTCATTTCATCATTTATTCTGATGATGAAATTACATATTTTTATTTTGGGTACAAATTAATTCTGACTTAAACCCCACAGAAAAAAAAAATCTCCCAGTTTGAGAGGCTTTGGAATTCAATCTCATAACTAATTTTATTGAAGTGTATGGATTTTGTGAGTACATCCGTGACTCAAGTTTTCCTCAAAGCCTGGGTCTGGCATTGAGTGATGACACTTCTGGAAGGAACACTCTGAGTTCTTTTCATGTTCTTTTGGTATTATAACCTGAGATATGTATTTTCAAAATGATTTTTCTTACATCTGGGTCCAACTTCCAGTCCTGATTATTTTTATAGAAGAATAGTGATCCTCATGTCAACCCCAAGACTGAAGAAGCTTCACTTTTTGGGGGAAAATTCAAAACTTTCACTCTGATAAGACAAAACAAATATTTGATAATAAAGGACTGTAATCAGAAATCTCTTGTTTACCATCAACCACTTTCAACTTAAAACTGAGTTGAAATATTTTTGCCCTGAAGGTGAAATGGCAGGTTACAGTCTGCCCCCAGCACCAGTGTTTTGTGCCTTAGAAGTCAAACATTTGGCTCTATGACTGCAGATAATCATTATTTTATCACTGATATCATATAATCTGTGTCTGTTCTGTAGTTTCCATTGCAGTGAAAAACTGAAATGATGCTTTAATGGTGTTGACAGCTATGGAAACCATGTTTTGTTGCTTATGGGTTCTGCTCTTAATATTTTGTCTAAACAAAAAATAAGATTACTGGTCAAAAGAAGCACTGGAGTGACAGAAGTTTTCATATTCACTTTCATATTCACGTAACTTGAGGAAGCATAAACTGGGAATTCTTGAAAAAAGAATTGTAATATGTAATATATATATATTGGAATATGTAAGCCACTTTGTCAGATTGACAGGAAAAAAAAAGACATTTCAGTGATCTGGGAAATGAAGCTGCTCTCGTGAGTTTAGAATTAAAGACTGGGGAAACACCCTACCACTTAACTCCAGTCCCCCCAGTGCTTACTCAAATTTATCACAACAAGGAGGGTAATAAACACGAAGGTAAGCATCCACCTTGGCAGCCAGATGATCAACAATAATGATTATTTCATTTCACTATTACTTCTAACATGTAAGCAAAGAGAAAGACTTTTGCTTTGTCCATGGTTTCTTTTAACAGCAGTTTTGCTTTGTTTTCTTCTTCTTGATGATATTTAAAAAAAAAAAAAAACAAAAAACAACTTACAGCAAGAGGTTTCCAGGGTTGCATTTTGCATTAAAAACCACAAACTTTTATTTGTTTGTCTAATTTTCTGTTCACTTCCTTTCATTGCATGAATTGGAAGATGACAAATGACTCTGTGAAGGGATGAGAGAGAGCTTCAGAGTGACATTTAAATTTGAACCCATGCTTGATGGCGTGCAGATGATTTAAATACGTGTCACCGATGCACAGCTCTAAAAGCAGATTTTAAAAATGCTTTTGCTTCCTTTATTGCTGCTTTAACATGCATCTGGAGAGTGCTACGAGCCAATGGAGCCATTGTAAATAAACTGCAGCCGTCTTTTAAAGCTTTTTTTGTGCTCCTCAGGTGAGAGGCGTAGCGGGGGTTATAAATAACGATTAGAATCGGAACACTGCTTATGCAGGTAGAGCTGGCTGTGCTGAAGTCACCTCCCAGGCCACACTGCTGCCCCTGTTCCCAGGTTTGCTGTTCACTGGGGGTTCACAGCCTGTCAAACTCCTGTGATTCCCAACTGCACATCCACCGCCAGCAAGTGTGTTCCTCCTTTCTCCAACCGCGTGCAGGGCCAGAGCTGGGATCACCAGCACTCCAGGCAAGTAAATTATCTCCTGCTGGCAGCACGTGCCTCATCCATGGGCTTCACCTCCTTTCATTGTTCTCGGGAAGGTCTCCTTCCTTCTCCAGCTGCTGTCATGCCTAAATCCAGGAGTGCTGCTCTAACACCCGCTCTGTTCTCATTAGGAGTAGGTTTGAATTAAGTTCAAGCATAGAAGCACCACTGACATTTGGGAGGGTTTGGATCCCTACCAGCCTGTGGTGGGTTGGGCCTCGTTTGATGTAGTGGTGAAGCAGAGGGGTGTGGGTTAATGTTACTGCTCACCAGCAGAGCCAAAATCAAACTCTTGTGATGTGAAAGCTCTCCAAATCCAGGGCTATCGATGCTTAATTGGCAGGAAAACCCCCAAGTTCCCCTGTGGTTTATTATGTGCTGATCCACTGTGGTTTGAACAGCTTTGCAGACTCTGTTAAACAACCTCTATTAAATAAAGACAAACTCAATGATTAAGTGTCTCTGGGTACCTTGCATGAACTTGCTGAGACACTGACAGTGTAAAATCTGAATATTTCCCGTGAATCAACTGATACAAACATATGATGTAATGGTGTCAAAGAGGGAATAGTTTAACACCTTTTTTTCTGTAACTTCCCTTTAGGGAATGGGAGATGGAAGGGGGAATGGCAGCTGTGTTTCAGGAGGAACACAGCTGATATCCATGCAGCAGTGTTTCTGCTCTGCAATCTGTGCTGCACGGGGCCTTGACCCCTGTCTGAGAAACACAAGCCAGAAAAACAAAGAATCTTCAATTTTTATTTTTTATTTTTTTTTTCTTTAGTGAGTTGGATTGAGGGTCAGCTTTGCTGTTTGTCTCATCTTGGTCTCTACCCCTCTCCTGTTCTCCCTCCCCTGACCCTGACCCATCAGGCAGCTCAGCTCTCTCAGTGCTTGCAGGGACGGTGATGGTTCCTTGTCACACCAGAGCTGCTCTGGAAAGGCAGCAGCTTCTCCCTGGGGTGCTTTCAGCCTTTTGTTTTGATGGTAGAATACCAATGTATATATCCTTACTTAAACTGGGACTTCTCACTCATTAACTCAATTAATCCCCCTTTTACCTCGTTCACAGCATGAAAAAGTTCATAAGCCACAAAGTTACCTCTGGTCTTCATTCTATAAGAATTTGCCTTTTCTGTCTTTCAACGTTTTACGCCTCAGTCTCTGCTCCCAGACCAGCAATTCTATTTTATTGTCTTTTACTGGTACCATTCTGAAGGCAACCATTGGACTTTTTGCTTCTTATATCCAGCAAAGACCTTTCCAAATCTCCACTGTTATGTCCAGTTTTTATATTTCACAGCCCTTTTATTCTCCAATTCCCTCAGTCTCTTCACTGTCAGTGTTATTTCTTCAGCCATTCTGCCACTGTTTTGGACATACTCCTCTCCTTCTCCCCAGACAGCCTTTCCTCTCCTCTGTCAAATCCATCTTTCCCCACATTCCCTTCAACAATCCTTTCCATCGCTTTCCCTTCACCCAGGTCTCCCTACTCCCTCCAACCCTCAGCTATTATCCAGCATGCTGCTTTGGCTTGTCTGACTTTGCTGGAAGCTCTGCTGGGCACGGACTCTGTCTTATTTCAGATTATTGATGGGGTTGGGAACCCCAGGTGGGAGGATGAATTTCATGTTTCCAGGGCTGCATTGCAGAAATACATGATCACCACTGGAAGGTTGTTTCTCCTCCCCAGTGAGACAACTTAGGACGTGTTTCATTGGTCCTGAGCATCCCTTAGAGCAGCAGAGGTGGTGTCCATTCACCTGAGGGTTATTTATTAATTCTAGACATGGCTCCACCATGGCATTGCCAAGCCAACTGCAGCCAGCAAAGGCAATCTGGCCCAAAGCTGAAGCAAAATCTGCCAGGATGGCTTGGGAAAGGAGTATTGAACCTTTGGGCATCTGGATGGAGCGGGGAGCAGTGTGTGGAGCAGCAGAGAGATCATCAGGATGAGCCGGCAGCCACACAGCTCAGGGTGTTCAGGGAGGTGCTGTCAGCTGGGAGCAGCAGCAAATGGAACTGGCAGGGGTGGAGGTGGCAGACAAAGGGAAGAACTTTCTCGCAGACTCAGAGCTGGAGGTGGCTGTCCCACTCCCCATCAGCTCAGCAAATGTGTGGTGAGCTCAGCAGGACTGCCCAGGCCGGAGGTGCTGAGCAAGGAATGTCACAGCCTGGTGTCACCAGGGACAGGCTGAGCCACACACACCCCGTGGGACACTCACCAGGGACAGGCTGAGCCACACACACACACCTGGGACACCCACCAGGGACAGGCTGAGCCACACACACCCCGTGGGACACCCCTGTGCCACCGGGCTGGGACAACGTGAAGCCCAGAGTGCCTGGGTCTGCTCCTCAGCACAGGATTCTGTCTCCCTGGGTCTGTGCTGGGGACCCAGAGCAAGCAGCAAGAACTGCTGCAAGATGTTATGAAGGTGCTAAAATTCCTTTATTCCCCCCCAAAAATGCATGCCCGGTGCTGTCTGTCTGAATGCCATTGAGAATCTCACCCAAACATATCACACAAGAAAGGACAATTTGGGACAACACAGGAGAAGGATTCATAGACTTGAGGGCCAGGAGGGACTATTATCATCTAGTCTGACTTCCTGCATAATACAGCTCAGGAAGCCTCAGCTAATAATTTCTGCATCAAGACCATAACTTCTGTTTGAGTTATAGCATCAATTTTCAAGAGGCATCCAGTCTTGATTTAGAGAGGATAAACTTTGGGTTCTTTTTATCTGTCTTCCAATGTCTGAGCCTTGAGGGTGCACTCACATCTGGTTTTGAGCTCTCTCTGCAAACCTAAAGGCTTGATACTAACTTATCAAAAACTAAATTAAATTAAAGCTGATTTTTTCACAGTGCTTTTTTTTTTTTTTTTTTTTTTTTTTTTTTTTTTTTTACATCCATGACTTGGGGCTTTAAACAGTACACCCCAAAAGTTTGAATCTTCTGATAAGAGCCCAACTTCTGGCAAAACACTTATCTCCTTCCCAGAGATAAACCGGATTAGTGGTTTCAGAAGGCGACCCCTTTTCTGAAGCTTTCCACCCAAGAGGAGGTGACCTGGCAGGCAGCCCTGGCCCCCTCAGACAGCAGAGATGCAGCTCTCACATCCCGCCCGAGATCCGACTGCCTTTTGATCCAAAGCACCCAGAGCCACTGATTAAAAAGGCATAAAAGGGTCTGAATAAAAGGAAGGTTAATAGATGCTGATGTGGGAGTAACCAGGGCTGTCAGGGAACGATTAAGCTGCCGGATAATCTTCCACCTGGAGCTGTCAGGCCGGTGTCTAATGCTTCATTCAAAGAAGGAGCTCTACATTCGTGATGAGTAAATGACAGAGAAGTTTCAATTAGAGCCGCTCTGCGGCTCAAACCCTGACATGACCTGCCGGTGTGCGTTCAGTCCTGCCGCTGTTCTCCGGGGGATGCCGACCCTTGGTGACACCTCTGGGGACGGAGGGGGCACGGCCGGTCAGTGGGGAGCCAGGGTGCGCCTCTCCCGAGCTGCCAATTGCCTTTATTACAGACATTTGGATGGGGCAGAAAGGAGCTCCAGGGTGCTCATTTGAGCGAGCTGGTGCTGCTGTTACAGCCGTGCCCGGGGAGGCAGGAGCGGGTGCCTGCAGGGCTGTTAATGCTCCACCAGCCTGGCCGCACACCGGGGCGGGAGGGCTCAACCTGTAGAAAGGTTCCCCTTCCCTTTTCCGTGTAATTGAAAAACAGCACAAAATAATTCGCAAACCCGGCTTGCATTAGAGCAGAGTGCCCCAGGCGAGGGCAGGAAGGTAAGAAAAAACTATTCAGATCAACACAAAGCATTCTGCCTGATTGGTATTTCTAGTTTTGAATTTAGCATGAATTAAGAAGCGGTTGAGTACTGTGGAAACAAAATGAAAGCTTTCATTTTGGGTCAAACAGAGTGTTTCGGTTGATTGAAGGTGAGTATTTGCTCTTTTTCTCTCATTATAGTGGAAAAATATTTCAGGTCAACACAGAACAGCTCCGTTTTGTTTTCCAAATGAACTGAAAAACCCATTACGCTCACAGCTGTACCTGCAATATCTCGGCTACTCTGCTCCTGAGGTCCCCTATGGAGCTGCCAGCAAAACACAAGAGACAAGACAGATTAAACTGTATTTTTTTGTGTGTGTTCCTTGCTCTTGTAGAAAGGAAAGTGAGCGACACCTCACAAACCTGAGCCTCCCTTTGGATCCCACTGTACTCTCACCCTTATCTCTCGACAGGGTTCGAGTGAAGCTCAGGACTTTGACCCTCATTTTTTAGTGTTAAAAATTATTTGAGGGGACATGGCTCACCCCTGTTACTGCAGGCCATGGTAAAAACAACCAGCCCAGGTGAGTCCTCAGGGAATTTCTGTTCCCTGCTCTGTCTGTCCTTAGGTCCCTGCCTTGGGCTGTGCTCCAGCCCAGTTTCCCATGGATCACCAAGCTGCTCCCTGGCATCACTGGCTGTCAAACCCCACCGTGCAGGGACTGGGTTTTCATGCTGGGACACGTGGGGTTTCTTTCATGAATTTGGAGGGACAGATTTGTTAGGAATTGCAGATTATGATAAGACTGCATGCTTCCAGAGTGGCTGGGTTTGAAAAAACAGCCTTTGGTGCCGTGACTTAGGAGGGTTTGTATGGCACGAGCACTTGGATGCCCCTGCAGTCTGTGCCTGGCTTGGGCTGGGGCAGCTTTCCCGTGGGGTGTGTTTGTTCAGTTGGAGAGGAGCACAGGGGCAAAAAGGTGATTTAATAAAGTAATTCCATGCAAATAACCCACTGTGTCAGAGAAAATGACACATTCCACAGGTATCCATCCCCCTCCGCATTTCAGCCACTCTCCCCTGCTCTCCCTTGCGTGTGTTCGGGGTACTTCAAGCTGCAGAGTAGGCAGAGAGCTCTTTGCTCTTCACAGCAATTTGCACCCTGCAAAAACCTGCAGGAACCCTCGGTTTCTCATGTTAATGGTAAAAACACTCTCCTGCAGGTGCTGCTCAGCAGAGCTGCTGTGGCACTCTGTGCTGCTCTGCCTTGTGCCATCTCCTGGTCAATCCCTCTCCCCCCGCCCCGGGGGCTGCAGCACAGGCAGTGACTGATGGTCTTGTGAGCTCACTGCGAGCTAGGTGAAAATCATTTCCCCACTCTGTTAAACTCGAGAAAAATGGTTCTCAAGCTGGTTTTGCTTCTCAGGGAGCAGCCCAGTGTGTATCCACCACGTTTCCATTCAGCTCAGTGCAAAGCAATGGGGAGGTGAGTGGGAAACACTGCTGGGTGTGAATCTGGGGAAGGTCCAACTTAGAAGGTGGACATGAGTGCAATTTTCTTTTCCTTTGGACTGTGAAAGCCCAGCCTGGCTGAGAACAGCCTGATTATCTCTCTCTCTCTTTTCAGCACTCCTTGGCTGGTGCCCATCCCCAGTCCCTGGGTGCAGTAAATCTCAGTGAAGAAGAGGCAGTTCTGTCTGAGCTTTGCTCTCTTCCCCACTCGTGCTCTGCAAAGGGACTCGTGTGAAGTGGCACCTCTGAGCTTGCTCTGGACCTCAGCAAATGTTGTGAGGAAGGAGCAGGATTTTCTGACTCACTCTTTCCTCTTCACTGGGCTCTGGAGGCTCCAGCCTGGATTTATTGCCTTGTTCTCTCTGCTGTCCATCGGGCCTCGCTTTAACGAGCCCTCGGAGGGTCATTTGGCATTACGTGGCTGTGCAAAGGGGCACAACCTCAGTCTGAGATTTAAGAGCAGAGCCCCACTGCTGTAAGGCTTGTCCCTAACACAGCTTTGACTCTGTGGATAGCACTTCACCTGTAAAACCCGGTTAGGAATGTGGATATATTTTTCCCAGCAAGTAATGATGCTGTGTATCTGGGAACAAAATGGTTCTGTGAGTTCTCAAGTTGTCAGGATGGACTCACCAGGGAAAAGTAAAATTTGGAGTGAGTTTGCTGTGGACTTTGGTCCCTCCTGAGCCTAATCAATAGAAGGGAGACTGTCGCTGTTGAGCCGATGTCAAAACAAAGGGGCACACGAGATGAGAATGCCAAGAAAAAGGATTTATTTATTTAAATGCAGCTTTTCTATACAAAATGAGCCCTCACTGGGGTTGGCCACAGCCGTTCACCCCCCAGGACTGATTGGCCACAGGCGTTCTCCCGCCTGTTCCCAAAGCAGCTCTGAACAACTTATCTTGTTTACCAAACTTGTTACAAACAGGAACATTTTCTCGTGGGAAAAGAGTCTGTGCTGTCACAGGAGACAGCCAGGGACAGGGATTTCCATTTGCTCAACTCAGAGCAGGGATGAAAGAGGGAAAGAGTGAACAGAAAGAGGGAAAAAGCGGTCCAGGGTTTGGCTGACACCTATATTTTCATTTTGTCTACACAGGCATTTGAATGGCAATAAATATCAAATAATTCCAGTGATCATTTCTGGGTTCTGGTATTTTTAGAAAGCTATTTGTAGAAGCAGAGGCAGAGCTGAGAACTTCTTTCCAACAGGCTCCTGGAGACTAAAACCTCTCACATGTTTTGGAAGACAGCAGTAGGAAATGCTTTGGAAGTTTTATTTCTTTTCCTCCCCCTCTTCTCATGTCTGCTCATGTTACCTTCATCCTGACCTCCATAAGGGCTGCCATATTTTTAGTTCCTTCCTTCTCAAATGCCTCCTGCCCTGTTTTTTGTGTCTAGGGCTGCATCTGCCCCATTGATCTGTGAGATCTCAGAGAGAAATGTGCCTTTCTATATAAGGGATGCAAGTTCAAAACCAGACCCACTGATGGAAAAGGCTCGTGCATCCACCATGAGTACACTGAGGTTTTTTGGTATCCCACTGTGCCTTTTCCCAAGGCATGCTTCCCTTCTGGAGTGAGTGTGCTTCCAGCATATCCTCACACCAAACAGAGAATGAGCTCTGCTGCCCTCACAGTGATGATGCTCTTAGAAACAGCCTGTGATGAAAGCTCTGCTCCCTGGATACATGGTGTTGCTGTTTCTTTCACTTTTCAGCTCCCCCAGGCCGTGCACTGCATGTAGCCACTGATGGCTTCATGTGCTCATAATTCTGGGGAGTGGGAAAGGCACTCAAAGGAGCTCCAGAATGAAAATCACTGAATTATTTGGGTTGGAAGGGACCTTAAAGACCACCTCATTCCAAATTCCCTGCCAAGGGCAGGGACAACTTCCACTATCCCAGGCTGCTCTAAGCCCCAATGTCCAACCTGGCCTTGGACACTTCCAGGGATGGGGCAGCCACAGCTTCTCTGGGCACCCTGTGCCAGGACCTCACCACCGTCACAGGGAAGGATTTCTTCCTAACATCCAATCTAAACCTCCTCACTTTCAGTTTGAAGCCATTCCCCCTTGTCCTGTCACTCCAGGCCCTTGCCAATTGTCTCTCTCCACCTTTCCTGTAGGCTCCCTTCAGGTGCTGTAATGTCACACTCAGGTCACTCTGAAGCCTTCTCTTCTCCAGGCTGACCAATGTCAATTCTTCTCCCAGTTTTTCCTCAGAAGAGAATTACCCCATCCCCCTGCTCCTCTTGGTGGCATCCCCTGCACTTTCTCTGACAGGCCGATGTCCTAGCCGTGCCTTCCCCTGGATCTGTGAGTGCTGGCTGCTTTATACCTGAAGGTCAGCAGTGTATTAGACAGAATGAGGCTCTGTTTCCTCCAGTTATCCTGCCCTGTCCTGTCCTGCTCCCTTTTTGAGTGCCTCAGCAAAGGAAAGGCAGGATTTGCAATGGCTTCCCATGGTTTCCAACCCCTGCCCGTGCAGGGGAGGTTTTGCTCCCATGTGCACCACACACCTCATCCATTTAACAGAAGCTGTTCCTCAGGCTCCAAGTGGTGAAAGGCTACAAAAACAGGCTCTTCCCAGGAAAATCCCAGCATGGAAAGATTATGTAATATATGAATATTTATTTCTAAGGAAATTTCTAGATGACGAGTATAGATTTATTTTTTTCCTGAATAGGATTTGGCAAGGCAAATGTTAAAGTAAGACTTTGCAGACTCCAGCTGGAAGGCTTTAGTGTTCTTAACAGGTCTGGGCTTGGACAGAATTAAGTTTTAACTGTAGAGTGAAGAGTGCAGGGGATTCACAGGTCTCTGCTAAATTCACAGGCCACACTGTCTCAGAAAAATCCCTGAGATCAAAGGAGGGTGAGGCTGGAGTGGTCCCAGGGCCAGCGCACGGGGCTGGGCGGACACTTGGTCTCAACCTTCTTCACTCTCCCTGCATCCCTGACAAAGACAAGGCTGAGAGCAGACGTGACAAAAATCAAGGCCAGAGTGAGAAAACAAGAGGCCAAAGTGGAAGTGACATCCTCCTGTCCTCATGTCTCATCTTGTCCAACAGCTCGTCCTGGGGGAGAAGCAGGGCTTGTGCACAGCCAGTGTGAGCAGGGGGAGCTGCAGGGGACGTCCCTGGGGGAGCCACTGGAGGAAACAGCTCTGGGCAGGCTCTTGGTCACCTCCCTGAGTCACTGTCTGCTGTCATTGCTCTCCCTGCTGAGCCTCCCCTGACCTCAGGCTCCCGGCATTTATTTAGGGCTTTGCTTTGTTTTGTTTTAGACTGGTGGCACGAGGAGCCTGCTGTATAGATGGCTCTGGAGTGGAGTCAGTGTGCATGAAAACCCCGGGAGAGGGAGGGCATTTGTCTCCTTAATGTTACCTTGACTCTCTCTGGAGCTATCTGTCTGCTGCCAGGGTGTGGGTCCACAAGATGATGAGGCAGATAAAATGGGATGATGAGCTTGTGCTGGAAGACAACCTATCAACAGCCCTGCTGATGTATTGCACTTCTCAGCTCGGGTGGATTTAGGGGAGAGGGGAGGATAAATTTTCCCCTAACTTTTTTTGCTGCTTTTAGATATCCATTAGCTCTCCACGGTCCGTGACTTTCATTTCCCATCAGCTTTGAATTACTCAGTCTGGGACTGAGCTGGAAAGTGATTTCAAGAGACAAAAAAAAGAGGTGGGCAGAACTCCTTTTTTTGTTGTTGTTGTTTAATTCTTACTGTGGGCTTAAATCCTGCCCTTTATCAGGGCTTGCACCAAAAACAGGCTGAAGGAGATGCTTCTGTGGGGAGATGACAAATTTGCCTGGATGGCCAAGGAATTGTGGACCAGTCCTGCAAGGAAATTAGAGTGGCAAAAAAGAATTCAGCAGAGGTACAATGAGTATTACCTTCAAGGTAAAGGCTTTGGTAAGTCCAGCCATGTAACAAAGGATGAATAATACACTGATTTTTGTGTATAACTGCAGAGGGACCAGGGATATTTTTCAACCATTTTTAACAAAGGCTGCAAGTACCATAAACCCTTAAACTGAGAGGGTTTAGGAATGGTTTTGGTTCTTCCCACAAATTCAGGCTTTGTCGCTCTACTTCACCCTGAAATAGTGCTTAAGGACAGAAACAAACCCACTGCTTCACTTGGAAGAAACAAATGACTCTACATCTACTGTGTCACCTCTAATGGATTTAAACCTCTCTCTGAACTGCAATCCAGACCCTCTGGGCTGGTTCTCGCTCCTCCCCAGCCATCCCTCACCCCACTGGAAGCAGCATCCTGTCAGGCAGGGAGCTGGGACTCCACACAAACACCAGCTCTTACTTTCCTTCTCAATGGAGCTTTTTCTCCACGAACAGACACAGAATTCCATGTTATTTTTCTGACACTGCACAAACAGGAATTGGGGCGAAGATTTCATAGGGGAACTGAGTCACACAGGGCAGCTGGGTGATGGAGAGGTCTTCACCCACCATGAGCATAAAATCCCAGAAACACAGAATGGTTGGAGTTGGAAGGAATGTTAAAGATCCCCTCTTTCCACCCTCTGCCATGGCAGGGACACCTCCCACTGTCCCAGGTTGCTCCAAGCCCTGTCCAGCCTGGCCTTGGACACTGCCAGGGATCCAGGGGCAGCCACAGCTTCTGTGGGCACCCTGTGCCAGGGCCTCCCCACCCTCACAGGGTAGAATTTCTTCTTAATATCTAATCTAAGCCTTTCCTTCTGTTAGTTTGAAGCAATTCCCCTTGTCCTGTCACTCCATGCCCTCTCCAACTCCCTTGCAACCCATTTAGGCACTGGAAATACAACACAGTGGAGCAATAAATAAATCAGGAATGGGAGAGGAGGTGAGAAAAGATTCACCTTATTCTCTTTCAGTATTTGGTTTCCCCTCTTTTGAGGAGAATTCCCTATTTTGGGATTGTCTACTACAAAAAAAAAAAAGCCCACCAAATGTCTGACCACCTGGTTTTACAGCCTGAGAGTGTCACTGCACTGACAGCACTGCCTGGTGGCTCTGTGCTGGTGGCACAGCGAATCCTGGCTTCAAGTAATGGCTCTTGTCAAAAATGTAGAGGGGCACTAGAAATTAATGTCACTCATCGTGTTCACAGTGGTTACAGTGCCCGTTAGGAAGTGTTGTGAGTGTTTAGTGGCTCTTAGTTTGCTCAGTGAAATTGCTGTTGAGGCTGCTTTGCCTACTCCTATCCTGCCCACTGCTCTCCTCTTCCCCACTTAGAGAGAAGATAAAATTCACGTTAATTAAAAGCTAATTGATGACAAGATGACAACACCAGTCCAACAGCCCGTGTTCCTAAGTAACAACAGGCTCCTAAACAGCACCAATCCAATTTTAAAAAGGCAGTGTCAATATTCTAGCACCCAAAACCTGTTCTCACTAATGAGGAAAATGATTCAAAGGCTCAGTTTGGTTTTTATCTGGGTGTGGGGTGTGCACAGGGCAGGGGACAGCTTGGTAGAGGGAGATTTGCAGCTGCTGCCAGGCAAGGAGGGATGTGGCAGGGAGCAGAGCTGCTGCTCCCCATCCCAGAAGGGATGTTCCCTGGACAGCACCGGCCTGAACGCCCCAGCGAGCAGCAGCAGCAGCCAGGCTGGTGTGGGCTCTGGCACAGGGGCTGTGGCAGCAGACCCAGGGCATTGCTGCTGCCCCTGGCAGTGCCCTGCCCCGGGCACGGCTGCAGCCACAGCCCCACTCACCCCGCTCACAGCAGCTCTGCTCAGCCTCCCTTGGGGACTCCCTGAGCTCCTCCACGGGAGAAAGGCTGGCACGGTGTCCTGAGGAGGGGCCAGAGCTGCTTGTGCTGCTCCTTGGCTTCCACAGCCCCTCGTGTCCTGAGCCAGAGGCGTCGCACGCTGCGACCAGCACGCAGCTCTGGGGCTGTCCCATTGTCCCCTTGAAAATGTCCCCTGAGCCCAGGAGCAGCAGCTGGGTTCAGATCATTGCATCTTCAGTGGCATCTGCAGCTGAGAGCACCAGGCTCCTGCCCGTGGTCCTGTGGGAGCTTTGGGAGCTCCTTGCTGGAAATCCACGTCTGGCATCCAAACCTGCACAGTGGAGTGGCCCCAACACCTCTTCTTTGTGGCAAAGATCCATTTCACAAGGGTCATGGTTTTGAAGGACTGAGACAATTGAGTTAAAGAAGAATTAATTCTGCTCTTTTTCTTGATTTAGTTTTTGTTTGGTTTTTGTTTGTTCTGTGAATCGACAGTGCTGGGTCTTATCAGGGGAAATGTGCTCTGACACATGGCACAAGCAAGGCTTTCAAGTTTTTCTCTTTGTTTTCAGGATCCTGTGGGTTGCGTTAGGATCTGGGATGGATTGGAAAGTGAGGTGCTTTGGTTTGGTCCCACTCCTTACCCTGGCTTGTGCAAATTCTTGCACACTGCTTTGGGATCCAGCAGTGCCTGAATGCCAAATGGTCATTTTTATAAATGTTCCTCACACCCAGGTGTGAAAGTGACTTCAAAATTATTCCCTGAGGGTTTGGTCACTGTCCCACAGATAGAAAAATAACTGCTCAGCTGGGAGCTGGGCAGCACACATGGGACCCTCTCACACTGCTGCCATCTAATCCTCGGGAAGTCTGACCCTTTCCTGCAAATGAAAACTGATCCATCACACCCTGATTGTGAAAAACACTGGCTGCTGACAGATTTGGTGTTTGCAGTGGCTGAGGGACGGCCAAGGCCAGGGAGCTGCCACTGCCATCCCACAGAGAGCCAGCACACGGGGTGGGCAGCAAAGCCTTTCCAAAAGTGAGGTTTAGCACCTATGTGCAGAATCTGGTGGGGAATAAAAGGATTTTCCTGAAGCTTCTCTGCTCCATTCAGGATTTTCGACAGGTCTATGCCAAAATCCAGCATTCCCAGGGCTGCTCTGGGTGAGGCTGCCTTTTGCTGCTGACATCCAGACTCTCTTGCATTTATCCCCTTCAGCAAACAGCAATAAACTTTGCTATTGGCTTCTTGTGTTATCAAAATCATGCAAGGAAAAGCATTCACTGACCTGTTCCATAAACTCTAAATGGTCCTGAAGACCATAAAGATGGACAACTTGTTAGAAATGCCAGAGAGAAGCGCTGCATGCTCTGTTGAGTTTTTGCTCAGGATTTTCCTCCCCTGTCTGTGTGTTTCTCACACACACAGGACTATGCATTTACATGCATTATAAGGAGAATAGCTACAATCAAGGTAGAATTTTTTTTTTTTT